>VZQC01012976.1:0-148607 GCA_009823505.1 Rhizomys pruinosus
CCATATAGTTCTAATGGTGGGAGGCAAGAAGTCTCTTCCGTATTAAAACTTTGTGGCACCTAGAACGGTAAGTTTTGTTAGAGGACTCATTATAAGTAGGTTGTTACAGGTAGGATCTTCCCGTAAAGGCGTTTCGATGTTGAGCATTGTTGAGGAACTGGGCTTTCTCCCTTTCAGTTGTTCAGACGGGTCAACTTCAGTTTGGCACCTTTCCCGGGTAACCCTCTACTCAATGCAAAGCTGTATCTTTTCTTTCTCTGCCCGTTAGTTGGGTGACATTTTGACCTGTTGGAAACTAACTAATCTTTTCCCGTAGTTAGGTTTTAAGATTTGAATTGAAGGTTTTGACGAAACAGGGTTTCGATGCCTATATTGTATTCCTCCCTTTGTCTTAAATCCCATAAGTCTCCAGGAGGACAGGTTGTATTATACATACTATAGTGGTGGAATAAAGGCCACAGATTCATCAAATTCACCCGTACTGTTTTTGGTGACTATATATATTCTGATTAACTTGGGAAGCAAACTTAATATTTTATTGTTAAGTCT
This sequence comes from Rhizomys pruinosus, assembly GCA_009823505.1. Lineage (NCBI taxonomy): Eukaryota > Metazoa > Chordata > Mammalia > Rodentia > Spalacidae > Rhizomys > Rhizomys pruinosus. The sequence goes on from VZQC01012976.1 coordinate 550, forward strand.
ATGCTTCATAGGTCGAAAGAGAATTGCTAACAATTGATGGTGATACTGTATAATCTACAACATTTATAGAGAAACATTTTTTTTTTGTGCTCAAATCCCATAGTTATTGTTCTTACATATGATTTTAAAATGTGAAAACAGAATGTATATCCTGGATCGAACTGATTCGTTCGACTTATATATCTCAATTTGTTTTTTAATAATACATACTAATTTTTACGTATCCACCTCCATTCATAATTCCGAACTCAGTTTTACCAGCATTGCGCTGCTATATACAAAGTTGTTTAATATACACATATTACTGCAGTCTAAGAGACTCCTGTCTTTAGAATTTGGGAAAATCTATGGTATTTGAATATGCATTAATCATATGTATTAATCCGGTATACCCTATGTCTCCCCGCCCTCCTCTCCTTCCCATTCACCATTTCAGTTCTCGTTTTGCTTAGACTGCAGTCTGGCTCCAGTTGTGGTCTTTCCATTGCTGTGACCAAAACTCGAGCTAGACTGATACTAACTTGAGGAAAGGGTTTATTCAGCTTACATCCCTGGTCCAGCAGTTCCAGGGGACGCCAAGATCAGAAGAATCAGGGCAACGGAAACTGCTGGAGGTATCGAGCTGAAGACAGCCATGGAGGATACTATTCACGGCTTCGCGTCCACTTGGCTCGATGCCTCAGCCCGCCTTATTAAATACACAACACCACCTGCCCAGGGGTGGCCAACTTACATATGTGGTGGGCCCTCGCATCAAGACATATCGTAGCCATCAAGACAATACTCCCAATATTGTGGCCACAGGCCAATTCCAACTGGAGCCAATCCCCAACTTAGCTCCCACCACCCAGGCTGTTGTCAAGTTGACACTAAAGCTAATTCACTGCACAATTTGACCCATTGTCAACGTTGACACACCAAACAATCACCTATAAACCCCACTTTCATTCTTATCCCCAAATATATATGATGTTAACATCTAACACAACCTAAAGACAGTACACACTTAAAGAGACCTAACATGTCCTAATAAAAAATGTTCACAGCTTAATAGTCTAAGTGCTATTATCCAAACAGTCTATTAGTCCTTAACACGGGGGGAAAATAAAGTACGTCTTAAGAATCCAAAAACCTAAGTCCAGCAACGTAGCTCAAGGCTGGACACATGACTCACAATTTCCGTGGGCTCCAAAAGGTGCTTCAGCTACCTTTCTCCACCCATCTCTGACTCGGCCATCACGTGTGCAACACACACCAACTCATCTTTGATAGCCAGCCAACTCCATCTCACCCACCTGCTGTACTGCCTCATTGGTGGTCGATGTCCCATTGGTCCGGCGGCATCTCAAAAACCGCTGGCGGCGCCACCTGAAACTGATAGGCAGCACCTTCACAGTGGTCTCTCTTTCTGACCTCTCTCTGGTGCAAAGCCTCAGCTTCTCTCCAATGACCCTTTGAATAATCCTGGTGGTCTCACTGCAACCTAGGTGCACTTCTACCATGGGTCTTTTCAGCTGGCCTCTCATACGTGTCCAAGCCTCGGCTGTCTTGTGACCCCCTCAAATTAACACCAGAACCATATAGGATGACTCTTAACACTACCAAGTCCTGTTTTGGCTTGAGATGGAGGCTCATGGTCCCTTCTGGAACACTAGTCTTCTGTGTGCTGACCCCTGAAGAAATTTCTTCCCAGAAGGATTTTCACCACAGTGATCTGTCTCGGTTACTTACAGCTGATTTTTCGCCCTCCCCAGCTTTTCATGAAGTCACGTCAGCATCAGATTGGTCCAGTACAAAAAGATTTCCCTCAGGTTCTGGGTCTCTTGTTACTTACAGATGATTCTTCAGCCCCAGCTGACCAGAACCCATATATTACAGCCTGATGATCTCTGCTCCCTTCTAGAACTAGTAAGAAACTTCACAAGCCAGGCCTCTCATCTATCTACAACTCTTCAGCAAAACTGCTCCAGCTCAAAGCAACAATCTTTAGACATTCAATATGTCTTCCCAGCCCAACAGTTCCAAATGCCTTTTTCCACACTCCTTCCCCAAAAACACCAAGATCATGTATGTCCACAGCAAACCCCACTCTCAGTATTTACAGAATTTCTGCTCCAGTTTGTCTTCCATTTGCTGTGACCAAAACACTCTGACGACACCAAACTTGGGGAGGAAAGGGTTACTTCAGTCTTACATCTCCAGGTCAAGTTCATCAGGGGAGGCAAGTGCCAAGGTCAGAACATCAGGGCGAGAGACTGGAGGCAGGAGGCTGAAGCACAGCCCCATGGAGGAATACTATTCACTGTGCTTTGCTCCATTTGGCTCACCCCAGCCGCGCCTTTTATACAGTTACACACACCAACCTGGCCCAGATGGGTGGGCAGCTACTCATGTGTGGGCTGTGGCTCTCCCACACTCTGGACATTAAGACAATACTTCCACAGATGCCACAGGCAAAATCCATGGAGCCAATTCCCAACTGAGGCATCCCTTCAACCAGGTTGGTTAAGTTTGACAACTAACGTATCCAGGCAACGAAGGTCTTTTCTGTTGTTCTTTTTACTATTGGCATCCGCTCTGACCCAATGAAAATATTATATTACTGGGTTATTGAGACTATGCATTCCTCAGTGGAGGGACCATTTTGCTGTTTGTTTTCTGGGACGTGTTCACTTACTAACATAAATGACTTCTAGCTCATCCAGTTTACCATGCAATTTACATGATGTTGTATCTTATTACCCTCGCATAGAAACTATTGTCATGTTAATCACCACACATTGCTTCTCTCCACTCCTAGATTGAGGGAACCTGGCTGGTTCAGCTTTTTCTATTGTGAACAGACGCTGCAATAAACATAGCTGTCATTGTACGTCTGTTGCAATTAAGTAGTAGGTGTGTGCTTGTAGGGTAATAACCCCGGAGTGGTAGTGACTGGGTCAAATGGAAGGCTCATTTTTGAAATCTTCCAGGGTTCATCCCCAACACTGCGTTTCATATACAGTGGCTTACAAAGTTCCATATTGTCCACAGCAGCATAGGCGATGAGTGTTCCCTTTCCCAAACACCTACTCCAGCACTTGGATATTATTCGTTTCCCTGAATCTGCCAGTTTTATTGGAGTGAGGATATTTTAAAGTGGTTTTTTAATTTGCATTTCCTTTAAATAAAAAATCATTAGCAATGTTGAGCACACTTCTTAGATGTTTCTCGGCCATCTCTAATTCCTCCTCTGTTGAAAGCTCCTCTATTCAGATTTCGTTTGCTCCATCTTTTGAGTGATTCATTTGTTTTCCTTTCTTCTTTGTCTGTTTCTTGGCCCCTGTGTAAATATGGTCAGGCTGAAATTGTATATGAGCTCCAGGTTGGATCTTCAAGTTTATATTCCATTGGTCAACTGGTCTGTTTTTTTTTTTGCTAGTCCAGGCGCTTTTTTTATGCTATAGCCCTGTAGTATCAGTCTGACTGTGAGTATAAGCAATCCCCCCGTAGTTGCTCTTTTTTCCTCAGAGGTCTGCTTATGGCTTAACATTGGGGGTCTTTTGTTTTTTTTCCACACATGAAATTGAGATTTTTTCCAAGCCTGTGAAGAAAGCTCTTGGGGATTTTGATTGGTGGCATTGTTAAATCTGTACACTAGTTTGGGTAGGGATGGACATCTTTTACCCTAATATTTATTCATTCCCAACCATGAGCACGGGATGGGTCGTTGTCCATCTTCTGATGCCTTCCTAATCTCCTTTTCAGGGGTTTAAAATTTTTTGTTGTAACGCTCACGTTGGTGTCCTTTGTTATCGTTGTCCTAGGTTTTTTATGTTTTTTTGAGGCTATTGGAGTGGAAGTCTCTCTTGTAGTCCTTCACTTTCAAGTTGCTTATTTGTTGGTGTAAAGGAAAAAGGGCTACTCCAATTTTTCTAGATTTACTTATGTACTGCGCTGCTCACGTGTACCTAAAGGCTCTCATCCCATTTAGGCATATGGCGGGCCTTCTCCTGGTGCGACGTTCGTTAGCATCCAGTTAGACAATCAATCCATCAGCCAAAAAGGGGAAGTTGACTTCTCTTATTCTCAATTAGACCTCATTTAAATTTCCTTTTCCTGCCTTATGCCCTAGCAAGAGGTTTCCAGCCATACTGTGAAGGAGTGGTGACTAGGGGGCAGATTTGCCGATTTCCTACCTTAAGGGGAATGCTTCGTTATCTTACCCCATTGTAGTGCATATGAATCTCGGCCTGTTGGGTTTAGCCTTATATGGCTTTGATTACTTGAGGAATGATCCCTTCAGACCAATTCCCTCCAGGACTTTACAACATAGAAGGATGCTGGATTTTACGTCAGAAGGCTTTTCTAACCCTGTGTCAACTTGGAATGATGGTGTGGTTTTTGTCCTTCAGTCCATTTATATTTTGATGATGTTTATTGATTCTTTCTAGCTTGAAACATCCCTGCATACTCTGTATGAATATTCATGATATTGATTTCATGGTGGTATCTTGTGTGGGCATGGGGTCCTATGCGATTGCCAGAATCCTGATTAGAATTTTGGCATCTGTGTTCATTAGGGAGATGGGTCTATAGTTCTCCTTTTGGTTGCTATCTTCCCTGGTTTTGCGTAATAGACGTCGATGCTGCGCTTCATACGAAGGGAACGGGAGAATCCCATCTGTTTTTATGCCTTCTAGAAAAACTTGAAGATAAATGGTTGTAATCTTTTTTGAAATATTTTATAGAATCTCGTGCCATGAAACCATCTGGGCACTGGGCCATTTTTTGGTGGAGAGGTACTTATATTACATCTTGAATCTCTTCTGTACTATTGTGCTATTTAGGCGTGGATCCTCTTCTTGGTTCTTGCTTTGTGTGATTCCCAGGATTCAGATATTTCATCCACATTTTCTTCTTAGGTTTTTCTAGACTGTATGTAGTTTATAAAGTATTTATGAAGTATTCTGATTATGATTGTCTATCTTTGTAACACCTAGTCCTCTTGATAATTTCTCGTACAGATTCTTGATTGGAGTGCTTTTCTTTCTTTTGGCCTTAACATGGGCTAGAGGTTATCTTGTTTTTCTCTCAAAGAACCAGACCTTTGGATCATTATTTTGTATGGTGTTTCTTTTTCTATTTCATTTGATCTCTGCTCTGATTTTTTGTGTATTTCTTCTTGTCTCTGCATTTAAGGGTTCATTTGTTGTTCTCTCTCAAGTACTTTAAACTGTTGTGTTATATCATTCACTTGTGCTCTTTGTTTTTTTTAATGTAGGCACTTAGAGCTATAAATTTCCCTCTTAGGGCTGCCTTTAAAGTGTCCCATAGGTTTTGCTGTGTTGTATTATCATTGTCATTCAGTTCCAGGAATGTTTTTCTTTATTTCTTCCCTGACTCATTCATTATTCAGGAGAGTGTTGTTTAGTCTCCATGTGTCCTTGTACAATGTAGGGCTTATCCTGATATTATTTTTATTGCACTGTGGTCTGATAGAATGCATGAGATTATTTCAATCTTTTTGTATTTGTTGAGTTTTTCCCTGTGTCCCAGTATATGATCTATTTTGGAGAATGTTCCATGAGGTGCTGAGTAGAAAGTGTATTCTCTGGTGTTTGGGTGAAATATTCGATAGATGTGAGTTGTTTTATTTATGATTTGTATTGGGTTGATCTCTATATTTTTCTGAATTATACATCACAGTGTAAGACTTTTACTTGTAGGACAATTTAAAGGAACTAAGCTTAAATTTTACTTCCCAAATAAGTAGAAATCATAGTCCAGTCATATAGCTTTAAAGAGCAAAGTGTTTATTGGGTAAAATTTATTTAGCACATACTCAACTCTGCCCAAGCTTTATCCACAAATATAGGATATTTTAAGGCTTAGTGAATTGTTTAGTTAAATTTAGTGTAGGTTTTGGTGAAAATGGTAATACAATTGAACTAATTGGGAATATAAAATGTTAATTATTTATAATTTGTATTGGGTTAAGGTACACAAATGGTCTCTGTATTTTTCTGAATTATACATCACATTATAACACTTTTTTTTACTCGTAGGACAATTTAAAGGAACTAAGCTTAAATTTCCTTCCCAAATAAGTAGCATACAGTCAATGAGAAACAGTTTGGGTAAATTTAATGAAACCTTATGCCTTGGCTCCTTTTTATGGGCATGTGTAATATGACTTAGGCATCTATAGGTCAAAACATAAAAACCTGAAAAAAAAAGAGTTGGGAGGTTGGGTACTATCCTTTCTGGGATACAGATGGAAAACTCTGTTCCAATCCTATTGATAAATTTTCAATTTTTGAGATCTTGAAACAATGGGAGAATTTTATGTTCCCACAAGTAAAAATCACCAATCTAAATGCCTGAAAACATACAACTTATGGCTATGCAGGATGGACTGGGAAATGCCAGCAGAGAGGCTGACCCATCTGAACATTAAAGAAAGAGGAACCTCAGACTGCCTGAGCCACAGACACTGAGCATCTCTGAATACTATTCGGGTTAACTTTTTATAATGGGCCCTGATGAAATTAACCTTCCAGATACTGAGAAACCTTCCTACCTCTCCCCTTTATAGGAAAAAGAAAAACATGATGGTAATGAAACCACTCCCTAACTGAGAAACCTTCCTACCTCTCCCCTTTATAGGAAAAAGAAAAACATGATGGTAATGAAACCACTCCCTAACTGTAAACTAGAGCCAATTGTTACAGTGGTAATTTCCTATAAAACAGGTATAACTACCCTTTTTTAATTGACTGATAGGCATAGGAACTGTGAAAGGATAATTCTCTATCTAGAGCCAAATTCAATAGTAAAGTGTTTATAAGCTGTGTAATTAAGCAAAATATATTACTACAGGAAAGCTCTGACATCAGCAATGAATTATTCTGCCTAGGAGATGTTGGCTAGGGGATTCAAACCCCCCCCCCCCCAAATTATAAAGGCCTTTTGCCTATAAGTGGGATATATGCAAGGAGAAAGGCAGTAAGTCCCTTTTGTGGAAGACCTGGTGTGAGCATGAAAAAATGTTATGAGACGTCACTTGCTAGTGTACAACTCGCCTCTGAAATGCCAGAGAGCATTACCAAAAGCCACTAAAGCAATACAGCAAAATATTGGTCTCCCTGAGACAAGCAAGACTCCTCTGTCATTATCAGCTACACCTAAACAGCCTGAAGGTACTGTGCAACACTGGCAGCCAAGTGTCTATATATATCCCAAATCTAATTGGCTATTAGCTTTCTCCTTGGAGGAATAACTCAGTGGATGCCACAAGCTTATGTCCTCTAGTGGTTAGGATATGTTGTAAGCCACAATAAGAACTTGTCACCTTTTATAGAGAAACCACAATTTGTGGATTAGCATACCATCCAAGCATCTGTGTCTATGCTCACAGCTTAGCTTGACATAAGAATTAGTACTGCTTAAATGCCTGTACATCCAATTGCTTGTGCTTTGTTAGTATGACAAATTCCAGAAGAGGAGGCGTGGTAGAATGTAAGGGCTGTGGAGAGAGAGGTGTGAATCATGAGACTACAGGAATATAGTCTGGACTCCTAATTGATCAATAAGCCTGTGCATACAAGCTTCTCCAACTGGACTTTGGGAACCTTGGGTTGTTCAAAATTTGGACATAGATACTTGCAAAATGCACCAATTACCTAATTGTATGACAAACCGAGTAACATCAATGTTATCTGCAAACAACTGTGTTATTATATTGTAGAATCCCTTAAAAATAAAAAAGCCTATGGGGGACACTCATTCAAACCACCACACACTCCATATGTACATACACATCATACATATGGAAGTCAGGATAACCTGCTGAGGTAGAACATGAACAAATGACTGAGAGAGTACCCCAAATTTCTAATTATTTTTATTTATGCATTTTTGTCTTTTTGAGTCAGGGTCTCCTTATAGCCCCAGCTGTCCTGGGAACTCACTCTATAGACCAGGTTGGTCTTGAACTCAGAGTTCCGCCTGCCTCTGCCTCCCAAATGCTAGGATTAAAGGTGTGCGCCACCATGCCTGGCCTAATTTCTTTATAACACAGGGTCACTTTGTATAGCTGTGGTGAGCCTAGAACTCACTGTGTAGACCAGGCTGTCCTCACGTTGACAAGATCCACCTGCATCTGTCTCCACAGTGCTGGGATTAAAGGTGTGTGCCACCATGCCAGGTTCCCTCATTATTTAAGTTACTTATTATTTTGAAGGTATGAATGATTTTCCTGCATGTATGTAAGTGCAGCATGTGTGTGCAATGCCCATGGAGACCAGAGGAGAGTGCTGGTTTCCCTGGAACTGGAGTCATGGGTGGTTTTTTTTTCCCCATGTGGGAACCAATCCCCAATCCTCTACAAGAGCAGGTGCTGCTCTCAACTGGTGAACTCTCTCCACACCCCTGCATCGCTTTTGTTTTGTTTTTGAAAGAGGGGGACTCCCTGTGGCCCCAGATCACTCAGAACCCACTGTACAGACCATATGGGGCTCAGTCTCACAGAGACCAATCTGCCTATGCTTCCCCTATGGTGGAATTAAATGTATGTACCTTCATGCCTGGCTCCCTGATCACTTTTTTTTTGTCCTTTTGAGATAGTGTCTTCCTGTAGCCACGGCTGGCCTGGAACTTGCTATACAAACCAGGCTAGCCTTACTCTCAAAGAGATCCTCCTGCCTCTGCCTCCTGAGGGCTGGGATTAAAGACCTGTGCCACCATGCCTGGATCATCACTTCTTAATGACACTAAAATCATCATTCTGAATTTGAAAATAGACCTTTATTATATCAAGGAACAGGACACAGAGTCAGTTCAGTTACTTTTTGAGTGTACACATATTCAGAGTGTACATCTCCAGAGAGTCCACATTCTGAGGCCAGGACACCACACGTACGATGCTCACATTGTCGCATGCTGTCTTGTAGACATAGCTGCCAAGAGAAAGAGTTCAGTAAACAAATGGGGAAGAAGGGTCTCTTATTAAAATAGGACCTGACAGGCATATAACCATTATTCCCAACTGGTCCTTTAATCACATTATAAATTTATTAAAATTTTAACACATGTGTGAGTGCACATGTGTACACACACACACACAACATGAGGGTGGTAATATGGGGACATCCTGCTGAAGCAGAAGAACTTTCAGAAGTTTCAAGTAGTTCAAGCCTAGCCTAGGCTACATAGTAAAATCCTGACTCAAAAACAAAAATGAAAACAAGCCAAACACCCAGAATATTTAAGTTTAAATGTTCTTTGAATATTCTTGCTCTACTCAAAGTAAACATAGCTAAAGAATCAATGCCTCCCTGCTCATTGGGTGACAAGCAGAGGGTGGGGAATAGTGCTGTCAATCATTCTGATTCTGTAATGAGGGGACAGCTCTCCCCTCTCCCTTGGCAGCTCCCAGGTGTCTGGCCTGCCTTACACTAATCCAAGTCTGCACCTCTCCTGGTCCCCTCCTGGCCCTGCACACCCTCACGTGGAGCCCTGTCTCCATCTTCTCCTTACACTAAGGAGGGGAGATGTGGCACCGACCTCTCCCCACCAGGCATGTGGAGAACACAGCAGACACTCCCAAGGCTGGGGTGGGGTTCATTGGGAGAGTTCATACTCTACATGTGCAAAACCTGCATTCAAGCCCCAGCACAGGTCAGACATAATTTTCCTCAGCTGGGAAATCTACAGATTCAAAAGCTGATCAAGCGCTACTAACAGGTTGAACTCCAAAATTTCACAGTAGTTACACCACAATGGAATTTCTGAAAACTAAACAGAAAGTAACCTGAATTCAGAATGAAAGTGTACCTTCAAATGCTGAAGACAAGCTTAATAGGAATAAAGGACCCAGAGTGATTGACAGGCAGAGGAGAGGAGTAAGGATCAGAGGCCCGCCTGAGCCACGTGGAAGCTTGTCTCAACTAAAACAAAACAAAACTTGAAACCAGTGCAGGTACACGCGTGCAAACTCACCCCCTTCCCCAGAATGAGATAACCTTGAAAAGCCAAAGCCATCTTGAGCACAAAAACTGGAAATATCACAATTCTAGATTTTAAAATATACCATGCCTTGTTATTGTATTTACAAATGAAAAAAAACCAAACCAAAACAAAAAGACAGCTGCATCTGTGCTCAGGAACAACCTGCACATTTATGGTCAATTGATTTAATAAATAAATTTATTTTTAGTCTTTTTTATTTTTTATGTATTTTTTATGTGTATGAGTGTACTGTCTGCATGTAGGTTTGTGCACCCGTGTCGTGCAATGCCGCGAGAGGGCGGATTCTCCTGGAACTGGAGTTAAAGATGGTTCTTAGCCGCCATGTGGGTGCTGGGAATCAAACCTGGGTCCTCTGCAAGAGCAGTCAGTGCTCAAGCGCTGAGCCATCTCTTCAGCCCCTATTTTTAGTTTTTTTGAGAGAAGGTCTCCCTTTAGTCCCAGCTCACTATGTAGACCAAACTGGCATTGAACTCAGAGATCTGCATGCCTTTCCCTCTTGAGTGCAGGGATTAAAGGCATGCACCACCATTCCAGGCAATTGATTTTATTTATTCATTAATTATTATTACTATTATTTTTTTGGGGGGGTCTTTTTGAGACAGGGTCTTCCTGTAGCCCCAGCTATCATGGAACTCACTCTGTAGACCAGGCTGGCCTTGAACTCACAAAGATCCACCTGCCTCTGCCTCCTGAGTGTTAGGATTGAAGGTGTGCACTGCTGATTTTAGTTTTTAACCAGGACTTCTTAAGCACTGCGACCCCATATCTAAAGAAAGCACAGATATAAAACTGGCCAACAAATTAATGAAAAAGTTCAGTGTCTCACACTAGGGAAATACAATGTAAACCACAATGAGATGGGCAGGTGTGAATGCACATGCCTTTAATCCCAGCACTTGGGAGGCAGAGGCAGGCAGATTTCTGTGAGTTCAAGGCCAGTCTGGTGTACATAGCAAGTTCCTGGTCAGCTGGGGCTACAGGGAGACCCTGTCTGAAAAAGACCCAAAACAAAACAAAATAGATAGCTATTCTAAAAAATGGAAGGCCCTATTGCCAAACAGACTAATACATTGCTGCCCACAGCATATCGAGCCTCTTAAACACCAGGCTCATTGAAAGAGGTCAGACAAGAAGGGCTGTAGACTCAATCCAATCACAAACCAGAAACGTCAAAAACATAAAGTAGAGCCTACCTGGGAGCCCCTGAAGCCAGCCTCCACATGGTGCAGGGGTCCAGTTGTTTCCAGCCTGCCTGAGAGTGCCTAAAGCTAGCCTTAGCTTAGTGGGGAGCTTCTCCAATTGCTAGCCTGGGCTCATTTGAAGCCCCTCCTGCTGCTGCAGAGTTAGACTCCTCTGCCCTTGGACATAGATCTGGACATGTCTCACTCAGCCTGCTTGGGAGTGCCTGAAGCTGGGACTCCACATTGTGCCAGGGTACATATGTTTCTAGGCCACCCAAGAGTGCCTGAAGCTGGCCTCCCCATGGTGCTGAGCTTCCCAAGTTGTGCCATACCCAACCCCATACCTTGGGCTCATATGAAGCCCCTCCCAGTGCTGCTGGGCTAGACCCCTGCATTTTAGTAGGACTCCAGAACTTTCAGACTGCCCAAGAGCATCTGAATCAAATCTCCACCCAGCAAGCCACACAACCTCTCCTGTGCCTGCTGGCTAGGAGGGGCCAAGACCTTAGAAGGAAGTTGGAGAATATCTGATGCCTGACTTGGGCCTCTGGGGGAGCACCTGACTAGCTGGACGAGAACCAGTTGGTTCCTCCAATACAAAATCAGAAGCCTAAACCAACCAGCCTTTTATATCTAATAAGAACACAACCAAGACACATCAAGAATACAAGCATAGTCAGTCTTCAACTTAAAGTATGCTTCATACCAGAATCACAAACAATAAGAAATCCACATGTCAAAATCACAATGAAAAAATAATATGAAAACCCCAAATAATATGTCTTCACTAAACACTACCAGTCCTATAGATGAGTTCTACAATAAGGACCCCCTAGTCATAACCCAGGACACAGAATTTAAAAGAACAGTCATAAACATGATCAAAGAATTCAAAGAATTTGAAGAACACACAAACAAATGAAAGAACTAAAAGAAGATAGAGATAAACTTCTGATTGACTTCACAACAGAGACAGAAATAATAAAGAAAAGTCAGGTTGAAATGAAGGAAGTAAAACACTCAAAAAGTCATCTGGAAATGATGGAAGAAAGCCTCAGCCACAGAATGAATGAAGTAGAAAATGGAATATTAAGACCGGATGATAAAGTTGAAGAAGTGGACCACTCCAGCAAAGATTATGAAAAAGCTAAAAAGGCACAGAATTGAATATTCAGGAAATGTCCGACACCATGAAAAGACCAAACTTGTGCATGATAGGCATAGAGGCAGGAGAAGAACCTCAGGATAATGGTACTGACTAGGTCTTCAACAGGATTCTAGAAGAAAATTTCCCCCAATTAAGGAAAGACATACCCATACAAATACAAGAAGCACATAGAACACCAAATAGACAGGACCAGAAAAGAAACTCCCCATGCCATATCATAGTAAATACACTAGGTGTTCAGAACAAAGAATACTGACAGCTGCAAAATAAAAAGAACAAGTCACATATAAAGGAAAACCCATCAGAATTAAGGTGATTTTTTTCAAGGAAAACTGTGAAAGCCAGAAGAGTCTTTCCAGAACATTCCCAAGTCTAAATGACTATAGATGCAACCAGGAATACTTTACCCAGCAAAAATGTCTGTTATAATTGAAGGAGAAAGAAAAAAATATCTTCCATGACATGAATATGCTGAAAGAATTTCTGTCCAGAAAACCAGCTCTTCAGAGAATACTTGAAGCAATATTAAAGAGCAGAAGAAAGGAATGACTGTACCCAAATAGCAACAGAAAGAAGTTAAATGAAGGTATAACTGTGGAAATAGTAAGCTAGGCCAAGAATGCAAATAGAAACTAAAATCATGGGAACAAATATGCCTCTGTGATTAATAATGTTAAATATCAATGGACTGAACCACCAATCAAAAGGCACAGGCTAGCAGAATGGATTAAGAAAGAAAAATCCATCTTTTTGTTGTCTACAAGAAACCCATCTCACGTTCAAGGACAGGTACTATCTTAAGGTGAAGGGATGAAAAAAATATTCCAAGTAAATGGCAGTAAGAAGCAAGCAGGAGTTGCAATTCTAGTACTGGACAAAATAGACTTCAAACTGAAACTAACCAGAAGAGATGAAGAGGTCACTTCATTCTTATCAAAGGAACAATTAACCAAGAAATATTACAATCATGAATATATACACACCAATCTCGGGTGCACCCAACTTATAAACACAACACTACAGGACTTTAAGACACAGATTAATACAAACACACTTGTATCAATATCCCCATCTCCATTAGATAGGTCAACCAGACAGACATCTGAATTAAACAATACCATTCATTAAATGGACTTAACAGACATCTACCAAATAGTCCACCCAAGCAACAGAGGACATACTTTCTATTCAGCTCCCCATGGACCTTTCTCCAAAAATCAACCACATAGAAGGGCATAAAACAAACTTCAAATACAAAAAAAAAATCGAAATAATTTCATACAGTCTATCAAACCACAATGCAATAAAGCTTAATATCAATACTAGAAGAAGTCCTAACTCCATAAACATGTGGAGATTAAATAACATACCCCAATATCTCCAATAGACAGGTCAAATGGACAAAGAATAAACAGACATCTGAATTAAGTGATACCATACATGGACCTAACAGATACCTACTGCATATTCAATCCAAGCGTAAAGAATACACTTTCTATTCAGCACCCCATGGAAGTTCCTCTAAAATTGGCCAAATACTGGGGCACAAAACATGCCCAATGGATAAAAAAAGGAAATATTTCCATGCATTCTATTAGACCACAACTCAATAAAGTTTAATATCAAGATCAAAGAAGCTAGAGTAACCACAGGATCTCATGGAGACCAAAAATGAATGGGTCAAAGAAGAAATTAAGAAATAAAACTATTCCTGGAACTAAATGAAAAGGATAATACAACACAGCAAAACCTCTGGGACAGTTTAAAAGCAGTACTAATAGAGAAAATCATAGCCCTTAGTGCCTACATTAAAATCAGAAAGAACACAAGTAAAACTGGGCCTGTTGCCACTGTGAGACTTGAGTGTGCAGTAGTTAGGTCAGGGCCTTGCCAGGACCACCTGAAGCACAAGAGATTGCTACAGTGGGATCCCCCCTGGAGGTGACCCAACAAACAGATCTTAGAGGAACAATTGCAGACCTATTCAGAGAAATTAAAGAATATAAAGAACAAGTCTGGGGCTGGAGAGATAGCCTAGAAGTTAAGAGCACCGACTGCTCTTGCAGAGGACCAGAGTTTGATCCCCAGCACCCACATGGCAGCTAAGAACCATCTGTAACTCCAATTCCAGGAGAACTCCAGTTCCAGGGGAATCCGAGACCCTCTTCTGACCTCCGCGGCATTGCATGACACAGGTGCACAAACCTACATGCAGACAGTACACTTATACACATATAAAAAAACAAAAACAAAAACAAAAACAAGTCAGAGAACTAAGGAGAGAGAATGAAAAACTCAAGAAGAAACTAGAGGGAGACAATGACAAACTTTGGAAAGAACTGAAGGGAGAGAATGAGAAACTCCAGAAAGAACTAGAGGGAGAAAGTGACAAACTCCAGAAGGAAGTGGAAACACTGAAAAAGGAAGCCAACCAGCGAAGTAAGGAGCACCAAGAAGAGATTGAGAAGCTCCAAAAGGAAGTGTAAATACTAGAGAAATCACAAGATGAAATGAAAAAGGAAATAGAACACTCATCCAATCAAAAGGAAAGGAATGGAAAAAGCCTCAGAAATAGAATGGAGGAAGCAGAACAAAGAATATCATACGGAAGATAACATAGAGCAACTAAAAAGATCAAATAAAGATTATGAAAAATTTGAAAATACACAAAAGTAGAACCAGGAAATATGGGACACTATGAAAAGATCAAACCTCCACATCATAGGAATAGAGGAAGGAGAAGAATCCCAAGAGAATGGTATTGATCAGCTCTTCAACAGAATAATATATGAAAATTTCCCCAGACTAAAAAAAGACAAACCCATCCAAATACAAGAAGCACATAGAACTCCAAACAGACAAGATCAGAAAAGAAACTCCCCATGTCATATCATAGTTAAAATGCTAGACGTTCAAAACAAAGACAAAATTCTGAAAGTCACAAGAGAAAAACAAGTCACATATAAGGGGAAACCAATTAGAATTACAACTGACTTCTCAGTGCAAACCATGAAAGCAAGAAGAGCATGGAGCAAAGCATTCCCAGTGTTAAAGGACTATGGATGCCAACTCAGAATATTTTACCCAGCAAAAATGTTGATTCTAGTTGAAGGAGAGAGAAAAATCTTCCATGACATAAACAAGATGATAGAATTCATGTCTAGAAAACCAACTCTTCAGAAAATACTTGAAGCAATTCAAAGAGCAGAAGAGAGGAGCAACTATTCCCAAGCACCTAGGAAAAGAAACTAATAAAAACATAACCATAGGAGTAGAATCAGAGACTAAAAGTCGAAATGGATAATTAGGTGAAAGGAAGCAATGTCCATATTTCAATTATAACCTTAAATATCAATGGGCTAAACTCCCCAATCAAAAGACATAGACTGGGAGAACGGATTAGGAAACAAAATCCATCTATATGCTGTCTACAAGAAACTCATCTTAATTTCAAGGATAGGCACCACTTTAAAGTGAAAGGATGGAAAAAAATATTCCAAGCAAATGGTACCAAAAAGAAAGCAGGTGTTGCTATTTTAATATCAGACAAAATAGACTTCAAAGTAAAAGAAATCAAAAGAGACAAAGAGGGTCATTACATCTTTATTAAAGGAACAATTGACCATGAAGATTTCACAATCATGAATATCTATGCACCAAACTCTGGTGCATCAAACTTTATAAAGACAATTCTTCAGGATCTCAAGGCACAGATTAACCCCAGCACACTAATAGTAGGGGACTCCAATACCCTACTAAGTCCTTTGGACAGATCAACAGGACAAAGAATAAACAGAGACATCTGAACTGAATGATACAATACACCAAATGGACCTCACAGACATATATCAAATATTCCACCTCAACACCAGAGAATACATGTTTAAAAAAATTTTATTTTTTTATGTGTATGAATGTACTGTCTGCATGTAGGGTTGTGCACCTGTGTTGTGCAATGCCTCAGAGGTCAGAAGAGGGTGTCGGATTCCCCTGGAACTGGAGTAGAGAATACACTTTCTACTCAGCACCCCATGGAACAATCTCCAAAACAGACCACATACTGGGACACAGGAAAAAACTCAACAAATACAAAAAGATTGAAATAATCTCATGCATTCTATCAGACCACAGTGCAATAAAGCTCAATATCAACACCAGGATAAGCCCTACAACCTACAAGAACACATGGAGACTAAACAACACTCTCCTGAATAATGAATGGGTCAAGGAAGAAATAAAGAAATAAACACATTCCTGGAACTGAATGACAATGATAATACAACACAACAATGACAATGATAATACAACACAACGAAACCTATGGGACACTTTAAAAGCAGTCCTAAGAGGTAAGTTTATAGTCCTGAGTGCCTACATCAAAGAAACAGAAAGAATACAAGTGAATGATCTAACACTGCAGCTTAAATCACTTGAGAGACAACGAATGAACCCTAAATGCAGCAGACAGGAAGAAATAACAAAAATCAGAGCAGAAATCAATGAAATAGAAACAAAGAAAACCATATAAAAATATCAATGAATCCAAAAGTTGGTTCTTTGAGAGAATAAACAAGATAGACCTCTAAGCCCAGTTAACCAAAAGAAAGAAGGAACAACTCCAAATCAATAGTTAGTGATGAAAGGGGGAATATCACAACAGACAATGAAAAGATCTAGACAATCATACGGGAATACTTCAAAAACCTATACTCTACTAAGTTTGAAAACCCAGAAGAAATGGATGAATATCTGAAATCCTGGGAATCACCAAATCTCAACCAAGAAGAGATTGACAGCTTAAACAGACCAATAATATATTAAAAAATTGAAGATGTAATAAGAAACCTCCTAACTAAAAAAAGCTCAGGCCCAGATGGTTTCATGGCAGAATTCTATAAAACATTTCAAAAAGACTTACAACCATTATTACTCAAGTTATTTAGAAGGATACAAACAGAGGGAATTCTCCCAAATTCCTTCTATGAAGCCAGCATCACTCTATCAAAACCAGGCAAAGATACAACCAAAAAGGAGAACTATAGACCCATCTCATTAATGAACACAGATGCAAAAGTTCTAAATAAAATACGTACAAATTGCCTACAGACCAACATCAAGAAAATCATCAATCAGGACCAAGTTGGATTCATACCAGAAATTCAGGGATGGTTCAACATATGAAAATCAATGAATATCATAAAAACATAAATTGACTGAAAGACAAAAACCACACGATCATCTCAATTGATGCAGAAAAAGCCTTTGACAAAACCAGCATCCCTTCATGCTTAAAGTCCTAGAGGAAATTGGATTGGAGGGATCCTTTCTCAATGTAATCAAAACCATATACAGGAAACCCACAGCCAATATCATCCTAAATGGGGAAATGACAGAAGCATTCCCTTTAAAAGTAGGAACTCGGCAAGGCTGCCCCTGTCACCACTCCTCTTCAATATAGTGCTTGAAACACTTGCTAGGGCAATAAGACAAGAAAAGGAAATTAAAGGAGTTCTAATTGGAAAAGAGGAAGTCAAGCTATCCCTTTTTGCTGATGAGATGATTGTTTACTTAAGGGATGCTAAAACTCCACCAGAAAACTCCTAGAAATGATTAAGAGCTTAAGTAAAGTGGCAGGATACAAAATTAACCTAGAAAAATCAGTAGCCTTTCTTTACACCACCAACAAGCTACAGAAGGAATACAAGGAGACCTTCCTACTCACAATAGCCTCAAAAACAATAAAATACCTAGGACCCAACCTAACCAAAGACACCAAAGATCTCTTCAACAAAAATTTTAAACCCTTGAAAAAGGAAATTGAGGAAGACATCAGAAGATGGGAAACCCTCCCATGCTCATGGATTGGGAAATTTAATATAGTAAAAAGGTCCATTCTACCCAAACTCTTGTACAGTTTTAATGCAATCCCAATTAAAATCCCCAAGAGTTTCTTCACAGGCTTGGAAAAAAGTCCTTAACTTCATTTGGAAAAACAAAAAGGCCCTGAATAGCCCAAGCAACCCTGAGTGAAAAGAGCAATACAGGGTGGATATCTATACCAGACTTCAAACTATACTACAGGGCTATAGTCATAAAAACAGCTTGGTACTGGCACAAAAACAGACCTGTTGACCAATGGAACAAAACTCAAGATCCAAACTTGAACACATACAATTTCAGCCATCTCATATTTGACCAGGGGGCCAAGAAGACACAATGGAGAAAAGACAGCATCTTCAGCAAGTGGTGTTGGCAAAACTGGATCACCACTTGTAGAAGAATTAAATTAAACCCCTACCTCTTGCCCTGTACAAAAGTCAACTCCAAATGTATCAAAGACCTCATTGCGAAACCTGAAACTCTGTAGTTGATAGAAGAAAAAGTTGGCAGCAGACTACAAAACATAGGGGTAGGAAAAGATTTCCTAAATCAGAGAACAGCTGGAGAAAGAATTAAGGTCGACAATTGACAAATGGGACCTCATTAAACTCAAAAGCTTCTGTACATAAAAAAAAAAACAATCAAGGAAGTGAAGATAAGACCCACAGAGTGGTAGGCAACCTTCACTGCAGATACATCTGACAAAGCATTGATTTCTAGAATATATAAACTACTCAAAAAAGAAGAAAGAAAACAAATGACTCAAATGATGGAGCAAAGAGCTGAACAGAGACTTCACAAGTGAGGAATTAGAGATGGCTGAGAAACATCTTAAAAAATGCTCAACGTCACTAATAATTAGGGAAATGCAAATTAAAACCACTTTGAGGTATCATCTCATTCTGATAAGACTGGCTAGGATCAAGAAAACAAATGATACCAAGTGCTGGAGAGGTTGTGGGGAAAGGGGAACACTCATCCATTGCTGGTGGGAATGTAAGCTTGTACAGCCACTATGGAAAGCAGTGTGGAGAATCCTTGGAAGACTCAAAATGAGCTTACTACCTGACCCAGTCATACCACTCCTGGGTATATACCCACAAGACACATCTTACTGCAGAGATACATGCACAGCTATATTTATTGCAGCTCTGTTCACAATAGCAAAGAGCTGGAACCAACCCAAATGCCCCTCAACTGATGAGTGGATAGATAAAATGTGGTACATCTACACAGTGGACTTCTATGCAGCAGTTAAAAAAAAGACATCATGAACTTTGCTGGTAAATGGATGGAACTAGAAGATGTTAAGTGACATAACACAGTCCCAGAAAAAAAACAAACGTCAAATGGTATCCATCTGTGGATGCTAGCGCCAATATCCCAGTTGTAAATATTTCTTGTGGGGAGTGATGCATATTGGAAAGAACACCACCACCACCAACAACAGAAAAGACTGCATCAAAGAACTGACTGAAATGGTGAATCTGGTGGGGTGGGAGGGTTGGGAGGGGGACACCAGTCTATATTCAATTAATGTATATTTGATGTGAGTTTAACGGGGTATCCAAATTTGCCCAAACTTTGTCTACATATTATATGGTATTTTAGGACTCAGTAAAAGTAAAAATGTCTATATTAAACAACATTGGTTACAAGGTTTTAATAAAAAATGTTAATACATTTAAGCTAATTGGAAATATAAATTGTTGTTCACATTTGTTTTACTTATAATTTGTATAACAACAACTTTGGGCTTAATGTATACAAATGTTCTCTATAATTTATGTGTTATACAGTATCATATTGTAACATTTTCTTTTACCTGTAGGGTAATTTAACTAAAGGAATTAAGTTTGCTTCCCAAATTAACAACATACAGTCAGTGATAAACAGCTTGGGTAAATTTAATGAAAATTTACACCTGGATTCCTGCCTATAGGTATGTGTAATATAACTGCCTTTTTGAGACTCAGGGGTAAAAAAAAACCTAAAATAAAAAGGGGGTACAGTTATATATTAAAACTTTTGTCATTTTTCAAAATTTAAATCTTAAAACTGACTATGGGAAAAGATTTGTATGTTCCCACAGGTCAAAACGTCACCAACTTAATGGCTGAGAAAGAAAAGATACAGCTTTGCATTGTGCAGGATGTACCAAGAAACACCAGCAGAAAAGTTGGCCCAGCTAAACATTAAAAGAAAAGCCTCAGACTGCTACAGGCATCAAACATCTCTGTGGATCCTATTTGTAACAACTGTTTATAATGTGTCCTAATGAACTTTACCTTCCAGATGCTGCAAACTTTTAATATGAGAGACTTTCTTACCTCCTTTTCATAGAACAAAGAAAAACATGATGGTAATAAAGTCATTCCCTACTGTAAATGAGAGCTGACTGTTACAGAGGTCATCTCTTATAAAACCAGTATAGCTGCTTTCTTTTTTTCCAAAAATATTTTATTTATTTTGTATGTGTATGAATGTACTGTGTGCATGTAGGTTTGTGCACCCGTGTCGTGCAATGCCTTGGAGGTCAGAAGAGGGTGTTGGATTCCCCTGGAACTGGAGTTAAAGACGGTTCTCAGCCGCCATGTGGGTGCTGGGGATCAAACCCGGGTCCTCTGCAAGAGCAGTCGGCATTCTAATGTTGGCTAGGGGATCCAACCCCCCCGCCCAAAAAAAGGTAAAGGCTTTTTGCCTGTAAGCTGGGATACCTGCAAGAAGAGAGGTGGTAAGTCCCTATTGACGAAGACCTGGTGTAAGCATGGGAAAGATGTATTGAGATCACACTTGCAAGTGTACAGTTGGTCTCTGGAATGCCAGAGAGTGTTACCAAAGGCCAATAAATCAATAAAGCAAATATTGGTCTCCTTGAGTCAAGCAAGACTCCTCCGTCAGCATCAGCTACACCTTGCCTGCTTGGAAATACTGTGCAGCAGTGGCAGCCACATATCTGTATATCTCAAATCTAATTGTCTATTAGCTCTCTCCTTGAAGGAATAATTCACGGCTGATGCCACAGTGTTGGGAGGGGGACACCAGTCTATATTCAATTAATGTATATTTAATTGATGTGAGTTTAACAGGTATCCAAATTTGCCCAAACTTTGTCTACATATTATATGTTATTTTAGGACTTAGTAAAAGTAAAAATGTCTATATTAAACAACATTGGTTAAAAGGTTTTAATAAAAATGGTAATACATTTAAGCTAATTGGAAATATAAATTTTTGTTCATATTTGTTTTACTTATAATTTGTATAACAACAATTTGTATAGTGGTTAGGAGATGTATAAGCCACAGTAAAACCTTGTCATCTTTTGCAGAAAAGCTATAGTTCATGGATTAGCATACCATCCAAACATCTGTGTCTATACCAACCTAACCTGCTATAATAATTAGTACTGTTTAAATGCCTGTATATCTAATTGCTTGTGGTTCATTAGTAGGAGTAAAAGGTTATTCCTGGATAAACTGCCAACCCATGAAAGGAAACAGCCATAACTGATCAGAGTCCAAAATGACATCTCCAGAGAAAGTAGACTGTTTTGCTTCTTGCCCATTTGTGCCCCTTTTCTAAAGCCTAGGGAACAATCCGTGGAAGAGGGAGCATGGTAGAATGTAAGGGCTGTGATTAGGGTGAATTGTGAAACTACAGCAATATAGACTGGACTCTTATTTGATCAACATGATTGTACATACAAGCCCCTCCAGCTGGACAATGGGGGCCTTGGGCTGTATAAGTTTGGGCATAGCTGCTTGCAAATTGTTTTTACATGAAGGATGCTTGTATTCATTACTTATTATTATTAAAAAAATCAGAAAGAACACAAATCAATGACTTAAAAGTGTCACCCAAGACCCTGGAAAGGCAAACAAACCAAACCCATACCTAGAAGACAAGAAGAAATAACGAACATAGCAGAAATTAATGAAATAAAAACAAAGAAAACAATACAAAGAATCAATGAATCTAAGAGGCGGTTCCTTGAAAAAATAAACAGGATAGGCCTGGCATGGTGGCATACACTTTTAATCCTAGCACTGGGGAGGCAGTGGAAGGTGGATCTCTGAGTTCAAGGCCAGCCTGGTCTACAGAGAGAGTTCCAAGCCAGCTGGGGCTACAGGGAGAACCTTTTCTCAATTAGACAAAAATAAAATAAAACAGGGTAGACAAACCCTTACAAACCCTTAGCCCACTTAACCAAAAGAAAGTGGCAGATTCAAATCAACAACATCATAGCTGACAGGGGAAACATCACAGCAGACACCAAAAAGATACTGACATTATAAGGGAATACTTTAATTATTTAATTAATTAATTAATTTATTTAGTCTTTTGGGACAGGGTCTTCCTTTAGTCCCAGCTTGCCTGGAGCTCACTATGTAGACCAGGCTGGCCTTGATCTCAGAGATCTGCCTGCCTCTGCCTCCTGTGTTGGGATTAAAGGTGTGTACCACTATGCCCCCCACATAAGATGGTTCTTAGCCACTATGTGGGTGGTGGGAATTGAACCTGGGTCTTCTGCAAGTCAGTGCTCTTACCGCTGAGCCATCTCTCCAGCCCGATAATGGAATACTTTAAAAACCTACACTCCATTAATTTTGAAAACCTAAAAAAAATGAATGAATTTGTAAATTCATGGGACCCACTGAAGCTAAACCAAGAGGAGATCAACAGCTTAAAGAGGCCCATGACAAATAAGGAAATGAAACAGCAATACAACAGCTCTTAACTACAAAAAGCCTAGGACCGGATGGAGTCACAGCAGAATTCTAGACATTTAAAGATCTATACGTAATACTATTTAAATTATTCAAAAAGATAGAAACAGAGGGAGAATGCTCAAAGTCTTTCTATGAAGCCAGTATCATCTAATACCAAAACTAGGTAAAAACACTAAAATGGAAAACTATAGATCCATATCCTTAATAAACCTAGATGGAAAAATTCTCAACAAAATACTTGCAAAATACAAATAGACACCCATCAAAAAGGTCACACATCATGATCAAGCAGGCTTTATTTCAGAGATATAGGGATGGTTAAATATACACAAGTCAATAAATGTAATAATTCACATAAAAGGATTTAAATACAAAGATCACATGGTCATCTCAATAGTTGCAGAAAAGGCCTTTGCCCAAATCCAACATGCATGCATGTTAAAAGTCCTAGAGGGAATTGGACTGGAGAGAAGATACTTCAATGTAATTAAAGCTATATACAACAAACCTACAGTTAATATTCTAAATGGAGAAAAACTGGAAGAACTCCCATGAGAATCAGGAATCAGACAAGGCTGTTGGTTATCGCCATTTTTTTTTTTTTGGTTTTTTTGAGACAGGGTCTCCCTGTAGCCCCAGCTGTCCTGGAATTCACTCTGTAGACCAGGCTGGCCTTGAAATCACGAAGATCCACCTGCCTGTGCCTCCCAAGTGCTAGGATTAAAGGCGTGTGCCACCACACCTGGCTTAACTCCTTTTTAATGTAGGGCTTGAAAGCCTTGTGAGAGAAATAAGAGACGAGACAGAAATTAAAGGAGTACTAATTTAAAGAGGTCAACTTATCCTTATTTGCAGATGAAATGATATTATACATGAGATCCTCAAAATTCCAACAGAAAATGCCTAGAAATAATCACTTTCAGCAAAGTGGCAGGTTACAAAATCAATCTAGAGAAATCAGTAGCCTTTCTACATACCAATGACAAGCAATTAGAGAAAGAGTTCATAGAAACCTTCTCATTTACAATAGCTTCAAAAATATCCAGGAATAAACTTAATCACAGACACTAAAGATCTCTACAACAAAAATTTAAATCTTTGAAGAAAGATTGAGGAAGACACCAGGTGACGAAAAGACCTCCCATACTCATGAGCTGGAAGAGTTAATGTTGTGAAAATGACCATCCTACCAAAAGATATCTATAGATTCAATGGAATTCCAATCAAAATCACCATGACATTTGTCACAGAATTAGAATAAACGAGCCTAAAATTTATATGTAATCACAAAAGACCTTTGATAGCCAAAGTGACCCTGAGAACAAAGAACAACGCAGGGGGGATTACCATACTTGATATATCAAACTATATTACAGAGCTATAGTCAAAAAAACAGCATGGTACTGGGCACAGAAACACACATAGATCAATGAAACATAATTGAAGACCCAGACATGAGTGCAATTACATGCAATTTCAGCCACCTGATATTTGACAAAATGGTCAAGTACACTCAGTGGGAGCAAAGGCAGCATTTTCAACAAATGGTGCTGGCAAAACTAGATCTCCACATGTAGAAAAATGAAAGTAGATCCTTACCTTTCACCCTGTACAAAATTCAACTCCAAATGGAGGCGATGTGAAACCTGAAACTCTGAAACTGTTAGAAGAAAATATAGGCAGTACCCAATAAGATATAGGTGTAGGAGAGGATTTTCTAAATCAGAATGTTGGTTGCTCAGGAATTAAGGTCAACAACCTGTTGGGTCCAAAAATTGCACAGAAAAAAGTCTCAAGCCCAGGATTCAGTCTTTAATACAAAATTTATTTAATTTGCTGGTGTACCAGAACCCAATTGAGAAAACTGATGCATCAGGGGGGCCAATTGTTGATGCATCAGGGATGCAACCCAGTCCAAGCAGGGATGAGTGTGACCCCACCTGTCTGTTACAGAGCTTTTTTTTTTCCTTGCATAGGGGCCATGCTAATCTTCTGTATCATTCCAATTTTAGTATATGTGCTGACGAAATGAGCACTGTTAGAGTTTTTAAGGACAAAACCCACAAAAACCACCAACCAGGGGGAGCATTGATGATTACTAGTGAAATACAATTTCGAGGCTATAGAAACACAATTCAAGCAGTGGTGACCTTTTAGCTGATTGGTTGTGTTTAGCAGCCTGAAGCCCCCTTAGAAAGGAATGGGCTCCTTAGGGGGTGGGAAGCACTCTTTCAGGGATTGGAAAGTTCATCCTGACCTCAGGTAGCTGTGGGAACTGGGAACTCAGGGCCTTACTGTATTCTTGTGGCTAAGGTAGTCAGGGGAATGAGGCTTGCTTTAGTTAACTCAATTTTACAGTTAACTCTTTCCTTCTAATCAACTGTTTCTGACCTGCCCCTAACAAATCAACTGGTTGGGCCTCATTAAACTACAAAGCTTCTGTACAGCAAAGGAAACAACTGATTGAGTTAGGAGTAAATCCATAGAGTGGGAGAAAATCTTCACCAGCTCCACATCAGAGGATTTATGTCCAGAATATACAAAGAGATAAAAAACAAAGAATCAAGAAAACAAATGACCCAATTAAAAGAAACATGGGCCCAGAGGGAAGGAGAGAAGGATGGTGGGCCAGCCCTAGACTGAGAAATATTGGAGACTGATTGCTACTGGGTCAGGAGAGCATGCCGTACTATCTCTAGATGGGCTGACTAGACTCCAGTGGATGAATTTGTACTTAATGACAACTGGGTACAAATGCTTGATTGGATAGGACTTACCCCACATGGCAGAATACATGAGGTCTGGTGGGGGTATGGATGGGGGAGGGGTCTAAACTTGATTAAGAACTGTTCTATGGAATTATAAAAGCTTAATAAAAATTCTTTAAAAAGATGGGATATGAATCTGAAAGAGCCATCTTTCTTTCGAGAACTAAGGACACCTTAAAAGGTGTTCAACATCCTTAGTAATTAGGGAAATGCAAATCAAAACCACTTTAAGGTTTCATCTTACCCCAGTCAGATTGGCTAACATAAAGAGAACAAATGATAGGAAACGCTGGAGAGGATGTGGGGAAGGGGAGCACTTGCTGGTGGCTTGTGAATGCATGCGATCACTGTGGAAACAGGTGTGGAGAACTCTAACAAAGACTCTACCATATAACCTGGTTCTATCACTCCTTGGCATCTATTCAAAGGGCCCATCCTATTGCAGAAATATTGTGCATCCATGTTTGTTGCTGCTCTTTTCACTATAGCCAAGAAATGGAAGCAACCTAAGTGCCCTCCAACTGAGTGATAGGTAATGAAAATGAGGTGTATTTACACAATGGAGTTCTACTCAGCAGTAAAAATGAAACAATGAGAAAAAAACCCCACAGAAATCATGAAATTTGCAGGTAAATGGATGTAAGTAGAAACTTATATTAAGTGAAGTAACAGACTCTAATGCCTACCTAGTGTAAAAGAGGGAATTGTATTAGTCCAAAAACGTACTCAGAAATTACACAAACAATATCTATACTAAGTGCATGCAGGCTACATAAGAAACAGTGCCACACAGGAGAAACCTTCGAGTTGTTGGTCCAGAGATGACCAAAATACCACAGGCTATTGCTGTAGCCCTTGATCACCTCCCAGAACTTGGAAGCCAGACCCTATTGCTGAAGACAGGACATGCTTTGGAGATGGATTTGGAGCAAAGGAGCTGGAACTGACCTGAAAGCCACCTTCCCTGAAGGCCAGCTCTCAGTTTGGAGAGCACTAAAGAAGCCGCTAGGTGAGAACATCAACTGATGGTGCAGCCCCAGCTTTAAGGCCTAATAACCCCATCAGTAACTGCCACAGCAAATGGTATTGGTGCAGTAGTAGCACTTTTATCTTGGGGGTAAATCAACAGCTATCTTATTGGAATTAGAGCTCACTCAATGGGAACAACTCATGTGGGCCTGTAAACACAGTCAAATACACATGGCTAGAGAGGTCATAGATCTTAAAACCCTAGGTCTGTCATTTCTAGTGACAAATGTCATTTCTTAGAATACGCTAAATGTGGATCCTCATATTTCCAGATAACTATGGCAGTCACCACTCAAAGAAGCTTCTTTTTCCACAGATGGAGACTATTACAGAGTTCCACAACTGGTCACACACAGACATTGTCTGTGAATGGCTCAAGTCCAAGTGCCACATCTACAATGCAACCTCTATATCTGAGGACCAGGAACACAGAAGGTCACAAATGGCCAAAGTGTGGAGAATAGGAGTCTACAGAGTGTGGGTCCCTGGACAGGACTCCTGTATTAAACTCCACCAACCCAGGGCTCAGGGACCATTGCAGAAGAGGGGGAAGAAAGATTGTAAGAGCCAGGGAGAAGGTGCATGAGCATATGGAAACAGAGTCCTACAGGCTCCTGGGACCTTGCCCATATGAACCTGCAGCAAGGGTCAAGCATGTAGAAGCCCCATGAAAACTCAAGCGAACAAAACCCTGCCTAGAACTGGGGAAATGGGCATCAGGCTCCAATCTTAGCTGAACTATTGGCAGCTGATTACTGCTGGGGGAGGGAAAGTTGACTTTCTTTAAGAGAGACTCTGGATAGGCTGACTAGACCCCAGTGGGTGAGCCTGCACTGAGGGACAGCTGGGTGCACTAACTTGACTCCATAGGCCTTGACATATACGACAGAATCCATGAAGTCTGGCAGGCAGGTACGGAGGTGCACATGGGGACGGGGAATAAAGATTATTAAGATGCTTTGCATGAAATACACAAAAATTCCTAAGAGTAAACATAAGGAAAATGTTTTAGCTCTTTTAAGTTTTTGGAAATGGGATGGTTTTCACTAAGTTGCCCAGGCTGGTCTCAAACTCATTAGCTAGCTAGGCAGCCTCAAACTTACAGTCTACTTTATCAGTTTCTTTGGTGCTAGGATCAGTAGTCTATAGTATCACACCTTGCTCAACAAAAATAAAATTTTTTTTGGTCTTTTTGAGACAGGGTCTCCCTGTAGCTCTGGCTGTCCTGGAACTCACTCTGTATACCAGGCTGGCCTCAAACTCAGAGATCCGCATGCCTCTGCCTCCCAAGTGCTAGGATTAAAGGCGTGCGCCACCACGCCTGACATTTATTTCTGTATGTGTATTAATGTACTGTCTGCATGCAAGTTTGTGCACCCATGTCGTGCAATGCCGCGGAGGTCAGAAGAGGGTGTCGGATTCCCCTGGAACTGGAGTTCTGGAATTGGAGTTTCAGACGGTTCTCGGCCGCCATGTGGGTGCTGGGGCCTCTGTAAGAGCGGTTGGCGCTCTTAACCGCTAGGCCATCTCTCCAGCCCCATCAACAAAAATAATTTGGATGAAAGCAAGAAGCCCAAAGAAAAAATTAGCCAAATGGAGATAAAGACATCTCACTAAAGCAGTAGCAGCAGAAGAGGCAACTGAAATAAAAAAGGCAAAAATCTCGCCAGTAGGATTGAGAGGACACCATCTCCCCTTTACTGCATGCTCATGCATACATCCAGAAAGTTCTTGGTGTCTACGGCACAGGGGGTGAGGCCAGGAGATTGGAAATTCTTTCCTTTGGAACTTGTGAGCCTGTTCCTCCCCTTCCTGATGCTGGGTCACAGGCATGGACCACCACACCTGGTTTTATGTGGTGCTGGGGATCTTGGATTTATTCACTTCTATCTAGAGAGATTCTCAAAAAAGCTCTATGATAGTCTTCCATTAATTTTTATGTAGAAATGAAAACATTAAGGTGAACATTTCAAGTCATGATGCAGGGCTTACCAGCATGTTGGCAGACTCTTCCTCATGTGTTCCATCTGACAGCAGCTCTTCAGAAGACGGCCTCCCTCCTCCCACATGTACACATACAGGGAACCGTCCTCATATAAGGAGAGGACATGGAGAGAATCCTTCAAAGACACCCAGATGTGAGTGGACAGGAGTCAGGGTGAGACACAGAAACATGAACAGTATGATGCTGCTGTGCAAGCCTGGGGATCTGAGCCAGGTCCCTGCACCCCACATAGAGGTGGAAGGAGGAAACAACTCTACAGTTTTGTCCACCATCCTCCATAGGCTCCATATGGTACACACACACACACACACACACACACACACACACAGTTTAAATCTCTCAACAAAACAAACAAGATGAGGGGAAGCATCCCACATACCACCCTTAAGGTTGTGATGCTTGTCTGTTGGTCCTGAATTCGATGCAGCTGGAGGCCATCAATGGTGTAGAGAAAAAGACATGGTCCACTCCCAAAGACGATCACATCTGCATTACTGACTCCCATTGACAATGGGAGCTCTGTGTGATCCGGCAAAAGGAATTTTGCAATCTCAGATGCTGTTTTCATACAAAACACATACATGTAAACATGCAGGCCTATTAAATATTCAGTCAGGACTATAGTCTCAGCACTCAGTGAAAACATACCCCCTATGTCAACAGGGATCCAGTCTGGTGGGACAGTGAATTTCGCTCAGGGCTCTGACAAAGTCACCCACTGAGCATAGTAAGCTGTGCTGGATAGAGGGACAGTGTGGACCATCAAAACAGCTCCAACTTTGGAAAGACGCTGGGACCCAGGCCCTGGGAACTGAAACATGTCTGCAAAGAATAGGGATGGAGTGTAGTGATCACCTGAGTATGAGAGTCAGACAGGTTCACACCCTGCTAAGGGTGCGAAGAGCTCCTCTGCTCTTTACGAAGACTGAGACACTTCAGTACACTTATGGCTTAAGGTGTCTGTGGGATAGGGAACCAGTGTTTCTTTTAAAAATTTTGCTCTTATTTGAGAGAGAGAGAGAGAGAGAGAGAGAGAGAGAGAGAGAGAGAGAGAGAGAATGGCACACCATTCAGGTCATATGCTCCCCAGGGAATTGATGTCAGGCTTGACAGTGAGTGTCCCTATACACTGAATAACCTTGCCAGACCCCAAATTATAAAGTTATGTACTATGTCTTTTGTGTTTAAATTTTATTTATTCCTATTAGTGTGTGGGTGCATCTTTTTGTGTTTTTTTGAGACAAGCTCCTGTTTTAACTCATGAATTTCCTCTCGGCCACCTGAGTTCTAGGTTTATGGGTATACTACCATATGTGGATTGAGCAGTATTTCTAAGGCATGTAGGCTTACCTGTGACAATTTCTTTCCCTGAAATTGTCTCCAGTCCTATATCAAAAGTGACAAAACCTGTGCATTCGGGGGATGTACTTTGATACATCACTGTTATCCTGTTTCTTCTCTTTGGGGTCCAGCAGGCTTTGAAGCACAATGGAAATGGGAGAGACACACCCAGTGGGGTGGTGTCCTCTGATGGTCTCAGTAAGGATTGCATTGGATACACCTGTGGAGAGAGTGGACACTACAGCAGCCTGGCACACAAGTGACTCAGCTGTGTCCTTAGGAATGAATCCTCGCATGTCTGGCTCTGTTCTTCATCTTACAGAAGGCTGAGCAGTCGCTGCTTCCACTTAGTGTGTGAATAACTGGTCATCTTCACATCCCTGTCACATTCACAGAATGGAGTCCCTGACATAGACCACAGGGCTA
Source organism: Rhizomys pruinosus (assembly GCA_009823505.1). Taxonomy (NCBI): domain Eukaryota; kingdom Metazoa; phylum Chordata; class Mammalia; order Rodentia; family Spalacidae; genus Rhizomys; species Rhizomys pruinosus. Next base: position 31,092 of record VZQC01012976.1, read on the forward strand.
CACAGTCATCCTGCCACATGGGCCTCCTCATCAGACTAAAGTTGGCTAAGTAAAATTTCCCTTCTCAAAGAGCTAGTCACATAGTCAAGGGCTGGGTTTTGTTTTCGTCATTTCTGTTTTTAATCTGGAGTTACTGAGGCAGGGTCTCACTGCATAGCCCAGGCTGGCCTTGAACTCACAGCATCTTCCACTAGGTTCCCCACCCTTCTGTCCTGAATCCATCTCCCAGTGTTGGGAGGACAGCTGTGTGCCACCACATCCAGCACTGTCTCCCACCTTCCCTCTTAACTCCTTGTTCTCTGGTGACCAGTCTGCAGGTCCTGTGAGGTAGATGAGCTGCTCAGAGGCCGAGGACTTGTTCAGGGCTGTGCATATTTATTTGCTTTCAGACATTTCTCTGCTTTCTAGTTAGTGGAGAGGAGAGTTAGGAAAGCAAACGTAAAGGTTTCCAGGGACACTCACTTCTAGACACCTCTCCTCCCTTCCTTCATCCTCTGGCTGAGCCAGGCCTCACAAATGTAAACATTTGTCAATGGGACCCCACGTCACTGTGTCCAGAGCATCGTTTCCTGACTGTAGGAAGAGCTTCTGCTTGTGATTGGACTTCTGTGTGTGACAGAGGAGGGGCAGCAGGATGCCTGGGCCTCCTTGAGGGCTGGAGCTCCTCTGACTGTTCCTCACTTGGCCCTCCCACCCCAGAGTTGAAGTTCCCAGAACAGCACCTACCTTTGGGAAGATGTTCTGATGCATCCTGGATATAAAGACCCAGTTATTCCCAGGAGAGCAGATTAAGACGTGAATAAGGAATTGAAATACTTTGATTTTAGAAATAATCTGTAACTCAGGCATTGTTAATGTGTGGATCTCGCCCACATAATCACCCACCTGAAACCAAAACATCACCTATCAGAAAAAACACATGAAATCCTATCAGTAGAAAAACACCCAGTACAAAGGAGGCAGCACTGTCAGCTCTGAGATACTCCACCATTTCTTCAGTCTCTGAGATCTGAATCTCTGAGCAGCCTGCCTCACAGATGGCTGGGATGATCCCATGAATAAGACTTTCTAGTCTGGCAAATGGCTCCTTGGGTAGGAGCTGGTAGTGCTCTTGCAGAGGCCCTGGTTCAGTTCCTGACACCCACATAAGTCTGCTCACAGCTACCTGTAACTTGAGCTCCAGGGGATCTGACGTCCTCTTCTGGACTCCTGTTTCCTGCACTCACAGATGCACATAGCCACACCCCACACAATGAAAAAGACTCTCCAACCCCCAAAGTGCTCTGGCCGAGGACTCACTGGGACATCAACATTATCCTTTTTCTCAGTGTTTGACGAAATCCCTGTCCTTCTCTCCATTGTCCCTGTCCAAGTACATGGAGTTAGCAATAAGAAATCTTTGAAACACCATGCAGATAGGGAATAATTCACAGAAGAGTGCTTGTGTCATGTATTCAACGTGTCTATGCAGGAGTGTGTGCAGGTGCGTGTGCAGGTGCACGTGCAGGTGCATGTGCAGGCATGTGTGCAGGCGTGTGCACGCAGGCGTGTGTGCAGGCGTGTGTGCAGGCGTGTGTGCAGGCGTGCATACCCATGCACACACCCAGGACCAGAGGAGGATGTCAGGTGCTGCTCCAGCACTCTCCACTTCTTCTTTTGAGGCAGAGTCTCTCATTGAACCTGAGCTAGGCTGGTTGGCAGAAGGTCCATTTGATCTTCCTGTCTTCCCCCTTATCCTCCGAGAGCCACGGAGTTTCAGGCACATGCTGCCCCACTATACTTTTTTCCTCAGTTCTAGGGGTTGGAACTTAGGTCCCCTTGCTTGCACAGCAGGGACTCTTGCACTGAACAATCTCTCCAACCTACAGAAAATTTACTTTTATTGCTTTTGAGATAACCAGCAAAATAATGTATGAGATTGGTCAAAGGCCACGATGGTCTGGAAGTTTCTATGGCACATTGTGATTGACTCTCTGGTAAGCAGTGGTTACTCCAAGATGACAGACTGAGATGGGAGAGACTGGGTTCCCTAGGCAGTAAGCATTCTGTTCCATGCACCTACTCCAGATTTGGGGGCCACTCACCAGCAGGAACGGGCCATCCTTTGTAAGAAAAGCTCTCAAAATGAAACAATCATGGGGCATGACACGAGTAGCTATAGCATCCTGATCACGACAGTTCCACACTTTGATGGTTCTTTCCATGTCGGCAGTGATGGCGAGGTGCATCTCAGGGAGGGTAGCCAGCTTGTTAATGTCATTCTTCTGGACTGGACTTCTCCAAGTCATAATGCCCTATGGAGCAAGAGTGTTCAAGCATCTCTGCCCAGCCACTGTGCTTTCACCCCAACCAGCTTAACTTTTCTTATGATTTTTTGAAAAGAAATAAAGAAATCCTCCAGCAAACAGAGAGCAGGCACAAGCCTATAATCCCAGATCTTGGTAAGAGGAGGGAGGAGGTTCAGGAATTCGAGGTCAGCCTCAGCTACATAGCCAACGTGATGCCAGTCTGGGAGATGTCAAAACTCCGTGGGCATTGCAGCACACGGATGGGAATGGGGAGACGGCTCAGCAGTGAGGAGCACTGGCTGCTTTCAGAGACCTGGGTTCAGTTTCTAGAACTCAGATGGTGGCTGACAACTATGTGTAAATTCCATGTCAGGGTCCCACAGCTGCACTGGTGTCTTTGGCATTTCCTGCACACGGTGCTAATGCACATGCAGGTAACACACACACACACACACACACACACACACACACGAAATAAATAACAAAGTTTAAAGAAACAAAAACCTAGTAGGGTGTGGTGCCCTGCCTTTGGATTCCTCCTGGAATCCCAGCATTCAGGAGGTAGAGGCAGGTGGATCTGAGTTAAGGGCCAGACTGGTCTACATAGAAAGTTCCAGGACAACTAGAGCGACAAGGAGACCCTCTCTCAAAAATACAAAAATAAAATAAAATAAAAAAGAAACCAAAACCCAAACCATACAAACAAAACCTAAACAGTCAATTTAGAATGGGGAAATAATCTCAGTGGGTATTTAAGAAATGTTAATGTCCAATATAAATTTCACATGTTTTGCAAAGTTGCTTCTGGTATGTATTCCTGTGTGCTTTCCCTCTCAGCACTGTTTCATGTTTCAAAAGATGGACACAGGTCTGTGGAAATTTTGCTCCTTGTTAGCCAGACTCACCTTTTGCACATCCCAGGTAGAAAGTGTGGCATTGCTAGACACTGTGCAGAGGATAGACTTCCCTTGTTCATCCATGGTGAAGTCTTTTCCTGAGAGATACTTCACAAATTCAAAATCTCCTGCAAAAATCCCCAACAATTCTTGGCCACTAGATTGTGAGGGCATCCTTCAAATCAAATCAAGATTACACACACACACACACACACACACACACACACACGCACACGGCTGGCTGGATCTCACTATGTAGACCAGGCAGGCCTCTTTCTAATAGAGATCTGCCTGCCTCTACCTCCAAAGCACTGGGATTAAAGCCTTGTGCCACCATGCCTTTAATAGATCTATTTTTCATCTTTAATGTACTGTCATAACAACTGTGGACCGGATGGAGAAAGAGTCAGCCAAGCAAGCTGCAGTTTGGCCATGTGGCCAGATATCATTTTCCCCCTTCAATCTGTTTCTGTAGCTATAAAATAGATATAGAGACTTGGGGATAAAGTCAGGTAATAGAGTGCTTGCCTAGAATGAGACCATAGATTCCATTTCTAGCACTCCTTAAACTTGCTACATAGTGAATTCAAGGTCAGAATGGGCTACATAACACCTTGCATTTAGTAAAATAAAGGGGGGGTTGGTGCCTGGAGAGATGGCTCACTAATTAAGAGCACTGGCTGCTGTTACAGAGGATCTGAGTTCCATTTGCTTCCTCATGGAGGCTATCAACTGTCCATTACTACAGTTCCAGGGGTCCCAGTGCCCTCTTTTGATCTCCGTGGGCATTGCAGCACACGGATGCACTTTCATACAGAAAAAATAAAAATAAAATTTTAAAGCTGGGTGTGGTTGCACATGCCTTTAATCCTAGCACTTCGGAGGCAGAGGGAGGCGGGTCTCTGGTTCAAGGCCAGTCTGGTCTACAGAGTGAGTTCCAGGCCAGTTGGGGCTACAGGGAGACCCTTTCTCAAAAAGACCAAAAAAAAAAAAAATAAAATAAATAAAAAAATAAAAAAATGAAAAAGGAAATAAAAATTAAAAATAAAGAGATAGAAGAATTTTTCCATAGGAGAACTAGTTTTACAAAACCGTTCTCTGAATAAGAGTCTACAGAATGCGGGTTCCTAGACAGGACTCCTGTATAACACTTTACCCACCCAGGGCTCAGGGACTATTTCCGAGGAGGGGTGGAAAGGTTGTAAGAACCAGGGGAGGAGGTGCGTGGCCATATGGAAATAGAGTCCCACAGGCTCTTGGAACCTTGCTCATCTGAGTCCCCAGCAATGGTGTCAGCATGCACAGGACCCACGCAAACTCAAACTGAGAAAACCCAGCCTAGACCTGGGAAACTGGGCAGCAGCCCCAGCCTTAGACAAAGAACCCTGGCAGCAGATTAGTGCTGGAGGAAGGAGAGTTGATCTTCTTTAAGGGAGAGACTCTAGGTAGGCTGACTAGACCCCAGTGGGTGAACTTGCACTGAGGGACGTCTGGGTACACTAACTTGACTCAGTAGGCCTTAACATAAGTGACAGAATGCACGCAATGTGGTGGTGGGGGATATGGGGAGGGTGCAGGTGGGGGAGGGGTGTAAGGATGATTAAGATGTTTTGTATGACATGCACAGAAACTCAATAAAAATATACGAAAACTATTCTGTTTCTCCTAAACGTGCTGTGACATGTCCCTGTACACCCCCGTTTCTCCTAAACGTGTTGCGACATGTCTGTGAACCCCCCCTGTTTCTCCTAAACGTGCTGTGACGTGTCCCTGTACCCCTCTGTTTCTTACACAAATACACACTCATCATCATCAGCGTTATAATAAATAATATTTTTAGAAACTAATTTCTCCATCAGAAAACCATCGCTAGTATTAGAACAGATTTGGGGATAAGATAAACCCTAGCACTCATGATGTTAAGGAATCTGCCCAATACATTTTCTCCATGTTTTTACTCTAGGAGGACGGAGAAGAGTCAGAAAGAATACGCCAACAGTGACCACGCTGTGACTCATCGCTCTGGTTCCTCCTTCTGGAGAATCAGGGCGGGTTCCATGGCTACCACACACTTTGAATTTCAACTTCCCATCCTTTCACTGAATGGGAACACAGGGCTGCATGAGGCGGGGCTCTGTTCTAGGACGCCTGTCTCCATCCCATACTCCCCTTGTATTTCTCTGTAGATGAAGTCTTCCGGCCGAGCCCTTTCCATGCAGCGTTCCCGCTTTGTTTGGCAGAGGAAGAACTGCTTCCAGGTGTGCACTCCCAGCTGCTGCCACATCTGTGTGCACAGGTGTTCCCTAGTGACATCCCCAAGGCACCATTTCCTCAGACACAGCCTCCTGCAGGGAACAGTCACAACCCCATCAGTTGACCCCAGTCAGGACACCTCCTCACCAGTTCACCTCTCAGAGCCACTGTTGCAGGCACCTTTCCTCACGTGGGCCTCCCAGGTGCATCTCCCACTCCACAGGCCCAGGTGCACAATGAGCTGGCTGCTCTGCCCTTCCCCCTCCCCTCCCCTGTCCTTACCTCCACAGGAACCCCCTATCTGCAGACTCACTCCAGCTCTGTGGGAGAGAAAGGAGTTAAGCCAGCAAGCAGTACTGAGAATTGGGCTTCTCCCTGCTCTCATTGGTTCTGGGCTGGATCCAATAGCTTCATCAAACAACCCAGCTCTCAAGGGCCAGGTAGCCTGGAGACCTATTCCTGCTAATACAGGAAACTGTCAGAGCTCAGAGGAAGTAGGGTTAGTTTCCAAAAGCTTGAAATGGGAGCCTTGAGGGCAGTTTAGGTGACAAAACTTGAATCTATGAGATTGTTTTCACTTAACAGAATTGTTTTCTTTGTTGTTATTGCTAATGTTTTGAGATAGGATCTCATGTACCCCAGGCTAGCTTCAAACTGGTTATGTAATGGAGGACGACCTTTCCAGTACTGATCCCCGTGCTTCTAGGTCCCAAGTCCTTTGATTACAGGCACGGACCACCACTCTCAACATATTTCCTAGAGTTTGATGCCCTGGGAGTGATTGCTGATAACCCTCAATATGTCACTTTGAAACTCTGCCCACAGTGGTTATTAGTCAATAAAAGTGACTGGAACCCAGAGACGCTCATGTGTTTGAGCTGGATGGACAGGTCTGAATAAAGTAAATGCAGGTCGGAATGAAGGAGGACCATGTGGTGTGAGGCTGGGGGAGCTGAGTCCACAGCAGAGGGTGAGAGGCCAAAGGAACCTCATGCAGGGACGTACAAGTGGAGGAGTGCGGGCAAGGAGCTGCTCAGTTAGACACAGCAGAAGGTGAGAGTCTTTACCTTGTTCACTTGGGCAGCCTGGAGCAAGCTGAAGGCGTCCAGGTAGCTGAAGATTTCCTCCAGCACGTCTGCGGGTAAGTGGATCTCCATCTCAGCTGCCTGAGCCCACGTTCAGTCTCCTTTCTCTCCTCCAGCTTGCTCTGAATTTAAAGGCTTGGCCAATGAGGGCAGCATTTGGGGGGATTTCCACCCTCAGCCCATCAGGCTCTGACTGAAACAAGCTTCAGGTGGGTAGACTCTCAGCCTGACCTCCACTTGCCTCTTTCCTAGGCCAGATGAGCACAACTGAGGCTGCCCCCACCTAAACTCACTCCACAGTGTTGTTCTAGAGGGAGATGAGCCCAACAACCCCTTCCTGACACGGGGAACAGGACGTGCATGACCTAGAGTGGCCCGTGTGGCCGATGTACTTGTCAGAACTTTCTAGGAAATATCAAGCAATTCCACAGGTGTAGTTGCTCATGTGAAGTCAGTTACATTGCTCCACATTCCTGGTCTGCGGAATCTGCTTGCCCTGGTAACATGTCCACTTTGAGAACTGAATTGGCTCAGCAGGGCCTGCCTCTCAGTGGCAGCACAGCCTCTGGGTTTCTGCATTTGTGTACTCAGCTTTCTAGGAGAAAGGGAAAGAACTCAGAAAGCTGTGGACATGGCTCAGTCTGTAAAGTGTCCACGAAGAGAGATGAGGATCTGAGTTCAAATCCCTAGCACCCTGTAAAGGCTGGGCACAGGGGCGTATGCCTGCAGCACTGGTACTGGCGAGGCAGAACAGGGGATCCCTGGAGTTTGTCAGCTAGACAGTCTAGCCAACCAGTTAGCTCCAGGCTTAGTGAGAGGCTCTGTGTCAAAAAAGAACATGGAGAGGGATGGAGAAAGATGCCTTACATCTACCACTGCCTTCCACACAGGCACACACAGCAGTCACAATACTGCACACACATATACACACAGACACAGAGAATGACCTGATAGATATCATTGTAGTTCTCTAAGGGAGTGAGTGGTCTTGTCTGAGATGCTGTTTACTGTCAGAGATGTGATGGTTTTCTAGAGTTACAAATCATCCAGTAATGTGACCCTTCATTCCTGTATATTTCACAGAGGATCCTGGACTGAATATTTGGATCCCTTCCAACATTCATGTGTTGGAAGTCCAACCACATGTATCAAAATGCAGCACAGAAGCCCATTTTGTTGGTTTTTAATTATTTGTTTTTGTTCTTGAGGTAAGGTCCCATGCAGCCTGTGCTGGCCTGGAACTTGTGTAGCTGAGGCTGGCCTGCAATGCCTGATTGTCTTGTTTCAACTTTTTGAGTGAGGATTAGGATTGTGTGTCTTGGAGATCTTTGCATGGAAGCCTCGTTAGCACAGCTTCCAACCTAAATATATAATACTGATAAGTTACCTTCTTTAACCTTTTCAAAACATTTATTTAATACTATTTTAATTTGATGTACATGGGTGTATTGCCTGCATGTACATAAGTCCATGCATGTGCAGTGCCTGTGAAGGTCAGAAGAGGATGTCAGATCTCCTGGACCTGGAGCCATGGATGGTTGTTAGCTGCCATGTGGGTGTTGGGAACCGAACCCTGGTCCTCTGCAAGAGCAACCCATGCTCTTAAGTACTGAGCCTTCTCTCCAGCACTGAAGGGTTACAGTTTTAAAGACTTTTCCAATGTCTCACACTCCCCTCACTCATTAGTACCAAATTATACCTGGTGAAATGGTACTTCTCACTTCAAATCTCTCTGAGTTTTAGTTCTCTGTTATGAGGGTTTGCGTGACTATGGACCATATCTTCTGTTCCTCTTCCAGGAATGGCCATTCTATCTATCTATCTATCTATCTATCTATCTATCTATCTAACATCTATTTATGTACCATCTATGTATCAATCAACTATCTAAATATTATCACCATCTTTATTATCTATGTATCAATCTACAGTGTGTGTCTTGCCCACCTGTGTGGGTGTGTGTGCTTATCTATGTGTCCAGAGACTAGAGAAGGGCATCCACTGCCCTCTTCTGTCACAATCTACCTTATTCCTTTGAGGCAGGGTCTCTCTCAGGACATGGGGCTCATGTTTTTCAGCAGGCTGTCAGCCAGCAAGTCCCAGCAATCCCCCTTTCTCTTCTCCCATCAGTGCTGGAGTTACAGCCTGTGTGGGACCTTGGCCAGCTTTTACCAGGGCTCTGGGATAGAAACTCAGGCCTTCGGGCTTACAGAGCAAGGCCTTTTACCTGCAGAGCTATCTCTGTAGGCCTCAGGCCTTCAGGCTTACAGAGCAAGGCCTTTTACCCACAGAGCTATCTCTGTAGGCCTCAGGTATTCAGGCTTACAGAGCAAGGCCTTTTACCCACAGAGCTATCTCTGTAGGCCTCAGGTCTTCAGGCTTACAGAGCAAGGCCTTTTACCCACAGAGCTATCTCTGTAGGCCTCAGGTATTCAGGCTTACAGAGCAAGGCCTTTTACCCACAGAGCTATCTCTGTAGGCCTCAGGTCTTCAGGCTTACAGAGCAAGGCCTTTTACCCATGGAGCTATCTTTGTAGGCCTCAGGTCTTCAGGCTTACAGAGCAAGGCCTTTTACCCACAGAGCTATCTCTGTAGGCCTCATGGCAACTCCTTTTTTAAAATTTTCTTTTTGAGAAAGAGTCTCTGTGCAGTCCCAGCTGTCCTGGAACTCACTGTGTAGACCAGGGTGGCCTTGAGTTCACAGAGATCAGCTTGCCTCTGCTTCCCCAGTGCTAGGATTAAAGGTATGTGCCACCACGCCTGGCATGGTGATGTCTTAATGTGACTTCATCTGTGTTTACAACAGGTCACAGCCCAGGTCTGGCACAGTCATAGGCCCAGGTGTGGAACTTACTGCTGTCCTTTAAATTGACATGGCCTCCAAGTGCCTTCTGAATACCTATGCTTCTACCCATAGACAAAGCTGCTCTCAGCCTTAACCAGTGAAGTCTCTGTCATGAACAGAAATGAATACAAGCACTCATGCTGCCGAAGATGCTAATATGTGACCATTGTGGGCTCAGCTCTACGTATGACATTTGCACCTCTGTAGGGACTGTGAAATAAGTGTTCCTATGACTTTAAACATGTTTGATAAATTGAGATGTAACCTTGAGCATGTACGTCTGGACAGCCTTGTCTCATGACAGTTTATGCAAGAAGGCTTGCAGAGGAGTTCTCTCCAGAATGTCGATACTCCCTTAGTTTCTGAGGAGACACTCTTCCCTCACAAAGGCATATTATGGTGGTAATGCTATCTTGCACATGCTTCACTAGCTACTTTATTATATTCATTATTCTATACATATTCACCTGTGACTTTAATGAGTATAAAAGCAGAGCTCTCTGTGTCTTTAATGCTCCTGCATGGATGAAGAAATAAAGCAAAGACATAAAACCACACGGGCCCCCTGGTTCCTTTGTTCAGAGCCCTGTAGTCTCTTCGGGTCCCGTGGCCTCTGGCGCCCACACACCTCCCCCTCTAAAGCTCAGGGAACATCAGCGAGGAGGAGTGGGAAGCACGTAAGGAGTCAGAGATGGCGATGAACTAGGAAAGGCCATTCTTTAGACTCCATGTAGCCCCATAAGCCTCAGTATCTGAGTTAATCTGCACAGGTCCACACAAGACTAGCCCTGTCCAGAATCCATTATGGAAGAGAGAGTGGCTCATGGGCCCTACCGTTTACCTCTGACCCATTGGCTGATGATAGATTCCGGCAGAGGAGGAGTCACTTATTTGTGTTCACACTGTGGAGACAACCAGACTTCAACATGTAACTCCATCCAGTCATACAATCACACCAATGCCCTGGTTCAACTTGGTAGAACACAAAACAAAATGAATAGACATGAAAGTAAGGGGGATTTGTGGGGAGGGGGTAGACATCAGTGGCAGGGAGATTGGGGGGTGGGTGAGCATAGTCAGTATGCATTGTGTACATGAGTGTATTTGTCTAAGAACAAACGTAAATAATAACATAAACAGCTGTGGGGACAGAGTTTAACACCCATGTTTGTGTGAAAGGTCCAAATTCTGAGGAAAAGGACATTTAGTCATCTGTGAAGTGTCAGACTTGGTTCTGGCTACTAGCAAAGTCACAGTGTAGTGAAGATGGTGCTCCCGAGAACCGCGGCTGTGGGTCCGCTGGAGGGTGAGGCAGCAGCACAGGCCTCACGGAGGAACTGAACTTAGTTCTGGCTGCTGGGACAGAGTCTGGGAAACTGGGCGCTCATAGACAACGGGAATTTCTTTCTCACAATTCTGGGGGTCAGAAGCTTGAGATGATGGTGCCGGCATGGATGTCAGGAAGGTCCTCTTCCCGGTTGCAGACTGCTGATGTCTCATGTCCTCACATGGTGGAAGAGAGAGTGCTCAGGTCTCAGGTTTAAGGACACAGATCCTGTTCTGAGAGCTCATTATGATCTTATAATGACTTTGACTTGCCAAAGTTATACTAAAGGTGAGAATTTCTTGTTTCTCTCTCTTTTTCACATTCTCTGTCTCTGTCTTATACACTGAGTTCATTATCACCACCATCTTTTTTTTTTTAATTTAATTTTTATTGATGGTTTGTGCATTTTGTACATCATTTTCCAATTCAGATCAGGCATATTTCCCTTTCCCTTCCCCCCACCCCCACCCCATCCCAGATCATGTATTCTGCCATAACTGTCCTGCATCTTTCAGGTTTTTTTTTTTCATTTTTTAGCTATAAGTGATAATCCATGAGTATAAGCATCCTTCGTGCAAAACCAATCTACAGACTATTGTGCCCAAACCCCCACAGTCCCACCATCCAGTGGGGGGTGACAGGTTGTTTGTTCAATCAAGTTGATCAAATGAGTGTCCAGACTACATCGCTGTATCACCACCATCTTTAAGCAACTTTATTGAGCTTTCATAAATTTAATATGAATCCAATTGAGACCCCTTTCCCATCCATGCTCCCTACCACCCAATAGTCCTCATGTATTCCACCATGCGCATTCACTTGGCTCCAGTCGAGCTTTGTGCCCAGATGCCCTTCAGGGCAAATCCATCCACTGGAGTCTGGTCCATCCATCTCAGGATGGTAAGCAAGGTTACTCTCCCTCACCCAGTAGTAATCAGTCTCCAACATTTTCCAGACTAGGGCCGGTGGACTGGCCCCTTCCCTCCCTCCACTCTGGGCCCTTGTCTGATTGAGTCGGTGTGGGCATTGTGCTCAGTGTCACCATTGTTGCTGGTTCATGCGAGCAAGCTTCCATGTCTGAAGTCCTCTGCTTCTCTCTGTTCATGGACCAGCCTTGCTCTCACAGTCTTCCCACCTCTTCTTCTGCAATGGTCCCCCAGCTGTGGGTGGGGAGGTTTAATACAGGACTGCTATTGGGAGACACACTCTGTGGTCTCTTATTCTTTACAACTCGGCCAGTGGTGGCCTCCTGTGTGCATCACACTGTTGCATAAGTAAGCTTCACTCATGAGAGTTGCGGGATGCACTAGTTTTCTGTCTACACCCGTTGTGCTATGTTCCATGAGCTTTAGGAGTAGAAGGTCAACTGTAGTCATGTCACCCAGGATTGGGCATCTCTCAGACATTTGTTCTCTGGTGTGACGAGTTGTGGGATTCTGCAGGAGCCTTGACAACTTGTGGAGTCAGTTTTCTTCTTCCTTTATGTGGGATCCAGGGATCCACTCAGCCATCAGGCTCCGCAGCAGACACCTTTACCTGGGGAGCCATTTTTTGCCCCTCAGATTTTTTTCTATCACAAGTTTATAGCCCATTTTGTTTGCCATGCTCGTAATCCCAGCTCAGGATGCTGAGTTGATAGGGTTTCTGAAAGCAATATAGTTAATTCTGGGTTAGCCTGAGCTACAATATGAGAATCTGTATACATCTATCCATCTGACCTGGTGGGAAGAATGCATCTAGCACTCACTCAGGAAGAACGAACAGGAGGATCAGGAGTTGAAGGCCAGCCTGGGGTATAGGAGACCCTGTCTCAAAACCAACAAAAAATAAGAAATGGGTTTCTTTATGGTACTTTCATACAAGGATTTGTGGTTAAAATTTCAACACATGAATGTTGGAGAGACCCAAACATTCATTGTGCAACACTAAAAATACTCCAGTGAACTGTTAAGTTCTTGGGAAATTTGTAACTATAGGAAACATCCCAGGCAGAGGAGCCACCGACTATAAAGTCTATTTTCTACAAGGCCTGTTCCCTCCTTTTAGCATAGACAACTACAAAGATGTCTGTCAACCCATTCTGAGTGTGTGTGTGTGTGTGTGTGTGTGTGTGTGTGTGTGCTGTGCCTGTGCAGGTGCAGAGGACAGAGCTAGATGTCAGGTGTCTTATTTGATCATGATCTATCTTCTGCTTTGAGAGACTCTCACTAAGCCTCCAATCAGCTGATTGGCTAGATTAGCTGGCTGACAAGGTGCTTCAGATCCAAACTCAGATCCTGGTCTTGCATGGAAGGTTCTTACAGCCAGAGCCTTCTCCCCAGCCCTGCCAGGTCATTCCTTCCCTGTCTACTAGGAAAGCTAAATGCACAAGTGTAGAGACCCAGAGGCTGTGTTGCCACAGAGATGGGACCTGCGGAGTCAATTAAGTTCTCAAAGTGGACATGGCAGTGTGGCCCATACTAGGAACCTGGAGCAACTTAATGGGCTTCCCATGAGCAATAGCACCTGAGGAAAGCGATATTTCCTACAATATTTTCCTTGATATTTCCTAGAAAGTTTTTGACATGTACATCAGCCACATGGGCTGTCCCAGGTCATGCATTTCCTGTGCCAGTGTCGGGAAGGGGTTGTTGGGTTCATTTCCCTGATGAATCACACTGTGAAGTGAGTTTAGGTGGGGGCAGCCTCAGTTGTGCACATCTGGCCCAGGGAAGAGGCAAGTGGAGGTCAGGCTGAGAGTCTGCCCACCTGCGGCTTGTTTCAGTCAGAGCCTGATGGGCTGAAGGTGGAAATCCCCCCAAGTGCTGCCCTCATTGGCCAAGCCTTTAAATTGAGAGCAAGCTGGAGGAGAGAAAGGAGACTGAACGTGGGCTCAGCCAGCTGGGACGGAGATCCACTTGCCCGCAGAGCTGGTGGAGGAAATCTTCAGCTACCTGGACGGCTTCGGCTTGCTCCAGGCTGCCCAAGTGAGCAAGGTAAAGACTCTCACCTTCTGCTGTGTCTAACTGAGCAGCTCCTTGCCTGCACTCCTCCACTTGTACATTCCTGCATGAGGCCCCTTTGGCCTCTCACCCTCAGCTGTGGAGTCTCAGCTCCCCCAGCCTCACACCACCCAGTCCTCCTTCATTCCTGCCTCTGTTTACCTTGTTCAATCCTGTCCATGCAGCTCAGACACATGAGCATCTCTGGGCTCCAGTACCTTTTCTTGACCAATAGGAGCACCAGTCTACAGTGTAGCATAGTGATGCATTCAGGGTTTCTGGGTTAGCCTTCACTCTGAGGACATCACATGTGTGAAATAATCTGAATCCGATGCTGCATGATTTTCATTAAAGCAGTTGGGAGGTGGAAGCTAGGTCTGGGCTGCAACTTTAGACTGAGTTACATGGACAGACTGAGGCCAGCATGGGCTACTTGAAACACAATCTCCAAACAGTAACATGAAAAACATCACAAAATTCTGTTAAGTGAAAAGGACACAATGATACATGAAGCTGTGTTGCGTAAATTGTCCTCCAGGTCTCAATTTCAATTCTGTGGAAACCAGCCCTCCTTCCGCTGAGCTCTCACAGAATGACGACTTCCTGTATTAGCAGGAATAGGTCTCCAGGCTACCTGGCCCTTGAGAGCTGGGCTGTGTTTGATGAAGCTCTTGGGTCCAGCCCAGAGCCAATGAGAGCAGGGAGAAGCCCATTTCTCAGTACTGCTTGCTGGCTTTCTCTCCCACAGAGCTGGAGTGAGGCTGCAGATAGGGGGTTCCTGTGGAGGTAAGGACAGGGGAGGGGTGGGGGAAGGGCAGAGCAGCCAGCTCATTGTGCACCTGGGCCTGTGGAGTGGGAGATGCACCTGGGAGGTCCACGTGAGGAAAGGTGCCTGCAACAGTGGCTCTGAGAGGTGAACTGGTGAGGAGGTGAACTGAGTGGGGTCACCTGATGGGGTTGTGACTGTTCCCTGCAGGAGGCTGTGTCTGAGGAAATGGTGCCTTGGGGATGTCACTAGGGAACACCTGTGCACACAGATGTGGCAGCACCTGGGAGTGCACACCTGGAAGTAGTTCTACCTCTGCAGAGCAAAGTGGGAACGCTGCATGGAAAGGGCCAGGCCAGAAGACTCCATCCACAGAGAAATACCTGAACCTTTGGTGTGGAGACGGGGGTTCTGCAGGAGAGGCCCACTCTATTTCCCCTGTATGTGCTCTTGTGTTCTCATCTAGTGAGCTGCTAGGGCATTAGGTTTTTTTTTTTAATTTTATTTTTTATTTCCGTATGTGTATGAATGTATTGTCTGCATGCAAGTCTGTGCACTCGTGACGTGCAATGCCGCGGAGGTCAGCGGAGGGCGTCGGACTCCCCTGGAACTGGAGTTCTCCTGGAATTGGACTTTCAGACGGCTCTCGGCCGCCATGTGGGTGCTGGGGATCGAACCCGGGTCCTCTGCAAGAGCGGTCGGCACTCTTAACCGCTAGGCCATCGCTCCAGCCCAGGCATTAGGTTTTAAAGGGTCTGGTTTTCTGTGACCTCCATGGACCTAAGCCTGATTCTCCTCTGTCATCTGCAATTCAGGCAGCCTGAGGAATCACTTCACAGCAAAAATCTTTGCTGTTGCTCCCTTTCCCAGAGGTTCTCACCAACACCTGGATGATAAACATGCAGAAGATGTATTGCCGATTTTTATCTCCAAACGTCTATCAGTATTGTTCTCTGATGGAGACCTTCTTTTCTAAAAATTTTATTTGTTATTATTTGGGTGTCTATGGTGTGTGTGTGTGTGTGTGTGTGTGTGTGTGTGTGTGTTTGTGTGTGTGTGTGTATGTGCTTTGTGCAGGTATGCAGGCATAAGCCTGCTACAACATGTGTGTGAGAGTCAGTGGACAACTTTGTGGAAGTCGTTCTCTTGATAGAGAGATTCTTATTCCATTTTTTTAGCCTTTTTTAGAGGGTCTTCCTGTAGCCCCAGCTGGCCTGGAACTCATTCTGTAGCAAGATGTTCCTGACTTCCGATCCTCATGACTTACCTTCTGTGCTGGGATCATAGCCATGTGCCCCCACACCCTGTTCACAGTGTACTGTGAATAGGACTTTGACCCTCATGCATGCGAGGCAAGCTCTCTACAACTGAGATACATCTCTATCCCTTTTTTAATTTTTAAAATTTATTTTTGTAAGTTTATGAATGTACTGTCTGCATGTAAGTCTGTGCACCCGTGCAGTGCCACAGAGGTCAGAAGAGGGTGTCAGATCCCCCCTGGAACTGGAGTTAAAGACGGTTCTCAGTCGCCATGTGGGTGCTGGGGATCGAACCCAGGTCCTCTGCAAGAGTGGTCAGCGCTCTTAACCGCTAGGCCATCTCTCCAGCCCTCCATCCCTCTTATACCTACTTTTCAGCTATAGAAACAGTGAAAGGGGAAAAACATCTGGGCACATGGTCAACCTGCAGCTTGCCCACCAAAGGATTTGTTAACCAAATCCTTCTATGAGGGCTCATGAAAGCTAAAACATCTCTTTCTTTGGTTTGAATCATCCCTCGAATATCTAGTGTCCAAGTTTTTGTTGAGGTTTCCATGCAAAGGACTCTGGACTTTTGAAGTATCAGGAAGTGGCCTCACCATGGATGGACTAGGGAAGTCTGTCCTCTGCACAGTTTCTGACGAGAGCATACTTTCTACATGGGATGTGCAAGAAGTGAGTCTGACTAACATGTAGCCAATGTTCTGAGGTCCTGTGTCCATGCTGTGAGCTCTGAAACAGTGTGAGAGGGGATGGACAACTGGATTCTGTAATAGAAGCAAAGTTTCAAATCAGGTAAAATTTCTGACTTTTCCATTTAAACCATACACAAGGCAGAGAATTTGCTTTAATACAGTTACTAACATAGTAATTGTACACAATTATGGGATTTACTGGGATACTCTCATAAAAATCTGTAGGTCCAACCACTTCATGTAAATGGCCTGATTTCATTCTTTCTTATGGCAGAATCACATTCCCCCATTGTGAAGGTCAGGTTCTCTTTGTCCATTCACTTGTTGAGTGCCTTTGCTGATGTGAATAGATCGTGAATAAGCATCAGCATGCAGTTATCGCTTTTTATGTCAATGTAATTTCCATAACAAATATGTCCTGGAGGGCATAGCTGAACCCACAATAGTTCTATTTTTTTAAAGTCCCCTCTTTTGTGATTTCCTTAGTGGCTTCACTTATTTACATATCCACTAAGGTGTGTTAAGAGTTCTCTCTTCATCCTCAAGAATATTTTTATTTTTTAATTTTAGCCATTTTAATCAAAGTGAGGTAGAATTGCGTTGTCACATTGTTTTGCCTTTTCTTAATGGCTAATGATTTGAGCATGCTTCCATGTATTAATCAACCATTAATATTTCTTTTTAGAAGTACCCATTGAAATCATCCCCCCCTATTTTTTTGGTCTTTTTTGAGACAGGGTCTTCCTGTAGCCCCAGCTGTCCTGGAACTAGCTCTGTAGACCAGGCTGGCCTTGAACTCACAAAGATCCGCCTGCCTCTGCCTCCTTGGATTACTTGATTTTTGTTTGGCTTGATTTTTGATTGATTTTTTTATTTATTATTTTTGTAAGGGATTCACAATATAAGAGCACAGTTGTTTTCAGATCACTTTGACGTTGCTCAGTTTGCCATACAATTAGATAATTGGTGCTAGCATCCACAGATGAGGGATACCATTCATCATTTGTTTTTCTGGGACTGTGTTACTTCACTCAGCATGATATCTTCTAGCTCCAGTCATTTACCTGCAAAACTCATGATGTCATCTTTCTTTACCACTGCATAGAATTCCATTGTGTAGATGTACCACATTTTCTCTATCCACTCATCAGTTGAGGGGCACTTGGGTTGGTTCAAGCTACTTGGTCTTAGGACTGCTTTTAAAGTATCCCATAGGTTTTGTTGTGTTGTATTATCATTGTCATTCAGTTCCAGGAATGCTTTTATTTCTTTATCTCTTCCTTGACCCATTCATTATTCAGGAGTGTGGTGTTTAGTCTCCATGTATTCTTGTAGACAGTAGGGCTTATCCTGGTGTTGATAGTGAGCTTTATTGCATTGTGGTCTGATAGAATGCATGAAATTATTTCAATCTTTTTGTATTTGTGGAGGTTTCTTCTATTTTCCAGTATGTGGTCGATTTTGGAGAATGTTCCATGGGGTGCTCAGTAGAAAGTGTATTCTCTGGTATTAGAATGGAATATTCGGTAAATGTCTGTGAGGTCTGTTTGGTGTATCGTATTATTCAGTTCAGATGTCTTTCTGTTTATTCTTTGTTCAGTTGATCTGACCAAAGGACTTAGTGGGGTATTGAAGTCCCCTACTATGAGTGTGCTAGGGTTAATCTTTGCCTTGTAGTCCTGGAGAATTGTCTTTAACATTTGGTGCACCAGAGTTTGGTGCATATATATTCATAATTGTGAAATCTTCATGGTGAATTGTCCCGTTGATAAAAATGTAATGGCCTTCTTTTGTCTCTTCTGATTTCTTTTACTTTGACGTCTATTTTATCTGGTATTAAAATAGCAACACCTGCTTTCTTTTTGGTACCATTTACTTGGAATATTTTTTTTCATCCTTTCACTTTAAGGTGGTGCCTATCCTTGCAGGAAAGATGTGTTTCTTGAAGACAGCATATAGATGGGTTCTGTTTTCTAATCCAACCTCCCAGTCTATGTCTTCTTATTGGAGAGTTTAGTCCATTAATATTTAAGGTTATAACTGATAGATTTGTGTTGCTTCCTTTCACCTTATTATCCATTTGCGTTTTTGGTCTAGGTTTCTACTTTTGCAGTTATGCTTTTATTCATTTCTCTTTTTAGGTGCCTGGGGATAGTTCCTCCTTTCTTCAGTCCTTTGAATTGCTTCAAGTATTCTCTGAAGCATTGGTTTTCTGGACATGTACTCTTTCATCTTGTTTATGTCATGGAAGATTTTTCTCTCTCCTTCAACTATAATCAACATTTTTGCTAGGTATAGTAACCTGGGTTGGCATCTATTGTCCTTTAACACTGGGAATGCTTTGCTCCAGGTTCTTCTTGCTTTCATAGTTTGCATTGAGAAGTCAGTTGTAATTCTGATAGGTTTCCCCTTACAAGTAACTTGTTTTTCTCTTGAGGCTTTCAGAATTTTGTCTTCGTTTTGGGTGTCTAGCCTTTTAACTATGATATGGCATGGAGAGTTTCTTTTCTGATCTTGTCTGTTTGGAGTTCTATGTGCTTCTTGTATTTGTATTGGTTTGTCTTTTCTTAGTTTGGGGAAATTTTCATCTATTATTTTGTTGAAGATCTGATCAATACCATTCTCTTGGGATTCTTCTCCTTCCTCTATTCCTATGATGCAGAGGTTTGATCTTTTCATAGTGTCCCACAGTTCCTGGTTGTTCCACTTTTGTGTATTTTTAAATTTTTCATAATCTTTCCTTGAGGTTTTTAGCTGTTCTGTGTTATCTTCCAGGTCCGATATTCTTTGTTCTTCTTCCTCCATTCTACTTCTGAGGCTTTTTCCATTCCTTTCCTCTTGATTGGATGAGTGTTTGATTTCCTTTTTCATTTCATCTTGTGATTTCTTTAGTATTTCCACTTCCTTTTGGGGCTTCTCAATCTTTTTCTGTAGCTCTTTGCTTTGCTGGTTGGTTTCCTTATCTTTTTCAACACGGGTTCTTTTTAGTGTTTCCACTTCCTTCCGGAGTTTCTCATTTTCTCTCTCTAGGTTCTTCTTGAGTTTTTCATTCTCTTTTTTTAGTTCTCTGACTTGCTCTTTATAGTTTTTAATTTCTTTGAGTTTGTTCATGATTGTACTTCTAATATCTGTGTCCTGGGCAATCCCTAGGGGGATCCCACTGTAGGAATCTTCCACAGGGTTCGCTTGGTGTGGAATTATCCTGCATCTTTCCCATGTCTCTTCTTTATGTCCCCGGCATGTGGGTTTCTCTTAGCTTCTATTCCAATGCGAATCCCAAATGCCTCTTCACTATGTTGAAGGCTTGCTTTGCTTGCCTCCATCAGATGCCTTCATTGTTTGTTTGATTGATTTGCTTTTCTCCTTTTCTCCTTGCTTATGAAGTGTTGACCTGTCTAAGTTTTAGGCTTTCTATTGTAAGTTTAACTCACTCTTCCCTTTCTGTTCTGAAGATTCTCCAAAGAATCCACTTGGATGCTCCTTCAGCAATCCCAGTTGTGGGGGGGATTGCTGTTTAGCCAGCCCCAGTACCTGTGCTTCAGGTGGTCTTGGGAAATCCCTGATCTCAAGTCTCACACAGGCTCACCTTTCATACCAGCTAGGAGGACAACTCTGCCCCCACAGCCACACAAGCCAATCTATCCAAAGATGAATCAATCAAGCCAAACAATCCACCTGGCTGAAGCACTCAGCTCCTACCTGTGCTTCAGGTGATCCCGGGAAATCCCCCTTCATTTTTGATTTTTGAAGCAGGTCCTCATGTAACTCTGGCTGGTACCAAACTTGCTATATAGCCAAGGATGACCTTGAATTCCTGATCCTCCTGCCACTACATCCCTAACACTTGGATTAGGGCATGTGTTATGACCCCTGGCTGGTTGGTTGTGAGTTCTTCGTGGATTCTAGTATCACCCCTCTTATCAGGCAAGAAGCCAGCATGTCGTCTCCATTTTCTTGGTTCATCTCTTCACTCCGTTCCTTGTTTCCTCTTCTGCTTCTCTTATTTGCAAAGTGGAAGGGTGGACGAGGAATAGAAATTCTGATGTTGATAGATTATTAACAGGTTCCATGTGTTATAAAATGAAATAGTAGGGGCTGGAGGGATGGCTCAATGGTTAAGAGCACTGGCTGCTCTTGCAGAAGTCCCAAGTTCAATTCCTAGCACCCATATGTTAGCTAAAACCCATTCATAACTCCAGTTCCAGCGGATTCAACACCATCCTCTGACTTCTACTGGCATTGTACGACATGGGTACACTTACATACTTGCAGGAAATACACTCATACACATAAAATAAAAATACTAAATAAAATGGCAAGGAAAGAAATACTAGCCCCCACCCCAAAAGTCATGAGAGTAACTTCCTCAAATGCTGCACTGTTAGGAAAAGGCAGAAAATATTTGCCATCAGGGAGTCTGACAATTCTGTGAAAAAAATTTTAATTACATTTACGGGGGATGGAGAGATGGTTCAGCAGGTAAGAGCACTGGCTGCTCTTGCAGAGGACCCAGGTTCGATTCCCAGCACCTACATAGCAGTTAACACCCATCAGTAACTCCAGCCCCAGGGGATCCAGTGCCTTCTTCTGGTCTCTGCATGCTTTGCATGACACAGGTGCACTTGTATCCATGCAACACACTCATACAATATAAAATAAAAATAAAAATTTAAATTTATTTAATTATTGTGTGTATGTACGTGTAAGGGCATGTGGTTTTGTAAGGACATGTTTGGGGCATTGCACACATGAAGGTCAGGACTACTTACAGGAGTTGGTTTTCTCCATCCACCATGTGAGTTCCAGGAACTGAACTTACATTGTCAGGCTTGATGGTGAGTGCCCTCACCTGCTGAACCATCTTGCTGGCCTGCTCTTTATGTTGTATGAAGTGAGATCCTTCCTCAGAGAATGTTGTATTTCTTGTTTTCATATTCATTCCAAATCTAGATGTTTAGATTTTATTTTTTTTAATTTTTTATTAGTTTTTTGCTATGTACCATTGACCACGACTGCAACTTTGTAGGGCCCAATATTCCATTTGTCTGAAGCAATAGAGAGCAGGCTTACCCTGCCCCCCCCCGCCCCATTACCTGCGAAGGCTGAGGGTCAGGCTTGCCTCTGCTTGCTGATGGACAATCGACTCCTGCAGCCCCTTTTGGGAGTTTCGGTACAAAGTATCACATTCCTGCCATTTCTACTGAGCCACCTCAGTTTTTGGAGCCAACTGGAACCTCTGCTGGCTAGCATAAACAAGGCTTTGGTAGAAAGTGAAATGCAAATTTCCCCTGCACGGTCCACCCCATCCTTGCCTCAAGCCCGCCAATTGCTAGTATATAAGACCCTAACCTCCTGTAAATGAGTTATTCAGTCTCTTGGAGCTGGCTCCCAGGTCATTCTTTGATCTGTTGGGGCTCACCCCAAATTCCTTCCCTCCCCCTCCCTGCCTCTGCTTGGGACTGGGGGAACAAATGGATGACCTGCCTGGAGACACAGAGAACCCCACACAACTTGATATGTAGACCAGGCTGGCACCAAACTTGCAGGGAAGACCACATGCAACTCCATGCCAGACTTGCGATGCTTAGAAGTTACATGTTGTTCTCTCTCTCTCTCTCTCTCTCTCTCTCTCTCTCTCTCTCTCTCTCTCTCTGGTCTTTTTGAGACAGTGTCTCCCTATAGCCCCAGCTGTCCTGGAATTCACTCTGTAGACCAGACTGGCTTTGAATTCACAGAGATCCACCTGCCTCTGCCTCCCAAGAGCTAGGATTAAAGGCATGCACCAACCAAGAAGTTACATGTTTTCTCATAAGCAAGAAGTAGCTCAAATTTTGAAGAGACTTCCCCAAGAAGTGGAGGGATGAAAGCCCAGAGGCTGTGCAGAGATCCTTGAATGCAGTGGTGGTCTTGCTCTCTAGGGCATTAAGATCTGGTCAAGCCCAGTACAAGACCCTGACATTACCAATCTGGATACCCTCCCTGAACTGCCCTCACCATCACTGCCAGCATGGAAGGAACCAACAAAGTGTGGAACTGTTGTGATGTGGGTGCTATGGCTACTCACGGCACACCATGGCCCATGAAGGTTTGACTTTGAAAGCTTTTCTTACAAAGGATGGCCCTTGCCTGATGGTAAATGACCCAGAATGGACTACAGTCCCAGAATAAAATGCCTACTGCTTAAGGGCCCATTACTGTCCTGTCCTGGCCTGTCATTTGTCGTCATGCTTACCTGTGAGTCAATCACAATGCACCAATCACTATTGGCCTTAGAAACTTCCATATCATCTCGGCCTTTGACCTACTTCACCTGAATTTCCTCAAGAATTTTCTTAAAAAAACCACAATCTTCCTAGAGGCTGAAGAGGTGATAAGTGGGAGAGAGTTCTTGCTGTGCAGTCACGAAGACCTGAATTCCAACCCCGAGCATCCACGTAATGATGCGCCTGCTTGTGCCCTAACTCCAGTGCAGAGACTGGCCAATACAGAAGGATCTAATGGGCTTGTTGGCAGGTAACCTAGCTCTAGATTCAAATAGATACTTCCTCAAGGGAATAAGACAGAGCATACAGGATCAGTGTGCCCGATGGCCTCCTCTGGCTCCATGTGTGCACAGGTGTGTACACCTGCACACTTACATTTGAATATGCTACACATATGCATCACACACACTTTTGGGTATTTCATATCTGTGTTGCACCTGTCAAATCTTTATTATTGTTAGGTTTATGAACTTAGACAGGGACAATGGAGTGAAGGATGTTAATTTTGTCAGGCACTGAGAAAAGAGACCAGTGTTGATAACTGAGTCCTTGGGAAGAGTGATTTGGGGCTTAGAAAGTCTTTTTAAAAAGAGTTTAGTTTTAATTATGTATATAGGGGTGTGTTTGTGTGTGTGTGCGTGCTTGTGTGTGTGCACATGAGTACAGGATCTACAGACCAGAGTGGTTCAGCCGATCTCAGAGGTGGAGTTATAAGCAGCCTTAGGTGAATCCTGGGAACCCAAGCCGTTTTCTCTTCAAGAGCAGTACAAGCTCTTAACTGAGCTGTGTCTCCAGTCCTAGGAAGTCTTTCTCCTCAGGATCATCCCAACCATTTGTGAGGAGGACTGCTCAGAGATTCAGATCTTGTTCATGGGATTGAAGAAATGGTGGAGTATCTCAGAGCTGATAGTGCTGCCTCCTTTCTACTTTAAACTTTCACGTGTTTTTCTAGTGATAGTGTTGGTGCTTTGATTTCAGGTGGACGATTCTCGGGGTCACATCTACACATTTAAGTTGCCTGATTTGGTTGCTTCTGTGGTCAAGCCATTTGACTGTGCTGCCCCTGTTCTGCACTGCTCTCCGGAGGGCAAATGGCTCTTTGTATATTTAGTATTTGAGCTC
Organism: Rhizomys pruinosus; assembly: GCA_009823505.1. Lineage (NCBI taxonomy): Eukaryota > Metazoa > Chordata > Mammalia > Rodentia > Spalacidae > Rhizomys > Rhizomys pruinosus. The sequence goes on from VZQC01012976.1 coordinate 54,872, forward strand.
ATCTTCCCAAAGGTCGGTGCTGCTCTGAGAACTTTAATTTCAGGATGGGAGGGGCAAGTGAGGAAGTGTCAGAGGAGCTCCAGACCTCAAGGAGGCGCAGCACCCTGCTCCCTCTCCTCTAAGCTCTGTCACAAGCAGAAGCCCTTCCTAGAGTCGGGAAACAATGCTCTGGAGACAGTCACAATGGAAAATGTTTGTTAATGTGCTTGTGAAGCCTAGGTCAGCCAGAGGATGAGGAGGGCAGAAGGGTACAAGAAATGAGAATCCCTGGAAGCCATCGTGACTTCTGCTTTCCTCATTCTCATCTTCCTTGACTAGAAAGTAGAGAAACAGCTAAAAGTGAATGACTCTCCAGGACCACTGCGGAAGTCCTCGGCCTCTGAGCAGCTCATCTGTCTCTTGGTTCCCGTGGACTGGGCACCAGAGAAGGAGGAGTTAAAAGGGAAAGTGAGCAAAACAGTGCTGGGTGTGGTGGCACAGCCCTGACTTCCTAGTGCTGGGGGCTGGGTATCAGGGTTGGGAATAAGGAGTCTAGTGGCAGCTGGGAGTTCAAGGCTACCCTGGAATAAGTAGTAAGACCCTGTCTCACTGCCTCTTCCTTAAAAAAACACATGAAAAATAACTAGAAAACAGCCTATTGGATGGTTCTCTGAGAAGGAAAAATCTGCTTAATCAGTCTGTCTGATGATGAGTCCCATGTGGCAGGATGACTGTGGAACCCTGTGGTGGGTAAGGGACTCCATTCTGAGAATGTGACAGGGACAGGCAGATAGTGAGCCACTCAGACAGCAAGGGGAAGCAGTGCGTGCTTGGCCCTCCCTGGGAGGAGGAGCAGAGCCAGCCGCACAGGATTCATTCCCAGGCACATGTGCCAGGCTGCTGTAGTGTGTCTGCACTGACTTCTCCTGGGATACTCTCTCCACAGGTAAATGGAGTGCTTACCAAATTCCTCAGAAGACTGCCCCGTTCTGTGTCTCTCTCCCCTTTGCAGCATGCCCCAGCATCTGCCGGACACCGAGGGAAGATGACAATGATGTACTGGAGAGCTGCCACAGAACCATTGGATTTGCCACATTTCATCTAGGACTAGAGATGACTGGGGGGCAAAGAGCTATCAGAGGTAGGCCTCCCCACCTCGGAACACTTCTTAAGCCAGGCATGGTGGCATCCCCATAATCCTGGCACTCCAGAGGCCATGGCAGGAAGATCACGAGCTCGAGACCAACCTGAATTACATAGCATGATTCTGAAGAAACCAAAAAATGAAACCATTGAGAATCCTCTGTCTATACACATACACGTAATAATAGTAAGAAAGAAAGTTTATAAAACAGAAGGACAAATGATAAAGAACTATTATCATGGGGACAGGAGGATATCTCAGCACATAGAGACCCTGACCACCAAGCCGGACCATCTGAGTTCAACTCCCACAGACCCACATGGGAGAAGGAGAGAACAAATTCTGCAAGTTGTCCTCTGACTTCCACAAGCATGCATGCTCTCGCATGTGCACCCACACAGATACACAAATACAATGAATGAATAAACATAGAAACAAGTTTATCCCAGAGGCACTCCCATTAAGCCATAAATGTATCTAAATATGTTGGTCTTTGTAGAGAGAGCAGAATGGCTCCCTAGCTGGGTGTGAACCTATGTGACTCTCATACTCAAGCAATCACTACATTCCTCTCCACTCCCTCATGCAGACATGTTTCAGTTCCATGATGTATTAGGGCCTAGGTTTCAATTCCATTTCCCAGTAAGGCATCTTTCCAATGTTTGGGCTGTTATCGATGGTCCACGCTGTTCCTGTGTCAGAGCACACGTTACCATGGTCAATGGAATGACTGCAAAGCCCTGGACTGTCTTCCTTGTCCTACCAAACTGAAGTCTCATGGAAGTAGGGTCAGGGAGTATGTTAACACGGAGTGCTGAGTACATTGTTCTGACTAAATGACTTGAAAATGGCTGCATTTTCATGCCTGTTTGTTTTGTATGAATACACACATCAGATTGCAAACTCCTGTTCTCAGCCCATATAAACATTCCAGAGTTGATGGGAGTCAGTGATGCAAACGTGATCATCGTTGGGAGTGGGCCATCTCTGTTCCTCTGCACCATGAATGGCCTCCAGCTGCATCAATTTGAGGACCCCAGAGAGACATTGAAGCCTTATGGGTGGTGTGTGGGATATTTCAACTCCTCCTGTATGATATATATGTATATATGTATATATTTTTATTGTGATTTTGTACATCTTTAAAAATTCATGTTCAGTTATTTTTATTTTTATTGAGCTTTTGTACATTTCATATGACAGTTCTTAATCTTAGGTTCCCCTCACCTATCCATGCTCTCCATTACTCCTCACCCCACTGGAACTCATGTATTCTGCCATATACGTTAAGTCCCATCCAGTCAAGCATTTGTACCCTGATGTCCTTTCATGAATGTTCATCCACTGGAGTCCAGTCAGCCTGTCTAGAGATCTTAAAGTTCTACTCTCCCTCACCCAGCCATAATCAATCTCCAACAGTTCCGAGGCTGGGGCTGGTCCAGCACCCATTTTCCTCCCTCCACTAGGGGCCCTTGTCTGAGTTGGCATGGGTCTTTTGCCAGGTGCCACCATCACCACAAGTTCACATGAACAAGCTTCTGGTGGTCTGAATGCCTGTTTCCCTACGTTCATGGACCAGCCCTGGCTCTTCCAATCTTTCCACCTCCTCTTCCGCAATGGTCCCTGAGATGTGGGTGGGTGAGGTTTACTATAGGAGTCCTATTCTAGGACACACAGTCTGCAGTCTCTTATTCTCTAAAACTCAGATGTGGCCTTCTGTGTAGATTGTTCTCTGATGTATAAGGAAGCTTTGTTGGTGAGAGTTGAGGGATGCATCAGTATTTTTCTCCAACCCCTGTTGGGCCATGTTCCATGATACTTAGGTGTAGAGGTTCCACTGTAGATAAGTCACCTAGGGGTGGGGATCTCTCAGATGTACATTGTCTGTGTGTGACCAGTTGTGAACCCTTCATCAGCCTCCATCTGTTGCAAAAAGAAGCTTCCTTGAGTGGTGTAAGGTATACTTGTCTGTAAATATATGATCCATATTTAGCATATGGTAAGAAATTTTATTTGCTGAGAGAGATGACAGAGTCAGGGATTTCTCTTAGTTCTAGGACTTCTCCAGCTCCATATATTTAGGTACAATTACAGTCCATGAGTTCACTCCCATTGAGGGGCTTTAAGTCTAATTAGGTACCTGCTGATTAACCCCCAGATAACAGTGCCACAAATGCACCAACGGAGGTAGATTGCTGGACCAGTCATTATGGTTAATTGGCTTCAGGGCTGGGCTGGACCGTTGACTGATTTTCTCCTTTAGCAGTTTGCATAGTGTCCTCTAGAACTGTGAGAGCTGGTCTTCAGGGAGAAGGCTTCCAGGGCCGTTCCTGCTCCACTGCTCCAAGTCTTGTGTCTGCACTATGCCCTGAAGAAAATAGGGTCTTACCTTTGAACTCTGGGAGATAACCAAGGGCTCCCACAATAGCCTGTGTTAGTTTGGGAGTCTCTTGGACTACTGTGACCAACCACTCAGAGGGAGGTCGCACCTGTCTGGCACTGGACTCCTTGCCATACAGTTCCCAGGTATGCACAGGCACTGATGTTCAGATACCATATGAGTATTATGCATGGCATTCCAGAGCTAACACATTTCTCTCTGGCTTCCCTTGTCCCAAGCTCCATTCATCTCTCCTCTCTGACCCCTGTCCCACCATCCCCCTCTCTTCCTCCCCAGTCCAAGCCCCCGAATATCCCCACTCTCCCCCAATAACACCCCCTCTCCTGAGCTCCCTCCCCACTCACTTTCATGGACCCCTCTATGTCCCTCCCTTCTCCCTTCCCTGAACAACACTTCCACTTTCCCTGCCCCCATAACATCTGTTGTCAGATATTAAAATTACAACACCTGCTTGATTCTTAGTGCCATTTGCTTGGAATATATTTTTTTCCATCCTTTCACTCTAAGGTACTGTCTATCTTTGAAGGTGAGATGAGCTTCTAGATAACAAAAAGATGGAAAAAAAATTTTAAAAAAGATGGAATTTTTTTCGTCTTTTTGAGACAGGGTCATCCTGTAGCCCCCAGCTGGCCTGGAACTCACTCTGTAGTCCAGGCTGGCCTTGAACTCAGAGAGATCCGCCTCTACCTCTTGAGTATGGGGGAAAAAGGTGTGTACCACCATTCCCGGTGGATTTTCTTAACTTTTTTTTTTTGTTCAAAGTCAATTTTTTTTTGTCTTTTTGGGACAGGGTCTCCCTTTAGTCCCAGCTGTCCTGGAGCTTGTTCTGTAGACCAGGCTGGTCTTGAACTCAGAGATCCCCTTGCCTCTGCCTCCTGAGCGCTGGGATTAAAGGCATGCTCCATCACGCCCAGCTCTTAAAGCCAATTTTTTTATCGAAGCTTTGTGCATTTCATGCAACATTTCCCAATCAAGTCTACACCCATTCCGTCTTCCTTTTCCTCCCACCCCACCTCATGCATTCTGCCATATATATTTTTCATCTTTTTCTCAATCTCTTTTAAAATTTTCAATGTAGGAGATTACTGTTTCAGGCAGACGTTCACCATTTCTTTCAGTTCTTTGACCCAGTCTTTTTTGTTGTTCCTTCCAATTTGCATCACTCTATGTGTATGCCACACATATATTAAAATTATGACATCATAGGTTTTAGCATCTTCAGATTATGATTTCTTTTTTGGATTTTTTTTTTTTTTGGCTTTTCGAGACGGGGTCTCTCTGTAGCTTCAGCTGTCCTGGAACTCACTCTGTAGACCAGGCTGGCCTTGAACTCACAAAGATCTGCCTGCCTCTGCCTCCCAAGTGCTAGGATTAAAGGCGTGGGCTACCATGCTCTGCTGGATTTTCTTTCTGAATCCATTCAATTAGCCTGTGACTTTTGACTGGGCAGTTGAGGACATTGATATTTAAAGTTATAATTGAGAGTTATGTATTGGTTACTATCATTTAATTGGTTTGTGTTCTTCGTCCTACTTTGTGTTTCCATAATTATACCTTCCTTTGTTTTTTATTTATGCAACCTCTTGGATAGACTCATTCCTATTTTTGGTCCTTTGTATTGCTTCAAGAGTTCTCTGTAGGTATGATTTGATGAACATGAATTCTTTCAGCCTATTCATGTCATGGAACATTTTTCATTCTCCTTTAACTATGATAGTTTTGCTGGGTAAGCTATTCGGGGTTGGCATCCATGGTCATTTAGAACTGGGAATACTTTGGTCCAGGCTCTTCTGACTTTCATATCTTCCATTGAAAAGTCAGCTGTAATTCTGATAGGTTTTCCTTTAAATGTAACTTGTTTTCCTCCAGCAGCTTTCTGTACCCTCTCTTTGCTATGCACACTTAGTGTTTTTACTATGATATGCCATGGAGAGTTTCTGTTCTGGTCATGTCTAATTGGTGTCTTATGTGCTTCTTGCATCTGGGTAAGTATGTCTTTAATTCAGCAAAGTTTTAGTCTATAATCCTGTTGAAGATCTGTTCAATGCCATTGGCCTATGACTTGGTCATTTCATGATGTCTCACATTTCTTGCTTATTCCATTCCTGTGGGTTTTTTTTTTAAATTCATAGTCTTTGTTTGAGAAGTCTAGTTGAAGAACTTTGTCTCTAGTCTTGATAGTCTGTATTCCATTTCATTTATCCTACGTGTGAGGCTTTCTCCTGTTGTTTCAAATTGACTTATTGAGTTTTTCAATTCCATCTTCATTTTGACTTGGGTTTTCTTTAATATATCTATCTCTTTGTTGAGAGAATTAACTAACATTTCTTTCTTTCCTTCTTCCCTCCCCTCCCCTCCCCTCCCCTCCCTTCCCCTCCCCTCCCCTCCCTTCCCCTCCCCTCTCCCCTTCCTTCCTTCCTTCCTTCCTTCCTTCCTTCCTTCCTTCCTTCCTTCCTTCCTTCCTTCTTTCCATTCATTCTTTTTAAAGCAGCATCTCATCGTAGGTCCAGCTGGTCTGGAGCACACTATATAGACCAGGCTGACCTTGAACTCAGAGATCTTTGTGTTTGCCACTCCCACCCCCACCCCCACCCAGTGCTGGATTAAAGATATGCACTGCCAGGCCTGGCAGTGAATTCACGTTTCAAGTCCTGTATTGTTTTTGTAATTTTCTTCAGCCAAACATTTGTATTTTCTTGAGCTTCTGTTACAATTTTATGCATATCCTCCTTGTGTTCTTTGAGTTCTTTGTCTGATTTTCTTTAAGTTCTTTGATCACATTTATAATTGTTCTCATATGTTATGCACCATGGAGAATCAGGGTGATTCTCATTGTACTGTACTTTTGTAGGACTAGTGGATTTTGTTTGGGACATATTCTCTTGGTTTCTCATATTATGGTGTTTTTACCTTGCCTTTTGGGCATATTGATGTCTTTTGTTGGTTGCATTTCTCATAGGAAATTCTTTGCCATTCATATTTTATTTTATTGATGCATTTCATACAACATTTCTTAATCAAATTTAGACTCATTCCCCCATCCACGTCCACCCCTCATGCCCCCTGCCCCCCGCTAGAGCTCATGGATTCTGTCATACATGTTAAGTCCTGTCTTGCATCTTTTTCTCAGTCTTTTATAACCTTTTTAATGTACAAGTTTACTGTTTTGGTCAGTTCTTTGAATAGGTTTTTCTCTCTTTTTTTCCCTTTAAGTTTATATTATTCCGAAATATGCATATATACACTCCACACGTAAGTCAACAATAAAAAATCTGAAAATAAACTATACGTTAGTTCCAAAACATATTTAGAGATTCACATTTTAATAGTAAAGTTGCATGCAGGTAAAAAGAATTATAACTTCACATTCCTTTTTTTTAGAATATGAATACATATCTTCCACCCATACATGGTAATAACAATGTGTGATTACAAGTGGTAGGTCAATTCTAGAGCCCATTAAGAGATTCACATTATAATAGCACAGTTGTTTTCAGATACAATGAAATATAATAATAAAGTTGCTCAGTTTACCTGCCACCTGGAGATTTGGTGTTAGCATCCACAAATGAGGGAAACCATTTGGCTTTATTTTATTTTTTCTGGGACTATGTTACTTCACTTAGCACAATGGCTTTGAGTCCCGTCCATTTACCTGCAAAGTTCATGATGTCATCTTTCTTTACTGCTGCATAGAACTCCATTGTGTAGATGTACCACATTTTTGTTTTCCAGTCATGAGTTGAGGAACATTTGGGTTTATTGAAGCTCTCTTCACAATAGCTCTTTGCTATTGTGAAGCAATAGAGCTATTGTGAAGAGAGCTTCAATAAACATAGCTGTGCATGCATCTTTGTGATAGGATGCATCTTGTGGGTATATACCCAGGAGTGGCATGGCTGGGTCAAGGGTAGGCTCATTTTCAGTCTTTTAAGGGTTCTCCACACTGCTTTCCACAGTGGTTGTATGAGTTTACATTACCAGCAGCAGTGGATGAGTGTTCTCCTTTCTCCCACAAGCTCTCCAGCATTTGGTGTCTTTTATTTTCTTGATCTTGGCTAGTCTTATTGGAGTGAGATGATACCTTAGTGTGGTTTTAATTTGCATTTCCTTAATTATTAATGGTTTTGAACACTTTTTAAGATGTTTCTCAGCCATCTTTACTTCCTTACTGGTGAAGTCTCTGTTCATCTCTTTACTCCATCTTTTGAGTAAGTCATTTGTTTTCTCACTTCTTCGTTTTTTAAGTAGTTTATATATTCTGGATGTTAATGCTCTTTCAGATGTATCAGTCGTGAAGGTTTCTTCCCACTCTGTGGATTTTCTCTTCACTTCCTTGATTGTTTCTTTAGCTGCACAAAAGCTTTTGAGTTTGATGAGGTCCCACTTGTCAGCTGTTGTTCTTATTTCCTGTACAGCTGCTGTTTGATTTAGAAAGTCTTTTCCTATGCCTATGTCTTGTAGGTTACTTTTTCTTTTATCACCTTCAGGGTTTCAGGTTTCAGGTTGAGATCTTTGATCCACTTGGAGTTTTTGTACAGGGTGAGAGGTAGGGGTTTAACTTTGTTCTTCTACATGTGATGATCCAGTTTTGCCAACACCATTTGCTGAAGATTCTATCTTTCCTCCATTGAGCTTTTTTGGCCCCCTTGTCAAATATGAGGTGGCTGAAGTTATATGAGCTCAAGTTTGGATCTTCAATTTTCTTACATTGGTCAATGGGTCCATTTCTTTTTACAGAGTGTCTTTATGACTGTAGCCCTGTAATATAACTTGAAGTCTGGTAAAGTAATCCCCCCCCCCCCCGAATTGCACTTTTCACTCATGGTTGCTTTAGCTATTTGGGGTCTTTTGTTTTTCCATATGAATTTAAGGATTTTTTTCCAAGTCTGTGAAAAAGCTCATGGGGATTTTGATTAGGATTGGATTGAATCTGTATATTAATTTGGGTAGAATGGACATTTTTACTATATAAATTTTTCCAATCCATGAGCATGGGAGGTCTTTCCATCTATTGATGTCATTTTCAATCTCCTCCTTCAGGGTTTTAAAATTTTTGTTGTAGAGGTCTTTGGTGTCTTTGGTTAGGTTTATTCCCAGGTATTTTAGTTTTTTGAGGCTATTGTGATTGAGAAGGTCTCCTTATGTTCCTTCTCCAGTTGCTTATTGGTGTAAAGAAAGGCTACTGATTTTTCTAGGTTTATTCTGTATCCTGCCACTTTACTGAAACTTTTATTCGTTTCTAGGCATTTTCTAGTGGAGTTTTTAGCATCCCTTATTTAAATTATATCATCTGCAGAAAGGGAAAGTTTTACTTCCTCTTTTTTAATTAGTATTCTTTTAATTTCACTTTCTCGCCTTATTTCCTCAGCAAGAGTTTCAAGCACTATATTAAAGAGGAGTGGTGATAGTGGACAGCCTTGCTGTGTTCCTGTCTTTAAGGGGACTGCTTCCAACTTTTCTCCATTTAGGATGATGTTGGCTATGGGTTTCTTGCATATGGCTTTGATTACATTGAGGAATGATCCCCTCAGTCCAATACCCTCTAGGACTTTAAGCATGAAGCGATGCTGGATTTTCTCAAAAGCTTTTTCTGCATTGATGGAGATGATCGTGTGGTTTTTGTCTTTCAGTCCATTATGTGATTATGATATTTATTAATTTACATATGTTGAACCATCCCTGCATCTCTTGTGTGAATCCAACTTGGTCATGATGGATGATCTTTTTGATATGGGTCTGTAAGCGATTTGCAAGTATTTTGTTGAGAATTTTTGCATCTGTGTTCATTAATGATATGGTTCTATAGTTTTCCTTCTTGTTTGTGTCTTTTCCCGGTTTTGGTATTAGAGTGATGCTGGCTTCATACAAGGAATTTGGGACATTTCCATCTGTTTGTATTCTTCTGAAACATTTGAGTAGTAATGTTTGTAAGACCTCTTTAAATGTTTCTTTTTATTTGTTCATTTTTTCAGTGATTCTACAATATAAGGGCACAGTCGTTTTCAGATCACATTGACGTTGCTTAGTTTGCCATACAATTAGGTAATTGGTGCTAGCATCCAGAGATGAGGGATACCATTCATCATTTGTTTTTCTGGGACTGTGTTACTTCACTCAGCATGATATCTTCTAGCTCCAGTCATTTACCTGCAAAGTACACGATGTGATCTTTCTTTACCACTGCATAGAACTCCATTGTGTAGATGTACCACATTTTCTCTATCCACTCATCAGTCGAGGGGCACTTGGATTGGTTCCAACTCCTTGGTATTGTGAAGAGATCTGCAATAAATAAGGCTGTGCATGTATCTCTTCAGTAAGATGAGTCTTGTGGGTACATACCCAGGAGTGGTATGGCTGGGTCAGGTGGCAAGTTCATTCCAAGTCTTCCAAGTGTTCTCCGCACTGCTTTCCATAGTGGCTGTACAAGTTTACATTCCCACCAGCAGTGGATGAGTGTTCCCCTTTCCCCACAACCTCTCCAGCACTCAGTATCATTTGTTTTCTTGATCCTAGCCTGTCTTATTCGAGTCAGATGATATCTTAAAGTGGTTTTAATTTGCACTTCCTTAATTATTAGCAATATTGAACACTTTTTAAGATGGTTCTCAGCCATCTCTAATTCCTCACTTGCAAAGTCTCTGTTCAGGTCTTTGCTCCATCTTTTGAGTGGGTCATTTGTTTTCTTTCTTCTTTGTTTTTTGTTATTTCTTCCTGTCTGCTGCATTCAGGATTCATTTGTTGTTGTCTCTCAAGTGTTTTTAGCTGCAATATTAGATCATTCACTTGTGCTCTTTCTGTTTCTTTGATGTATGCACTCAGGGCTATAAAATTCCCTCTTAGGACTGCTTTTAAAGTGTCCCATAGGTTTTATTGTGTTGTATTACATTGTCATTCAGTTCCAGCAATGATTTTGTTTCCTTATTTCTTCCTTGACCCATTCATTATTCAGGAGAGTGTTGTTTAGTCTCTATGTGTTCTTGTAGGTTGTAGGGCTTATCCTGGTGTTGATATTGAACTTTATTGCTTTATGGTCTGATAGAATGCATGAAATTATTTCAATCTTTTTGTATTTGTTGAGGTTTTTTCTGTGTCCCAGTATATGATCTATTTTGGAGAATGTTCCATGGGGTGCTGAGTAGAAAGTGTATTCTCTGGTGTTTGGGTGGAATGTTCGGTAGATGTCTATGAGGTCCATTTGGTGTATTGTATCATGCAGTTCAGATGTCTCTCTGTTTATTCTTTGTCCTGTTGATCTGTCCAAAGGACTTAGTGGGGTATTGGAGTCCCCTACTATTAGTGTGCTGGGGTTAATCTGTGACTCGAGGTCCTGAAGAATTGTCTTTATAAAGTTTGGTGCACCAGAGTTTGGTGCATATATATTCATGATTGTGAAGTCTTCATGGTCAGTTGTTACTTTGATAAAGATGTAATGGCCCTCTTTGTCTCTTTTGATTTCTTTACTTTGAAGTCTATTTTGTCTGATATTAAAATAGCAACACCTGCTTTCTTTTTGGTATCATTTGCTTGGAATATTTTTTGAGTAGTTTATATATTCTGGAAATCAATGCTTTGTCAGATGTATCTGCAGTGAAGTTTTCCTCCCACTCTGTGGGTTTTCTCTCCACTTCCTTGATTGTTTCGTTTGATGTACAGAAGCTTTTGAGTTTAATGAGGTCCCATATGTCAATTGTTGACCTTAATTTTTGCAGAGCTCCTGTCTGATTTAGGAAGTCTTTTCCTATGCCTATGTCTTGTAGTCTGCTGCCAAAATTTTCTTCTATTGCCTTCAGAGTATGGGGTTTCACGTTGAGGTCTTTGATCCATCTGGATTTGACTCTTGTACAGGGCGAGAGGTAGGGGTTTAATTTCATTCTTCTACAAGTGGTGATCCAGTTTTGCCAACACCACTTGCTGAAGATGCTGTCTTTCCTCCATTGTTTCTTCTTGGCTCCCTTGTCAAATATGAGGTGACTGAAATTGTATGTGCTCAAGTTTGGATCTTCACTTTTGTTCCATTGGTCAACTGGTCTGTTTTTGTGCCAGTACCAAGCTGTTTTTATGACTATAGCTCTTTAGTATAGTTTGAAGTCTGGTATAGAGATTCCCTCCATACTGCTTTTTCACTCAGGGTTGCTTTGGCTATTCGGGGTCTTTTGTTTTTCCAAATGATATTGAGGATGTTTTTCTCCAAGCCTGTGAAGAAACTCTTGGGGATTTTAATTGGGATTGCATTAAACCTGTACAAGAGTTTGGGTAGAATGGACCTTTTTACTATATTAATTTTCCCAATCCACAAGCATGGGAAGTTTTTCCATCTTCTGAAGTCTTCTTCAATTTCCTTCTTCAGGGGTTTAAAATATTTTTTGTAGAGATCTTTGATGTCTTTGGTTAGGTTTGTTCCTAGGTATTTTATTGTTTTTGAGGCTATTGTGAGTGGGAAGGTCTCCTTATATTCCTTCTTCAGTTTCTTGTTGTTGGTGTAAAGAAAGGCTACTGATTTTTCTAGTTAATTTTTTATCCTGCCACGTTACTGAAACTCTTAATCATTTTTAGGAGTTTTCTGGTGGAGATTTTAGCATGCCTTAAGTAAATGATCATATCATCAGCAAAAAGGGATATCTTGACTTCCTCATTTCCAATTAGAACTCCTTTAATTTCCTTTTAGTGCCTTATTGCACTAGCAAGTGTTTCAGGCACTCTATTGAAGAGGAGTGGTGACAGGGGTCAGCCTTGACCATTTCCTACCTTTAAAGCAAATACTTCTGTTGTTTCCCAAATTAAGATGATATTGGCTGCGGGTTTCCTGTATATGGCTTTGATTACATTGAGGAATGATCCCTCCAATCCAATTCCCTCTAGGACTTTTTAAGTATAAAGGGATGCTGGATTTTGTCAAAGGCTTTTTCCGCATCAATTGAGATGATTGTGTGGTTTTTGTCTTTCAGTCCATTTATATGTTTATTGATATTTATTGATTTTCATATGTTGAACCATCCCTGCATCTCTGGTATGAATCCAACTTGGTCATGATGGATGATCTTCTTGATGTGGGTCTGTATGAAATTTGCAAGTATCGTGTTTAGGATTTTTGCATCTGTGTTCATTAATGAGATGGGTCTATAGTTCTCCTTTTTGGTTGTATCTTTGCCTGGTTTTGGTAATAGAGTGATGCTGGCCTTATAGAAGGAATTTGGGAGAATTCCCTCTGTATCCTTGTAAACAATTTGAGTAATAATGGTTGTAAATCTTTTTGAAATGTTTTATGGAATTCTGCCGTGAAACCATCTGGGCCTGGACATTTTTTAGTTGGGAGGTGTCTTCTTCCTTTTTCTTTCTTTTTTTTTTTTTCCTTCCTTCCTTCTTTTCTTCTTTCTTTCTTTTTCTCTTTCCTTCCTTCCTTCCTTCTTTTCTTCTTTCTTTCTTTCTTTCTTTCTTTCTTTCTAGACAGGATCTCCCTGTAGCCTCAGCTGTCCTGGAACTCACTCTGTAGAACAGGCTGGTCTCAAATTCACAAAGATCCATCTGCTTCTGCCTCCTCAGTGCTAGGATTTTTTTTTTAAATTTTTACTCAAATAATGTTACAATGTCTTTAGTACTTCAATTGGATTATGGGATGGTGTTGGTCCTAAATTAGACTTCACACAGGTGTGACTACAATACATTAACTCCTCAGAAGATGCAGTTCTTAAACGACACTTCCTCAGGTATAATGCTGGGAAAATTCAGTATAACTAACATGATAACATATCAGAAAACAATAACAACAACAACAACCAAACAACAGACTAGTAGCTTTTAAGACATTCTTCTATAATAACTATTTCAAATTAACAGACTTTCTTCAGAAAAGATCATTTTTGATGGACAAAATGCAATTGAGAAGTCTGCTTAACAATCATAACCTAATTTAAACTTACTCATTTTTACAATGTAGACAAGAAAGTGTTGACTACTCTTTAAGGGACAAGTTTAGCCCCTAAACAGCCAATTCAGTAAGACTTAGAAGCTATTTAATTTGGTATTTGTCACGATTTGACTGGTGCTTCTTCCCTTGCTGTCTCTCCATGAAGCCATGGACCAATTCGACTTTCAGTAAATGTTTGACAGCGTTTTACTTAAGAACAGTCTCAGCATTTTTATTAAGCATGCAAGACTAACAAAAACTTTGGCAATGCGTAAGTGTAACACAGTGACAAGAGAGAGCTTTTACAATTAAGTCTTCTAATACTGCCTTCACAGTGTGGAAATTGTGCTACATCCACCAAAAGAGGGCCCCATCTACTCAAATATTTTAGTATTTCACCCCAGGAAGAAACTCCTTTGCATTTGGATTCAGATTGCTCTTGACCACAAGATCTTCCAGAGAAGAGCCATCATTGATAACAAGGTCATTAAACTGGTCTTGGATTTGGTCCATAGTTTGTGGGAGATCTCGAGCTGGAATAAACCACTCATGTTCTTCGTCCTCTTCCAGCATTTCTTGGGAAACAGCGTTCAATAAATTCTTCTTTCCACAACTCCTCTTCTATTTGTCTGTTGAATTCCTCTTCATTTTCCATCCACATGTACTCTGCAAATGGATTATCATCTTCATGAGAATGACCGTTAATAATCACATCCTCATTGATGATGCTCGGGCTAGTACTGCTAGGACTTGGATCTTTCATGGTTGGTGTTAGTTGTTGTTTTTAACCCAGTGCACAGCAGCGGGGACAGCAGCCAACGAATCCTGTCGGCCTCCGCAGATCTCCACAGGCAGCACCGCTCCCCCGCTCCACGTAAGCTTCAGTGCTAGGATTAAAGGCATGCACCACCATGCCCGGCGGGATGTTTCTTACTACATCTTCAATTTCTTCATATGTTATAGGTCCGTTTAAGCCGTCTATCTCTTCTTGGTTGAGCTTTGCTGATTTCTAAGGTTTCAGATATTCATCCACTTCTAGGTTTTCAAACCTAGTAGAGTATAGGTTTTTGAAATATTTTCATATGACTTTCTGGATTTTTTTTAATTTTTAAAATTTATTTCTGTATGTGTATGAATGTACTGTCTGGATGAAGGTTTGTGCACCTGTGTCGTGCAATGCCGTGGACGTCAGAAGCCGCGGAAGTCAGAAGAGGGCGTCGGATTCCCCTGGAACTGGAGTTCTCCTGGAATTAGAGTTTCAGATGGTTCTTGGCCGTCATGTGGGTGCTGGGGATCGAACCTGGGTCCTCTGTAAGAGCGGTCGGCGCTCTTAACCGCTAGGCCCTCTCTCCAGCCCCATGGATCTTTTTATTGTCTGTTGTGATATTTCCCCTTTCATCACGATTCTATTGATTTGGAGTTGTTCCTTCTTTCTTTTGGTTAACTGGGCTAGAGGTCTATCTTGTTTATTCTCTCAAAAAACCAACTTTTGGATTCATTGATTTTTTTTTTGTATTGTTTTCTTTGTTTCTATTTAATCAATTTCTGCTCTGATTTTTGTTACTTCTTCCTGTCTGTTGTGTTTAGGGTTCTTCTGTTGTCTCTCGAGTGCTTTTAGCTGTAGTGTTAGATCGTTCACTTGTGCTCTTTCTGTTTTTGTAATATAGGCACCCAGGGCTATAAACTTACCTCTTAGGACTGCTTTTAAAGTGTCCCATAGGTTTTGTTGTGTTGTATTATCATTGTCATTCAGTTCCAGGAATGCTTTTATTTCTTTCTTTATCTCTTCCTTGACCCATTCATTATTCAGGAGTGTGTTGTTTAGTCTCCATGTGTTCTTGTAGATAGTAGGGCTTATCCTGGTGTTGATAGTGAGCTTTATTGCGTTGTGGTCTGATAGAATGCATGAAATTATTTCAATCTTTTTGTATTTGTGGAGGTTTCTTCTGTGTCCCAGTATGCAGTTGATTTTGGAGAATATTCTGTGGGGTGCTGAGTAGAAAGTGTATTCTCTGTTTTTTGGGGTGGAATATTTGGTAGATGTCTGTGAGGTCTTTTTGGTATATTGTATCATTCAGTTCAGATGTCTCTCTGTTTATTCTTTGTCTGGTTGACCTGTCCAAAGGGCTCAGTGTGGTATTGAAGTCCCCTACTATGAGTGTGCTGGGGTTAATCTGAGATTTGTGGTCCTGGAGAATTTTCTTTATAAAGTTTGGTGCACCAGAGTTTGGTACATATATATTCATGATTATGAAATCTTCATGGTTTTTTCCTTTGATAAAAATGTAATGGCCTTCTTTGTCTCTTCTGATTTCTTTTACTTTGAAGTCTATTTTGTCTCATATTAAAATGGCAACACCTGCTTTCTTTTTGGTACCATTTGCTTGGAATATTTTTTCAATACTTTCACTTTAAGGCGGTGCCTATCCTTGAAGGTAGGATGCATTTCTTGAAGACAGCATATAGATGGGTTCTGTTTCCTAATCCAATCTCCCAGTCTGTCTTTTGATTGGGGAGTTTAGTCCATTAATATTTAAGGTTATAACTGATATATGTGTGTTGCTTCCTTTCACCTTATCCATTTGCATTTTTGGTCTAGGTTTCTACTTCTGCAGTTATGCTTTTATTCATTTCTCTTTCTAGGTGCCTGGGGATAGTAGCTCCTTTCTTCAGTCCTTTGAATTGCTTCAAGTATCCTCTGAAGCGTTGGCTTTCTGGACGTGTATTCTTTCCTCTTGTTTATGTCATGGAAGATTTTTCTCTCTCCTTCAACTATAATCAACATTTTTGCTAGGTATAGTAACCTGGGTTGGCAACTATTGTCCTTTAACACTGGGAATGCTTCACTCCAGGTTCTTCTTGCTTTCATAGTTTGCACTGAGAATTCAGTTGTAATCCTGATAGGTTTCCCCTTACAAGTAACTTGTTGTTTTTCTCTTGTGGCTTTCAAAATCTTGTCTTTGTTTTGGGTGTCTAGTGTTTTAACTATGATATGGCGTGGGGAGTTTCTTTTCTGATCTTGTCTGTTTGGAGCTCTATGTGCTTCTTGTGTTTGTATTGGTTTGTCTTTTTTAAGTTTGGGGAAATTTTCATCTATTATTCTGTTGAAGATCTGATCAATACCATTTTCTTGGGATTCTTCTCCTTCCTCTATTCCTGTGATGTGGAGGTTTGATCTTTTTACAGTGTCCCACAATTCCTGGTTGTTGCACTTTTGTGTGTTTAAAAATTTTTCATAATCTTTACTTGAGGTTTTTAGTTGTTCTGTGTTATCTTCCAGGTCCGATATTCTTTGTTCTTCTTCCTCCATTCAACTTCTGAGGCTTTTTCCATTCCTTTCCTTTTGATTGGATGAGTGTTCTATTTCCTTTTTCATTTCATCTTGTGATTTCTTTAGTATTCCACTTCCTTTTGGAGCTTCTCAATCTCTTCCTGTAGCTCTTTGCTTCGCTGGTTGGTTTCTTTATCTTTTTCAACATGGGATCTTTTCAGTGTTTCCACTTCCTTCCAGAGTTTCTCATTCTCTCTCTCTAGGTCCTTCTTGAGTTTTTCATTCTCTGTCTTTATTTCTCTGACTTGTTCTTTATAGTCTTTGACTTCTTTGAGTATGTCCACAATTGTTCTTCTGAGGTCTGTGTCCTGGGCCATGCCCAGAGGCATCTCACTGTAGGAATCTCCCACAGGGTTGGTAGAGTTTGGTGTGGAATTATCTTGCATCTTGCCCATGTTGTCCCTTCTTCGTGTTCCTGGCATGTGGGTTTCTCTATGCCTGTATTTCAATGCGAATCCCAAATGCCTCTTCACTGTGTTGAAGGCTTGTTTTGCTTACCTCCTTCAGATACCTTTTTATTTTTTTCCTCGTTTATGGAGTGTTGACTTGTATAAGTTTTAGGCTTTCTATTGGAAGTCTAACTCAGTCACCTTTTCTGTTCTGAAGGTTCTCCAAAGAATCCACTTGGACAGTCCCTCAGCAATTCCAGTTGGCAGGAGTGGGGGGTGGGGCATCCCGGTATTCTGTGCTTCAGGTGGTCCTGGGAAATCTTGGATCGAAGATCTAAGGTCTGTGCATTCAAGTCTTACAGTGGCAACAAGCCCACCTTTTATACCAGCTAGCAGGACAACTCCGCCCCCACAGCCACACAAGACGATTGACTCAAACCAAAGAAGATTGAATCGAACCAAACAATGTTCCTGGCTGGAGTGCCCAGCTCCTTCCTGTGCTTCAGGTGGTCCTGGGAAATCCCATTTCTAAGATCTAAGCTCTGTGCACTTTCTTTAAATGTTTTATAGAAGTCTGCCATGAAACCATCTGGGCCTGGGATTTTTTTTTAGTTGGGAGGCTTTTTATTACATCTTCAATTTCCTCAAGCATTATGGATCTGTTTAAGCTGTCAATCCCTTCTTGGTTAAGCTTTTTTCAATACCAGGATTTCAGATATTCATCCATATTTCTTAGGTTTTCAAATTTAGTAGAGTATAGGTTTTTGGAATATTCCTGTGTGATTGTCTGGATCTTTTCTTTTTCTTTTTTCTTTTTTTAAATTTTATTTTATTGGTGCTTTGTGCATTTCATACATCATTTTCCAATTCAGATCAGGCATATTTCCCTTTCCCTTCCCCCCTACCCCCACCCCATCCCAGATCATGCATTTTGCCATAACTGTCCTGCATCTTTCTGTCAGTTTTTTTTTTCATTTTTTAGCTATAAGTGATGATCCATGAGTACAAGCATCCTTCATATGAAACCAATTTGCAGGCTGTTGTGCCCAAACCCCCACAGCCCCACCATCCAGCAGGGGGTGAGGGGTTGTATGTTCAATCAAGTTGGATCTTTTCTTTATCTGTTGTGATGTTTCCCCTTTCATCACGAATGCTATTGATTTGGAGTTGTTCTTTCTTTTGGCTAACTGGGCTAGAGGTCTGTCTATTTTGTTTATCTTTTCAAAGAACCAGATTTTGGATTCATCATTTTTTTGTATTGTTTTCTTTCTTTCTATTTTGTTGATTTCTGCTCTGATTTTTGTTATCTCTTCCTGGCTGTTGGGTTTAGGGTTCATTATTTCTTGTCTCTCAAGTGTTTTTAGCTGCAGTGTTAGATCATTTATTTGTTATCTTTCCATTTTCTTTTTTCTGTTTGTTTTTATTTCCCTAGAGTTCAGTACAAATTAGTAACACCCAGAGTAGACATGCCATGGGTCCCTGCTACATGTTTGTAGCTACCACTGCTGCTGCAGCTACCGTAGGGCACCACACATAGGTGGAGGCCTCCCCTAGATGGTGACCTCCTGCTCTGCTGCTGCTGCTGCTGCTTCTGTGCCAGAGCCACCAGGATGGCTGATCCCACCTCGATGAGGCAGGGACCTACACAGTTTTCTACTGCAGGGAATTATCTCCTGCCTCCATCCCAAGTCTTTCTGGTTCATGAGTGGCAGTTCAAATCTGCCCTAATTACCTGACGTCTGAAAGGTCTTCTTTTTATTGTTAGGACAAACATCCCTCTGTTTAACTTGCTGTTCCCTCTCAGCATCAGAAACTGATGGGGACTGTGCTGGAAGTTGTTTATAGACCACTTCTTGTATTCAGGCACCTCTTGGGGACTGCCTCACCAGGGATCGCATTGACTCTCTTCCTTCCAGAGGTGTGACTTCAGAGGGCCAGAACTTCCTCTTCATTTTTGATAATGTAATTTCTAGACAGTCTATCCCACCTGAAGTCAGTACATGTTTAGACACAATCTGAACCTGTGAGGGTAATTTAGTTTAGATTTATTTAAGCTGTGACTCGTATCACAGTCCTCTCCTCCAACAATTCTTCATGGAGTTAATGTCTGGCCTGTGTGGCTCAGAGGATCCAGGGAAAGATCCAAGATGGCTGCTGTATTAGTCACTTTTCTGTTGCTGTGATAAAACACCATGACCAAAGGAACTTATAAAAGGAAGAGTTTATTTCAGCTCATGATTGACGGTTCCAGGGAATTAGAGTCCATTGTGGCGGGAGGCATGGTGGCTGGAGCTGGAGCAGCATGCAGAGGGTCACATCTCGCAATGAGCACAGGAAGCCAAGAGAGAGCAACTGTAGACCATGAGGCTTGTTAAACTCACTAAGCCTGTCCCCAATAACGTACTTCCTCTAGCACGGCCACACCTTCTAAGACCTCCAAAAACAATGCCACCAACTGGAGACAAATGTCTGAATACTTACAGCCTATGGGGGACACTCATTCAAACCACCACATTCCACTCCCTGGCCCCCATAGGCTCCTGACCATATAAAATGCAAAATGCATTTAGTCCAGCCTTAAAAGTCCCCATAGTCTTTACCAGTTTCAATGCCATTCAAAAGTCTACAGTCCAAAGTCTCTTCTGAGACTCAGGCCAATCTCTTCACTGTAAGCTCCTGTAAAATCAAAAGACAAATTACACACTCCCAACGTACAGTGGAACTGAATACACATTCCCATTCCAAAAGGGAGGAATAGAGGCATAGTGAGGAAATACCAGACCAAAACAAGACCAAAAACCTGCAGGGCAAACACCAAGTCCAGTAGCTCCATGTGCGACTTCTGGGACTCGACTTCCAAAGGGCTTAGATGGCTCAGCTCTTCCAGCTTTGCTTGCAACACACATCTCTTTCTTAGGCTGGTACCACTACCTGTATGCAGCTCTCCTTGGCAAATATCTCACTGGTCTGGCATCTTGAATGTCTTCTTGGGATCTCTGCTGCCAACCAGGCTTCACATTCACAGCTTCATGCAATGGCCTATCAGGGCCTTCTTTATTCACGGACGCCCCTGCTGCATTCTGCCTGGCCTCTGTGGCTCTCTGAAACCGTGGAGGAAGAACTGATGACCACTTCACTCTTGCAAACTTCATGCCTCTAAAGCCAGCACCATGTGAATGAAATTGCCGAACCTGGCTGCAAGTTTGGGATGGACTCTCTCCTACTTTAACCACATTTGCAATTTTTCTCTGCCCTGGACTTGTTGGAGGATTAGCTGGGTGTGGTCTTGACCTGAAAGTATTGATTCTGTTGTTTACTTGTAAATCTCGAGGCCTCTCCTTAATCACTTTAATCTCCTTATGAAAGGGAGCCTCTCCTTCATATGTCTTGGCCACACCTTTAATCTTCCTAGTGCAGTTATCAGATCCAAATTGTACATTATGCATTTCTTTCTGCCCCATCTGCTCTTCTTCACAGTAGATCTGCACAATATTCACCATTAAAAGCCATGCCACCATTTCTACATTAGGCTGTCTTGAAATATCCTCCACCAAAGACATCAGTCCATTGCTTTTCAACTTAGCATCAGGCAAACATTTGGGCTATGGGCAAACTGCTGCCAGACTCTTTATCAAAATATCCCAGT
Organism: Rhizomys pruinosus; assembly: GCA_009823505.1. Classification (NCBI taxonomy): domain Eukaryota; kingdom Metazoa; phylum Chordata; class Mammalia; order Rodentia; family Spalacidae; genus Rhizomys; species Rhizomys pruinosus. Next base: position 75,672 of record VZQC01012976.1, read on the forward strand.
TGCTGCCTAAGTCTTTATTTTCCTCAGGAACCACATTTTTTGCAGCAATGCTTTCTTCCAGGCTTGTACTAGAATGGCCTGTTAAACTCTGCTTACAGTAGTCAACAGCTTTTCTAGCCCAAAGTTCCAAAGTCTTCCACATTTCTCCAAACATCCACATGGTCAGGTTCTTCACAGCCAACAGCCCACTCTCTGGTACCAAATTACTGTATTAGTCACTTTTCTGTTGCTGTGATAAAACAATATGACCAAAGGAACTTATGAAAGGAAGAGTTTATTTGAGCTTACGATTGATGGTTACAGGGAATTAGAGTCCATTGTGGCAGGAGGCATGGCGGCTGGAGCTGGAGCAGCATGCAGAGAGTCACATTTCGCAATGAGCACAGGAAGCCAAGAGAGAGCAACTGTAGACCACGAGGCTTGTTAAACTCACAAGCCTGCCCCCAATAACGTACTTCCTCTAGCACGGCCACACCTTCTAAGACCTCCAAAAACAGTGCCACCAATTGGAGACAAATGTCTGAATACTTACAGCCTATGGGGGACACTCATTCAAACCACCACAGCTGCATAGCTGCTGATAAAGGATTGTGTCTGGAGGCTTCCAAACAACGTCTTATCCTGAGTTTGTCTTCACTGTCAGGTAAAGTTGTTAAAACTACCACAAGTGCAATCATGCAGCATGGAAACAGCAGAAACAAGATCAAATTTTGTATGAATAAGACAGGCATGTCTCCTTTATTGAGATTTTTCCTCAGAAGAGCATGCTGACCATAGTAGATCAGGCTGCTCACAGGAACAGAGGGAGTAGCAGGTTTTTAATGATTTGTGAAGAGGGGCTAGAGTTTCATAGTTATCTAGTAGTCATGGGCACAGTTTTGAAGTGTGGTGTTGGTATTGGGCACAAACATCTTGGTCTTGTATTTGGTGGGCTAACAGATGGTCAACTCCATTTAGGGACTGCTGAGTTGCAGCTGGCATCATCATCGTGCATAAATTTCCTAGACTTGGGTTAGAGATGAAGCGTTCTTCAGTGCTTGAGTTGCTGAGAAAGCACAGGATGGGTCAGAAGAAAACGTGCACCTATTTGAATCTTAACACTAAAAGGAATAAAAGCCTCAGAATGCTACAGGCATCAAACATCTCTGAGGACCATAGGTGTAACATCTGTTTAAGTGAGTCCTAAGAACTTTAATTTCTAGGTGCAGCACAGTTTCATATGAGAGACCTCTTACCTCTTTTTCATAGAACAAAGAAAAACCAGGGTGGTAATGAAGTCATCCTCTTAACTGTAAATTAGAGCTGACTGTTAAGAAGTAATCTCTTATAAAACTGGAAAAATGGCTTTCTTCAATTGACTAATATACATAGGAACTGTAAAAAGGATTTTGTCTATCCAGAAACAAACATAATTCTAAAGTATTGTGTTTGTTTCTGAATAGACAATACACTAAATACTACTTTAAGTAGTTCATATAATTAATACAAGAGAGCACTGATAGCAGCAATGGATTATTTCTGCCAAGGAGATGCTAGCCAGGGGACCCAAGCCCCCCTCTCCCCCAAAGGGTTAAGGCTTATTGGCCTGTAAACGGGATATCTGAGAGAAAGAGGTGGTAAGGTCTGCCCTGCTGTCAATGACCTAATGTAACCATGGGAGGATTGTATCGAGATCGCACTTACAAGTATACAGTTGGTCTCTGGAATACCGGAGAGTGTTACCAAAAGGCCACTGAACTAATAAAGCAAATGTTAGTCTCCTTGAGTCAAACAAAACTCCGCCACCAACATCAGCTACACCCCAATTGCTTGGTGATATGTGCAGCAGTGGCAGACATATGTTTGTATATCCCAATTAATTTGATTATTAGCTCTCTCCTTGGGAGAATAACTCATGGATGTTGCCACAAAGCTTATACCTTCTAGCGATTAGGAAGATATATATCCACAGTAAGGCCTTGTATCTCTCTCAGGGGAAAAAAAGAATCCAGGGATTAAGACACCATCCAGACATCTGTGTCTATACCAAAGTTAACCTCCATAATAACTAGCAATGTTTAAATACATATATATCTAACCGCTTGTGCTTCATTAGTAGGTTGGAAGCCTGTCCCTGGGCAATTGGGCAGCCCATGAAAGGAAACAGCCAGAACTGATTAGAGTCCAAGAGACATCTCCAGACAAGTAAATGTTGTGCTTCTTGTCCACCTGTGCCCCATTTCTAAGCCTAGGGACATTCTGTGGAAGAGGGGGAGTGGGTATATTGTAGGGATGCGATTGGGGTGAAGGTAAAAACTATGACAATATAGTCTGGACACTTAATTTGATTCAACTTGATTGAACATTCAAGCCCCTCCAGCTGGATGGTGGGAGCCTGGGCTCTGTGGCTGGGACACAACTGCTTGCAAATTGGTTTTATATGAAGGAATCTTGTGCTGGGAAAAAGAAAAGGAGCTAGATCTGACATTTGAACTAATGGAAAATATAAAATGCTAGTTTGTTTTTATTTATAGTTAGTATTGGGTTGGTCTCTATATTTTTCTGAAATACACAAATCACAGTCTAACACTTTCTTTTACTTGTAGGACAATTTAAAGGAAATTAAGCTTAAAATTTTTACTTACCAAATAAGTAGAAGTCTTAGTCCAGTCATAAAGCGTTAAAGAGCAAAGTGTTTATTGGGTATATTTATTTAGCAGGTTCTCAACTCTGCCCAAGCTTTATCCACAGTATAGGATATTTTAATGGCTTAGTGAATTGTTTAGATTAATTAAATGTAGGTGTAGGTTTTGGTGGATATGGTAATACAATTGAACTAATGGGAATATAAAATGTTTAATGGTCTTATTTATAATTTGTATTGGGTTAAGGTATACAAATGCTATATATTTCTGAATAACACAAATACACATTATAACACTTTCTTTACTTGTAGGACAAGTTAAAGAGGACTAAGCTTAAATTTCCTTCCCAAATAAATAGCATAAAGTCAATGAAAAACAGTTTGGGTAAATTAATGAAAGTTATGCCTTGCTCCTGTTTATGGTATGTGTAATACAACTTAGGCATCTATAGGTCAAAACATAAAAACCTAAGGGAAAGGGAAAAAAAAGAGGGAGGTGGAGTGGGAGTGGTTACTTCCTTTCTGGGATACAAATGGAAAACTCTGTGTTTCAATCCTATTGATAAATTTTCAATTTTTCTGATCTTAAATATAACAATGGGAGGAGAATTTTATGTTCCCACAGGTAAAAATCACCATCTAAATGCCTGAAAACATACAACTTATGGCTGTGCAGGAAAACTGGGGAATGCCAGCAGAAGGTTGACCCATCTGAACATTAAGAAATGAGGAACTCAGACTGCCTGAGACATGGACACTGAGATACTCTCTGAATAATATTGGGGTTGACTGTTATAATGGACCCTATTGCTGAGAAACCTTCCTACCTCCCCCCCCCTTTTTTTAGGAAAAAGAAACAGGATGGTAATGAAACCACTCCCAAACTGTAAACTAGAGCCAATTGTTTAAGTGGTAATTTTCTATAAAACAGGCACAACGTATTAACTGATTGATAGGCATAGGAACTGTGAAAGGATATTTCTCTATCTAGAGCCAAATTCAATAGTAAAGTGTTTATAAGTTGTTGTAATTAAGCAAAATATATTACCACAGGAAAGCTCTGACATCCAGCAATGAATTATTCTGCCTAGGAATGTTGGCTAGGGGATTCAAACCCACCCCCCCAAATTATAAGGGCCTTTTGCCTATAAGTGGGATATATGCAAGGGAAAAGGCAGTAAGTCCTGTTGTCAAATACCGGTGTGAGCATGAAAAATGTTATGAGACGTCACTTGCTAGTGTACAACTGGCCTCTGAAATGCTAGAGAGCGTTACCAAAAGGCCACTACAGCAATACGCAAAATATTGGTCTCCCTGAGACAAGCACAGTCTCCTCCGAAAATATCAGCTACACCTCAACAGCCTGGAGATACTGTGCAACAGTGGCAGCCAAGTTCTATATATATCCCAAATCTATTTGGCTATTAGCTCTCTCCTTGGAGAATAACTCACAGGGATGCCACAAGCTTATGTACCTCAGTGGTTAGGAGATGTTATAAGCCACAATAAGAACTTGTCAACCCTTTATAGAGAAACCAAGTTTTGGATTAGCATACCATCCAAGCATCTGTGTGTTGTGCTCACAGCTTAGCTTGACACAATAAGTGGTACTGCTTAAATGCCTGTACATCCAATAGCTTGAGCTTTGTTAGTATGACTAAAAAGGTATACTATGGGAAAGCTGTCAATCCATGAAGGGAAACAACGAACAACTGGAGTCAAAATGACACTCCAAAGAAATTAGCCTGTTTTCTTCTCACCCACTTGTGCCCCTTTCCCAAACCCAGGGAACAAACTGCGGAAGAGGATGGCTGGTAGATTGTAAGGGCTGTGGAGAGATAGGGGTGAATCATGAGAGCTACAGGAATATAGTCTGGACACCTGATTGATCAACATGCCTGTGCATACAAGCTTCTCCAACTGGACTATGGGAATCTTGGGTTGTTCAAAATTTGGACATAGATACTTGCAAAATGCACCAATTACTTAATTGTATGACATACTGAGTAACATCAGTGTTTTCTGCAAACAACTGTGTCATTGTATTGTAGAATCCCTTAAAAATAAAAAAAAAGAAAAAGAAGAAAACATGCACCTATTTGAATGGGCAGTGGGCTTAGTCAACCCTACATTATAATCTTGGACAGTAGATTTCTGAAATGATCAATACATGAGCATGTATACATGCAAAACCAAATAGATATACTTGAAGCTTTTGAGATAGCAGAGGGGACAGATACAAGACAAGATGGCAAGCCTTCTTTTATATAGTTATGTGTGGCTCATGTGGAGGCCAAAGGTTGATATTAGGTGTCTTCCTCTATTGCTTTCCACCTATTTTTTGAGTCAGAATCTCTCACTGAACCTGGAGCTCACCAATTAGGCTAGACTGGCAGGCCAGGGAAACTCTACCTTGCCATGTGAATAGGTGTGCAGGAATATTATACATGGGTGCTGGATTAGTCACTTTTCTGTTTCTGTGAAAAAGCCACCATGACCAAGGGAACTTATAAAAGGAAGAGGTTATTTGAGCTTACAATTGACTGTTCCAGGGAATTAGAGTCCATTGTGGTAGGAGGCATGGTGGCTGGGGCTGGAGCAGAAAGCTAAGATTCACATCTTCAATGAGCACAGGAAGTCCTCTTTCTGTTTCTTTTCTTTTTTTTTAATGTGAGCACTTAGGGTTATAAATTTCCCTCTTCGGTCTGACTTTAATGTATTCCACAGGTTTTATTGTGTTGTATTGTCATTTTCATTTAGTTTGGGAATGCTTTTATTTCTTTCTTTATTTCTTCCCTGACCCACTCATTTTTCAGGATTGTGTTGTTTAGTCTCCATGTGTTCTTATAGTTAGTAGGGCTTACCCTGATGTTAATATTGAGCTTTATTGCACTGTGGTCTGATAGAATGCATGGAATTTCAATCCTTTTGTATTTGTTGACATTTCTTTTGTGTCCCAGTATGTGGTTGATTTTGAAGAATGTTCCATGGGGCACTGAGTAGAAAGTGTGTATTCTCTGGTGTTTAGGTGGAATATTCTGCAGATATCTGTGAGGTCCATTTGGTGTATTGTGTTGTTAATTTCTGATGTCTGTTTATTTTATGTCCAGCTGACCTATCCAAGGGACTCAGTGGGGTATTGAAGTTCCCCAATATTAGTGTGCTGGGATTAATCTGTGTCTTGAGGTTCTGAAGGATTGTGTTTATACGTTCAGTGTACCAGAGTTTGGTGCATAAACATTTAAGATTGTGAAATCTTCCTGGTTAATTGTTCCATTGATAAGGATATAATGGCCCTCTTTGTCTTTTCTGATTAATTTTACTCTGAGGTCTATTTTGTCTGATATTAGAATAGCCACTCCTGCTATCTTTTTGGTACCATTTGCTTGGAATACTTTTTCCATCCTTTCACTCTAAGGTGGTGTTTGTCCTTGAGGGTGAGGTGGGTTTCTTGTAGGCAGCATATAGATGGATTCTGTTTCCTACTCCATTCTCTGAGTCTATGCCTTTTGATTGGGGAGTTTAGACCATTAATATTTAAGTTTATTATTGAGAGATGTGTGTCTGTTCCCTTCAACTTATTTTTCATTTTAATTCTTGGTATAGATATTTATTTACTCTGTTATGCTTTTGTTAATTTCTCTCTTGGTTGCTTAAGGATAGTTGTTTCTTTCCTTTGTTCTTTGAGTTGCTTTGAGCATTTTCCAAAGTGTTTTTTTGACNTTTTACTTTGAAGTCTATTTTCTCAATATTAAAATAGCACGACCTGCTTTCTTTTTGGTACCATTTGCTTGGAATATTTTTTTCAATACTTTCACCTTTAAGGCGTTGCCTATCCCTGAAGGTAATATGCATTTCTTGAAGACAGCATATAGATGGTCTGTTTCCTTATCCAACCTTCTCCTTCCCAGTCTGTCTTGATTGGGGAGTTTAGTCGCATTTAAATTAAGGTTATAACTGATATAGTGTGTGTTGGCTTCCTTTCACCTTTATCCATTTGAATTTTGGTCCTAGGTTTTCTACTTCTGCAGTTATGCTTTTATTTCATTTCTCTTTCTGTGTTGGCTGGGGATAGTCAGCTTCCTTTCTTCAGTCCTTGAACTGCTTCAAGTATCCTCTGAAAGCGTTGGTCTTTCTGGATCCGTGTATTCTTTCCTCTTGTTTATGTCATGGAAGATTTTTCCTCTCCTTCAACTATAATCAACATTTTTGCTAAGTATATAACCCGGGTTGGCAACTATATGTCCTTTAACACTGGGAAGTGCTTCACTCCAGGTTCTTTCTGCTTCATAGTTGCACTGAGAATTCAGTGCAATCCCTGATAGGTTTCCCCTTACAAGTAACTGTTGTTTTTCTCTTGTGGCTTTCAAAATCTTGTCTTTGTTTGGGTGTCTAGTGTTTTAACATAGTATGGTGGGAGTTTCTTTTCTGATCTTGTTGTTTTGGAGTCTCTATTTGCTTCTTGTGTTTGTATTGGTTTTGTCTTTTTTAGTTTGGGGAAATTTTCTCTATTATTCTGTTGAAGATCTGATCAATACCATTATTCTTGGAATTCTTCTCCTTCCTCTATTTCCTGTGAATGTGGAGGTTTGATCTTTTTAGTGTCACGCACCAATTCCTGGTTGCTTTTGCACTTTTGTGTGTTTAAATAATTTTTCATAATCTTTACTTGAGGCTTTTTAGTTGTTCTGTGTTATCTTCCAGGTCCAGATATTTCTTTGTTCTCTTCCTCCATTAAACCAACTTCTGAGGCTTTTTCATTCCTTTCCTTTTTGATTGGAATGAGTGTTTCTATTTCCTTTTTTCATTTTCAATCTTGTGATTTCTTTAGTAATTCTCACTTCTTTTGGAGCCTTCTCAATCTCTTCCTTGCTAGCTCTTTGCTTCGTGGTTGGTTTCTTTAGCTTTTTCAACATGGGATCTTTTTCAGTGTTTCCACTTCCTTCCAGAGTTCCATTTCTCTCCTCTCTAGGTCCTTCTTGAGTTTTTCATTCTCTGTCTTCTTATTTCTCTGACTTGTTCTTTATAGTCTTTGACTTTGTTGAGTATGTCCACAAATTGTTCTTCTGAGATCTGTGTCCTTGGGCCATCCCAGAGGCATCTCACTGTAGGAATCTCCAAGGGTTTGTAGAGCTTTGTGTGGAATTATTCTGATTTTGCCCATGTTGTCCTTCTTCGTGTTCCTGGACATGTTGTTTTTCTCTTTGCCTGTATTTCATTGGATCCCAAATGCCTCTTTCACTGTGTTGAAGGCTTGTTTTGCTTACCTCCTTCAGATACCTTTTTATTTTTTTTCCCTCGTTTATGGAGTGTTGATCTTGATAAGTTTTAGGTTCTTTTATTGGAAGTCTAACTCAGTCACCTTTTTCTGTTCTGAAGGTTCTCCAAAGAATTCCACTGGACGTCCCTCAGCAATTCAGTTGGCAGGAGGGGGGGTGGGGCATCCGGTATTCTGTGCTTTCAGGTGGTCCTGAGGAAATGGCTTGGGAATCAGATCTAAGGCTCTGTGCATTCAAGTCTTACAGTGGCAACAAGCCCACCTCCTTATACCAGCTAGCAGGGAAACTCCCCCCCACAGCCACAACAAGACATTGGACCTCAAAAACCAAAGAAGATTGAATCGAACCAAACAATGTTCCTCTGGCCTGCCCCCCCCCCGCCCCCCCCCTCCCCCACCCCCATTCCCCCCCCCCCGTGCCCAGCTCCTTCCTGTGCTTCAGGTGGTCCTGGTAAATCCCATTTCTAGATCTAAGCTCTTGTGCACTTTCTTTAAATTTTTATAGAAGTCGCCTATGAAACGCATCTGGGCCTGGGATTTTTTTTTAGTTGGGAGGCTTTTATTACCATCTCCAATTTTCCTCACAGCATTATGGATCTGTTTAAGCTGTCATCCTTCTTGGTTAAGCTTTTTCCAATACCAGGATTTCAGATATTCATCCATATTTCTTAGGTTTTCAAATTTAGTAGAGTATAGGTTTTGGAATTATTCCTTATGATTGTCTGGCATCTTTCCTTTTTCTTTTTTCTTTTTTATAATTTTTTATTTGTTTTGTGTGCTTTGTGCATTTCATACATATGCATTTTCCAATTCAGATCAGGCATATTTCCCATTTCCCTTCCCCGCCTACCCCCACCCCCATGCCCAGATCATCATTCTGCCATAACTGTCCTGCATCTTTCTTCAGTTTTTCATTTCTTTCTATTTTTTAGCCTATAAGTGAGATCCATGAGTACAAGCATCTTCATATGAAACCAATTTGCAGGCTGTGTGCCCAAACCCGCACAGCCACCACCATCAGCAGGGGGTGAGGGCTTGTATGTCAATCAAGTTGGATCTTTTCTTTCGTTTTTGATGTTTCCTTTTCAACACGAATTCTATTTGATTTGGAGTTGTTCTTTCTTTTGGCTAAGCTGGCTAAGTCCTGTCTATTTTGTTATCTTTTTCACCCAGTTGTTTTATTTCATTTTTTTTTTTTTTTTTGTATTGTTTTCTTTCGTTTCTATTTTGTTGATTTCCTGCTCGATTTTTGGTTATCTCTTCCTGGCCTGTTTGGGTTTTAGGGTTCATATTTTTCTTGTCTCTCAGTGTTTTGAGCTTGCAGTGTTAGATCATTTAATTTGTTAACTTTTCATTTTCTTTTTTCTGTTTGTTTTATTTCCCTAGAGTTCAGTACAAATTAGTAACACCCAGAGTAGACATGCCATGGGTCCCTGCTACATGTTTGTAGCTACCACTGCTGCTGCAGCTACCGTAGGGCACCACACATAGGTGGAGGCCTCCCCTAGATGGTGACCACGCCTGCTCTTTTTCTGCTGCTGTGCTGCTGCTGCTTCTGTGGCCAGAGGCCACAGGATGGCTGACCCACCTCGAGTGAGGCAGGGACCCTACACAGTTTTTCTACTGCGAGGGAATTATTCTCCTGCCTCACCCCAAGTCTTTCTGGTTCATGAGTGGCAGTTCAAATCTGCCCTAATTACCTGACGTCTGAAAGGTCTTCTTTTTATTGTTAGGACAAACATCCCTCTGTTTAACTTGCTGTTCCCTCTCTAGCATCAGAAACTGATGGGGACTGTGCTGGAAGTTGTTTATAGACCACTTCTTGTATTCAGGCACCTCTTGGGGACTGCCTCACCAGGGATCGCATTGACTCTCTTCCTTCCAGAGGTGTGACTTCAGAGGGCCAGAACTTCCTCTTCATTTTTGATAATGTAATTTCTAGACAGTCTATCCCACCTGAAGTCAGTACATGTTTAGACACAATCTGAACCTGTGAGGGTAATTTAGTTTAGATATTTAAGCTGTGACTCTGTATCCAGTTCTCTCCTCCAACAATTCTTCATGGAGTTAATTCTGGCCTGTGTGGACTCAGAGGCATCCAGGGAAAGATCCAGATGGCTGCTGTATTAGTCACTTTTTATCTGTTGCTGTGATTAAAACACCATGACCAAAGGAACTTATAAAAGGAAATTTTATTTCAGCTCATGATGACGGTTCTCGGAATTAGAGTCCATTGTGGGGCGGGAGGCAATGGTGGCTGGAGCTGGAGCAGCCATGCAGAGGGTCACTATCTCGCAATGAGCACAGGAAGCCAAGAGAGAGCAACTGGTAGAACCATGAGCTTGTTAAAACTTCACTAAAGCCTGCTCCCCAATAACTACTTCCTCTATGCATGGCCATACCTTCTAAGACTCCAAAAACAATGCCACCAACTGAGAGACAATTGTCTGAAATACTTACAGCCTATGGGGGACAACTCATTCAAAACACCAACATTCCACTCCCTGGCCCCCATAGCCTCCTGACCATATAAAATGCAAAATGCATTTAGATCAGCTTAAAAGTCCCCATAGTCTTTACCAGGTTCAATGCCATTCAAAAGTCTAACAGTCCAAAGTCTCTGTTCCTGAGACGTCCAGGCCAATCTCTTCACTGTAAGTCCTGTAAAATCAAAAAAGACAAATTACCACTCCCCAACTACAGTGGAACTGAATACATCAGTTCCCAATTCCAAAAGGGAGGAATAGAGGCTAGTGAGGAAAATACCAGACCAAAACAAGACCAAAAAACCTGCAGGGCAAACCCAAGTCCAGTAGCTCATGTGCGACTTCTGGGACTTACTTCCAAAAGGCTTAGATGGCTCAGCTCTTCCAGCTTTTGCTTGCAACACACATCTCTTTCTTAGGCTGGTACCACTACCTGTATGCAGCTCTCCTTGGCAAAAATATCTCACTGCTGGCAATCTTGGAATGTCTTTTGGGGCTCTGCTGCCAACCAGGCTTCAACATTCACAGTCATGCAATGGGCCTATCAGGGCCTTCTTTATTCACGGACGCCCACTGCTGCATTCTCGCCTGGCCTCTGCTGGCTCCTCTGAAAACCGTGGAGCGAAGAACCTGATGACGACACTTCATCTTGTATCTATTCATGCCTCTAAAGCCAGCACCATGTGAATGAAATTTGCCGAACCCTGGCTGCAAGTTTGGGATGACTCTCTCCTACTTTAACCCACATTTGCAATTTTTCTCTGCCCTGGTACTTGTTGGAGGATGGCTGGGTGTGGTCTTTTGACCTGAAAAGGTATGATTCTGTTGTTTTACTTGTAAATCTTCGCAGGCCCTCTCCTTAATCACTATTAATCTCCTTAATAAAGGGAGCTCTCTCCTTCATATGTCTTTGGGCCACACCTTTAATCTTCCTAGTGCAGTTATCAGATCCAAATTGTACATTATGCATTTCTTTCATTGCCCCATCTGCTATTCTTCACAGTAGAATTGCCACAATATTCACCATTAAAAGCCCAGCCACCATTTCTAACCTATTGCTGTCTTGAAATATCCTCCACCAAAGACATCAAGTCCATTGCTTTTCTAACTAGCATCAGGCAAAGCATTTGGGCTTTGGGAAATCTGCTGCCAGACTCTTTATAATATCAAAATTATCCCAGTTGTGCCTAAGTCTTTATTTTCCCTTAGGAACCACAATCTTTTGCCAGCAATGTTTCTTCTAGGCTTGTACTAGGATGGCCTGTTAAGCTCTGCTTATCAGTAGTCAACAGGCTTTTCTAAGCCCAAAGTTTCAAAGTCCTTCACATTTCTCCAAAACATCACATTGGTCAGGTTCTTCACAGCAGCAGCCCATCTCTGGTCCAATTACTGTATTAGTCATTTTCTTTTGGATAATAACAATATGACAAGAGGAACTTATGAAAGGAAGAAGTTTATTTGAGCTTACGATTGAGGTTACAGGGAATTAGAGTCCATTGTGGCAGGAGGCATGGCAGGCTGGAGCTGGAGCCAGCATGCAGAGGAGTCCATTTCGCAATGAGCACAGGAAGCCAAGAGAGAGCAACTGTAGACCCACGAGGCTTGTTAAACTCACTAAGGCCTGCCCCCCAATAACGTACTTCCTCTGCACAGGCCAACACCTTCTAAGACCTCCACAAAAGTGCCACCAATTGAGGACAAAGTGTCTGAATACTTACAGCCTATGGGGGACACTCATTCAAACCACCACAGCTGCATAGCTGCTGATAAAGGATTGTGTCTGGAGGCTTCCAAACAACGTCTTATCCTGAGTTTGTCTTCACTGTCAGGTAAAGTTGTTAAAACTACCACAAGTGCAATCATGCAGCATGGAAACAGCAGAAACAAGATCAAATTTTGTATGAATAAGACAGGCATGTCTCCTTTATTGAGATTTTTCCTCAGAAGAGCATGCTGACCATAGTAGATCAGGCTGCTCACAGGAACAGAGGGAGTAGCAGGTTTTTAATGATTTGTGAAGAGGGGCTAGAGTTTCATAGTTATCTAGTAGTCATGGGCACAGTTTTGAAGTGTGGTGTTGGTATTGGGCACAAACATCTTGGTCTTGTATTTGGTGGGCTAACAGATGGTCAACTCCATTTAGGGACTGCTGAGTTGCAGCTGGCATCATCATCGTGCATAAATTTCCTAGACTTGGGTTAGAGATGAAGCGTTCTTCAGTGCTTGAGTTGCTGAGAAAGCACAGGATGGGTCAGAAGAAAACGTGCACCTATTTGAATCTTAACAACTAAAAAGGAATAAAAGCCTCAGAATGCCTACAGGCATCAAACATCTTGAGTACCATGTGTTGTAACATCTTTACAGTGAGTCCTAAAGAACTTTACCTTTCCATAGGTGCAGCACAGTTATATGAGATGACCTCCTTACCTCTTGTTTCATAGAACAAAAAAACCAGGGTGGTAAGAAGTCATCCTTTAACAGTAAACTTAGAAGCTGACTGTTAAAGAAGTAATCTTTAATAAACTTGGAAAAAGTGCTTTCTTCTAATTGACTAATATACATAGGAACTGTAAAAAGAATTATGTCTATCCAGAAACAAACATAATTCTAAAGTATTGTGTTTGTTTCTGACATAAGACAATACACTTAAATACTACTTTAGTAGTTCAATATTATTAATACAAGGAGAGCACTGGGGAAGTCAGCAATGGATTATTTCTGCCAAGGGAGATGCTAGCCAGGGGGACCCCAAAGGCCCCCTCTCCCCCAAAAAGGTTAAGGCTTATTTGCCCGTAAACTGGGAATATCTGCAAGAAAAGAAGGTGTAAGGTCTGCCCTGCGGTCAAAGACCTAATGTAACCATGGGAGCATTGTATCAGAGATCACACTTACAAGTATACAGTTGCGTCTCTGGAATACCAGAGAGTGTTACCAAAGGCCACTGAACTAATGAAGCAAATGTTAGTCTCCTTGAGTCAAACAAAACTCCTCCACCTAACATCAGCTTACACCCCAATTGCTTGGTGATACATGTGCAGCAGTGCAGCATATTCTGTATATCCCACACTTTATTTGATTATTAGCTTCTCTCCTTGGAGAAATAACTCATGGATGTTGCCACAAGGCTTATACCTTTAGCGATTAGGAGATATATATCCACAGTAAGGCCTTGTCAATCTTTCTCAGGGGAAAAAAAGAACTCCAGGGATTAAGACACCATCCAGACATCTGTGTCTATACCAAAGTTAACCTACCATAATTAACTAGCAATGTTTAAATAAATATATATCTAACCGCTTGTGCTTCAATTGTAGGAATTGGAAGCCTGTCCCTGGGCAATTTGGGCGAGGCGCCAGAAAGGAAACAGCCCAGAACTAACCAGAGTTTTTAGAGTCCAAAACGACATCCGCAGACAAGTAGACTGTTGTGCTTCTTGTCCACTGTGCCCCATCTCTAAGCCAGGTACCAATTGTGGTAGAGGGGGGGGGTATATTGTAGGAGCTGCGATTGGGTGAACGGTAAAACTATGACAATATAGTCTGGACACTTATTTGATTCAACTTGACTTGAACATTCAACGCCCTCCAGCTGGATGGTGGGAGCCTTGGAGCTGTGTGGGGTGGGACACAACTGTTGGCAAATTGGGTTTTATATGAAGGAATCTGTGCTGGGAAAAAAAAAAGACTGATAGATACGTGACATTTAACCTAATGGGAATATAAAATGCTAGTTTGTTTTATTTATAGTTTAAGTATATTGGGTGGTCTCATATATTTTTCTGAAATACACAAAATCACAGTCTATACAAACTTTCTTTTACTTGTAGGACAATTTAAAGAATTAAGCTTAAAATTTTTACTTACCAAATAAGTAGAATCTTAGTCCAATCATAAAGCTTAAAGAGCAAAATGTTTTATTTGGGTATAATTTATTTAGCAGGTTTCAACTCTGCCCAGCTTTATCCACCAGTATAGGATATTTAATGGCTTAGTTATTGTTTAGATTAATTAAATTAGGTGTAGGTTTTGGTGAAATTGGTAATACAATTGAACTAATCGGGAATATAAAATGTTTATGTCCTTATTTTATAATTTGTATTGGGTTAAGGTATACAATGCCTATATATTTTTCTGACTAACACAATTATCACATTATAACACTTTCTTTACTTGTGGACAATCTCTAAAGGAAGCTAAGTTTATTTCCCAAATAAATAGCATAAAGTCAATGAGAAACAGTTTGGGTAAATGTAATGAAGTTTATGCCTTGGCTCCTGTTTATGGGTATGTGTAATACAACTTAGGCATCTATAGGTCAAAAACATAAAAAACCTAAGGAAAGGGAAAAAAAGAGGGGGTGGAGGTGGGGATACTATTCCTTCTGGGATACAAATGGAAAACTCTGTGTTTCAATCCTATTGATAAATTTTCAATTTTTCTGATCTTGAAATTAACAATGGGAGCGAGAATTTTATGTTCCCACAGTAAAAATCACCAATCTAAATCCTGAAAACATACAACTTATGGCTGTGCAGGATGAACTTGGGGAATGCCAGCAGAGAGTTGACCCATCTGAACATTAAGGAATGAGGAACCTCAGACTGCCTGAGACATGGACACTGAGCATCTCCTGAATAATATTGGGGTTGAACTGTTAATAATAGGACCCATGAATGCTGAGAAACCTTCTACCTCCCCCCCCCTTTTTTAGGAAAAGAAAACAGGATGGTAATGAAACACTCCCAAACTGTAAACTAGAGCCAATTGTTACAGTGGTAATTTCCTATAAAACAGGCACAACGTATTAACGATTGATAGGCATAGGAACTGTGAAAGGATATTTCTCTATCTAGGCCAAATTCAATAGTTAAAGTGTTTATAAGTTGTGTAATTAAGCAAAATAATTTACCACAAAGGAAGCTCTGACATCGAGCATATGAATTATTCTGCCTAGGAATGTTGGCTAGGGGGGATTCAAACCCACCCCCCCAAATTATAAAAGGCCTTTTGCCTATAAGTGGGTATATGCAAGAAGAAAGGCTGTAAGTCCTGTTGTCAAATACTGGTGTGAGCATGAAAAATGTTAGAAGACGCACTTGCTAGGTACAAATGGCCTCTGAAATGCTAGAGGCGTTCCAAAGGCCACTACAGCATACAGCAAAATATTGCGCTCCCTGAGACAGCAAGTCTCCTCCGAAAATATCAGACTCAACAGCTGGAGATACTGTGCAACAGTGGCAGCCAATCTATATATATCCCAAATCTATTGGCTATTAGCTCTCTCCTTGGAGGAATAACTCACAGGGGATGCCACAAGCATTATGTCCTCTAGTAGGTTAGGGATGTTATAAGCCACAATAAGAACTTGTCACCCTTTATAGAGAAACCAGTTGTGGGATTAGCATACCATCCAAGCATCTGTGGCTGTGCTCACAGCTTAGCTTGACACAATAAGTGGTATCTGCTTAAATGCCTGTACATCCAATAGCTTGAAGCTTTGTTAGTATGGCTAAAAAGGTATCACTCGGAAAGCTGTCAATCCATGAAGGGAAACAACCTGAATATACTGAACAGACTGGAGTCCAAAATGACAACTCCAAAGAAATTAGACTGTTTTCTTCTCACCCACTTGTGCCCCTTTCCCAAAGCCCAGGGAACAAACTGCGGAAGAGGAGGCGTGGTAGATTGTAAGGGCTGTGGAGAGATAGGGGTGAATCATGAGACTACAGGAATATAGTCTGGACACCTGATTGATCAACATGCCTGTGCATACAAGCTTCTCCAACTGGACTATGGGAATCTTGGGTTGTTCAAAATTTGGACATAGATACTTGCAAAATGCACCAATTACTTAATTGTATGACATACTGAGTAACATCAGTGTTTTCTGCAAACAACTGTGTCATTGTATTGTAGAATCCCTTAAAAATAAAAAAAAAGAAAAAGAAGAAAACATGCACCTATTTGAATGGGCAGTGGGCTTAGTCAACCCTACATTATAATCTTGGACAGTAGATTTCTGAAATGATCAATACATGAGCATGTATACATGCAAAACCAAATAGATATACTTGAAGCTTTTGAGATAGCAGAGGGGACAGATACAAGACAAGATGGCAAGCCTTCTTTTATATAGTTATGTGTGGCTCATGTGGAGGCCAAAGGTTGATATTAGGTGTCTTCCTCTATTGCTTTCCACCTATTTTTTGAGTCAGAATCTCTCACTGAACCTGGAGCTCACCAATTAGGCTAGACTGGCAGGCCAGGGAAACTCTACCTTGCCATGTGAATAGGTGTGCAGGAATATTATACATGGGTGCTGGATTAGTCACTTTTCTGTTTCTGTGAAAAAGCCACCATGACCAAGGGAACTTATAAAAGGAAGAGGTTATTTGAGCTTACAATTGACTGTTCCAGGGAATTAGAGTCCATTGTGGTAGGAGGCATGGTGGCTGGGGCTGGAGCAGAAAGCTAAGATTCACATCTTCAATGAGCACAGGAAGTCCTCTTTCTGTTTCTTTTCTTTTTTTTTAATGTGAGCACTTAGGGTTATAAATTTCCCTCTTCGGTCTGACTTTAATGTATTCCACAGGTTTTATTGTGTTGTATTGTCATTTTCATTTAGTTTGGGAATGCTTTTATTTCTTTCTTTATTTCTTCCCTGACCCACTCATTTTTCAGGATTGTGTTGTTTAGTCTCCATGTGTTCTTATAGTTAGTAGGGCTTACCCTGATGTTAATATTGAGCTTTATTGCACTGTGGTCTGATAGAATGCATGGAATTTCAATCCTTTTGTATTTGTTGACATTTCTTTTGTGTCCCAGTATGTGGTTGATTTTGAAGAATGTTCCATGGGGCACTGAGTAGAAAGTGTGTATTCTCTGGTGTTTAGGTGGAATATTCTGCAGATATCTGTGAGGTCCATTTGGTGTATTGTGTTGTTAATTTCTGATGTCTGTTTATTTTATGTCCAGCTGACCTATCCAAGGGACTCAGTGGGGTATTGAAGTTCCCCAATATTAGTGTGCTGGGATTAATCTGTGTCTTGAGGTTCTGAAGGATTGTGTTTATACGTTCAGTGTACCAGAGTTTGGTGCATAAACATTTAAGATTGTGAAATCTTCCTGGTTAATTGTTCCATTGATAAGGATATAATGGCCCTCTTTGTCTTTTCTGATTAATTTTACTCTGAGGTCTATTTTGTCTGATATTAGAATAGCCACTCCTGCTATCTTTTTGGTACCATTTGCTTGGAATACTTTTTCCATCCTTTCACTCTAAGGTGGTGTTTGTCCTTGAGGGTGAGGTGGGTTTCTTGTAGGCAGCATATAGATGGATTCTGTTTCCTACTCCATTCTCTGAGTCTATGCCTTTTGATTGGGGAGTTTAGACCATTAATATTTAAGTTTATTATTGAGAGATGTGTGTCTGTTCCCTTCAACTTATTTTTCATTTTAATTCTTGGTATAGATATTTATTTACTCTGTTATGCTTTTGTTAATTTCTCTCTTGGTTGCTTAAGGATAGTTGTTTCTTTCCTTTGTTCTTTGAGTTGCTTTGAGCATTTTCCAAAGTGTTTTTTTGACATGTGTCCTTTCATTTTGTTTACATCATGAAAGATTTTTCTTTCTCCTTCAATTATGATTGACATTTTTGTTGGGTATAGTAATCTGGGTTGGTATCTAAAGTCATTTAGCACTGGGAATACTTTGGTCCATGTTCTTCTGGCTTTCATAGTTTGCACTGAGAAGTCAGCTGTAATTCTGATGGGTTTTCCCCTTATATGTAACTTGTTTTTTCTCTTGTGGCTTTCAGTATTTTGTCCTTTTTTTGAGCATCTAATATTTTAACTATGATATGGCATGGTGAATTTCTTTTCTGGTCTTATCTATTTGGTGTTCTATATGCTTCTTGTATTTGTATGGGTTTTTGTTTTTCCTTTTTTTCCACAGTGTTTATTGATAGATACAAGTACATAAAATCAGGGCATGAACATGATTTGATAGATTAAGTAGACTTAATTTTAATATTATAATAAGGGAACAATTCAAATTCTCACCATTTGTTTCACACCCACAAAATCCACTTCAAGGGCATTAATGATCTCTCAAATCTGATCAGTTTTGTGCAAGTAAACCATGTTTCTTTTTTAAAAGACTTGTGCACTTGCCCAGGTGCAAGGATATTGAAATCTAGCACATAAAGCTCATTACTGGAGGTAGAAATACAGGCAATATGCTATTACAGCAACAACCATCAAATACAGTTAAGGATTTTCTGTAACAACCAAATGCATAGTCTAATACTGCAACAACTCAAGTATTAATGAGCAAAGTGCATTTCTACAACATTCAGTGTTTCTATCCAGTTTTCTAACTTTAAACAGCCTATGATAACTGGCAGCAGAGAAGGTCCTTGCAATAGACTGCCTCTGCTTGAGAACTTATGATGTATTTATTGCATGCTGCTAATATACTATCTAAACATTAAAGATATTCCTAAAATATTTGATGGTAGATTATGATTAAGACATTACATTACAAAAAAACCTTATGCAGAAGGAAACACTTACTGACATGCTTCTGCTTTAAATATTGTGCCCCCAGATGAAGTCCAGTAAGCACACATCCTGCCATTATCCCCCTGCATTGGCCTCCATGATACTGCTGAGGTAATCCAACAATGTCAGTCCATCTTCTGAGGAGGCTGAATTTCCATTAGGTGATTAGTTCACAAGCCGAGTATCTCAGCAGTCCTCAGTCCACATTGGAAGGCTAAAAAGTAAAAAAAGCTGTTTCTCATGTCTTTGAGGAGTGCCTAAAACAGTGGCATCTACAGAGCATATGCGCCTGCCTGTGAGAATTGTAGACAGGCCAAACAACGGTGCGCTCTCTCTTTTTTTTCCTTCTTTTTGTCTTTTTACTAAGATCTCAAGTTTTGTGTCTGCGTTACAGGTTCTCTGGTCTAATTATTTATTTCTGGTTGTCCTTTCCTTCTGGATGCTTAAGGCCATACGGGTAGCCCAGATTAACCAAGCTTTTGTTTTGTTGAGGTCAGTTGAGGATCTGATCCTCAGGGGTCTCTCGGGTTTTTTTGGGGGGTGTGTGTGGGAGCTCCTTGCTTCTTTCAGCTCCTCATCCACCAGTTCCATCCACATGAGGACAAAATCAGGTCTTGCTAGACCAGGGTTCCTTTTCTGAAGGATGAGCAGACTTTCCTCTTTATAGACTGGACACTGGCTGAAGTCCCATTAGTGGCTCTTCAAGACCTCCCTGAACAGGAAGAATGGTGACCCACCTCTGCAGGACTTTTCAAGAGATGCTCCCATGTATAATCCCCTAAGACTTGGTTGACCTCTGAGGGCAAGGAACAAAGTTGTCCCCAGGTCCCTTGGTCAAATTGTTAGGGACTTCAGATATGGTTGTTAAGCACCCAGAAAGGCTAAGTTGCACCAGCCTGTTACATTGCACCTATATTAACATTGTATCCTTTGGAAACAAACTGTATGTTATTTCCATAGCATATTTCTTGATTCACATCTTTCCATTTTAATCTCTTATTACTCTAAAAGATGCACACATGTCCTCCATAGTATACTAAAAGTCCAAGGTCTGAGAATACGTCTTAGGTCAGCTCTAGAACCTGTGTAGGGATTCCCAATACAAGAGCACAGTTGTCTTTAGATCGTGAGGAGTATAATATTAACATTGCTCATTTTGTCTTACACCTAGGTACTTGGTACTAGCATCCACAGATGAGGGATACTATTCACCTTTTGTTTTTCTGGGACTGTGTTACTTCACTTAACATAATGTCTTCCAGCTCCATCCATTTACCTGCAAATTTCATGATGTCATCTTTCTTTACTGATGCATAGTATTCCATTGTGTAGATGTACCACATTTTCTGTATCCACTCATCAGTTGTAGGGCATCTGGGTTGGTTCCAGCTCTTTGCTATTGTGAAGAGAGCAGCAACAAACATGGCCATACATGTATCTCTGCTGTAGGAAGAGTCTGATGGGTATATACCCAGAAGTGGTATGACTGGGTGAAGTGGTAGGCTCATTTTGAGTCTTTTAAGGGTTCTCCATACTGCTTTCCATAGTGGTTGTACAAGTTTGCACTCCCACCAGCAGTGGATGAGTGTTCCCCTTTCCCCACACTCTCTCCAGCATTTGGTATCATTTGTTTTCTTGATCCTAGCCAGTCTTATCAGGGTGAGATGATATCTTAAAGTGGTTTTAATTTGCATTTCCTTAATTATTAACAATGTTGAACACTTAAGATGTTTCTCAGCCATCACCATTTCCTCGCTTGTGAATTCTCTGCTCAGCTCTTTACTCCATCTTTCGAATGAGTCATTTGTTTTCTTGCTCCTTTTTTTGTGGTCTTTTTGAGACAGGGTCTCCCTGTAATCCCAGCTGTCCTGGAACTCACTCTGTAGACCAGGCTGGCCTCGAACTCACAAAGATCCGCCTGCCTCTGCCTCCCGAGTGCTAGGATTAAAGGCGTGCGCCACCACACCAAGTGCTCCTTTGTTTTTTAAGTAGTTTATATATTCTGGAAGTTAATGCTCTGTCAGATGAATCAGTAGCGAAGGCTTCCTCCCACTCTGTGGGTTTTCTCTTAATTTCCCTTATTGTTTCTTTTGCTGTACAAAAACTTTTGAGTTTAATAAGGTCCCACTTGTCAATTGTTGACCTTATTACTTGTGCAGCTGCTGTCTGAATTAGAAAGTCTCTTCCTACACCTATGTCTTGTAAGTTGCTGCCAACTTTTTCATCCAACACCTTTAGGGTTTTGGGTTTTAAATTGAGGTCTTTGATCCTTTTGGAGTTGATTTTTGTGCAGGGTGAGAGGTAGGGGTTTAATTTTATTTTTCTACAAGTGGTGATCCAGTTTTGCCAGCACTATTTGCTGAAGATGCTGTCTTTCCTCCATTGAGTCTTTTTGGCCCCCTTGTCAAATATAAGGTGGCTGAAATTGTATGTGCTCAAGTTTGGATCTTCAGTTTTGTTCCATTGGCTACAGGTCTGTTTTTCTGCCAGTACCAGGCTGTTTTTATGACTATAGCCCTGTAGTATAGTTTGATGTCTGATAAAGAAATTCTCCCTGTATTGCTGTTTTCACTCAGGGTTGCTTTGGCTATTCAGGGTTTTTTGTTGTTCCATATGAATTTGAGATTTTTTTCCAAGCCTGTGAAGAATGTCATGAGGATTTTAATTGGAACTTCATTGAATTGATATATTAATTTGGGTAGAATGGACATTTTTACTATATTAATTTTTCCAATCCATGATCATGGGAGGTCTTTCCATCTTCTGATGTTTTCTTCAAGGAGTTTATAATTTTTTGTTGTAGAGATCTTTGGTGTCTTTCGTTAGGTTTATTCATAGGTATTTTATTGTTTTTGAGGCTATTGTGAGTGGGAAGGTCTCCTTGTATTCCTTCTTCAGTTGCTTGTTATTGGTGTAAAGAAAGGCTACTGATTTTTCTAACCCGCCTGTGGTGGTTTGAATGAGTGTCCCCCATAGGCTTTAAGTATTTAGACATTTTGTTTCCAGTTGGTGGCACTGTTTTTGGAGGTCTTAGAAGGTGTGGCCATGCTAGAGGAAGTATGTCACTGGGGGCAAGCTAGTGAGTTTAACAAGCCTTGCTGTTTCCAGTCGCTCTCTGCTTCCTGTGCTCATTGAGTGATGTGACCCTCGGCATGCTGCTCCAGCTCCAGCTGCCATGCCTCCCGCCACAATGGACTCTAATTCCCTGGAACCGTCAATCGTAAGCTCAAATAAACTCTTCCTTTTATAAGTTCCTTTGGTCATGGTGTTTTGTCACAGCAACAGAAAAGTGACTAATACACCGCCACTTTATTGAAACCCCTAATCATTTCTAGGTACAGTTTTTAGCATCCCTTAGGTAAACTATCATATCATCTGCAAAGAGGGATAGTTTTACTTCCTCTTTTCCAATCAATATTCCTTTTATTTCCTTTTCTTGCCTTATTGCCCTAGCCAGTGTTTCCAGCACTATATTGAAGAGGAGTGGTGACAAGGGGCAGCCTTGACGGGTTCCTACCTTTATGGGGAATCCTTCTAACTTTTCTCCATTTAGGATGATGCTGGCTGTGGGTTTCTTGTATATGGCTTTGATTATGTTGAGGAATGATCCTTCCAGTCCAATTCCCTCTAGTACTTTAATCATGAAGGGATGCTGTATTTGTCAAAGCCTTTTTCTGCATCAGTTGAGATGATTGTGTTTTTTGTCCTTCAGTCCATTTATGTGTTTTATGACATTTCCTGATTTTTGTATGTTGAACCATCCTTGCATTTCTGGTATGAATCCAACTTGATCATGGTGGATGATCTTTTTGATGTGGGTCTATATATGGTTTGCAAGTATTTTGTTGAGGATTTTTGCATCTGAGTTCATTAATGAGATGGATCTGTAGTTTTCTTTTTTGGTTGCATCCTTGCCTGGTTTTGGTATTAGAGTGATGCTGGCTTCATAGAAGGAATTTGGTAGATTTCCCTCTGCTTGTATCTTTCTGATCAGTTTGAGTAATAATGGTTGCAAGTCCTCTTTAAATATTTTATAGAATTCTGCTGTGAAACCATCTGGGCCTGGGCTTTTTTTAGTTGAGAGGTCTCTTATTACATTTTCAATTTGTTCATATATTATGGGTCTATTTAAGCTTTCAGTCTCTTCTTTGTTTAGCTTTGGCGATTCCCTGGATTGCAAATATTCATCAATTTCTCTTAGGTTTTCAAATTTGGTAGAGTGTATGTTTTTGAAGTACTCCCGTATGATTGTCTGGATCTTTTCATTGTCTGTTGTGGTATTTCCCATTTCATCATGAATTCTATTGATTTGGAGTTGCTCTTTCTTTCTTTTGGTTAACTGGGCTAGAGGTCTGTCTATCTTGTTTATTCTCTCAAAGAACCAATTTTTGGATTCATTGATTTTTATGTATTGTTTTCTTTGTTTCTGTTTCATTGATTTCTGCTCTGATTTTTGTTATTTCTTATCTGTTGCATTTAGGGTTCATTTGCTGTTGTCTTTCAAGTGTTTTTAGCTGCAGTGTTAGCTCATTTATTTGTGTTCTTTCTATTTTTTTAATGTGGGCACCCAGGGCTGTAAACTTCCCTCTTAGGACTGCTTTTAAAGTATCCCATAGATTTTGTTGTGTTGTACTGTCATTGTTGTTTAGTTCCAGGAATGCCTTTATCTCTTTTTTTTTATTTCCTCTTTGACCCTTTCATTATTCAGGAGTGTGTTGTTTAGTCTCCATGTCTTCCTATAGGTCGCAGGACTTGTCGTGGTGTTGATACTGAGCTTTATTGCAATATGGTCTGATAGAATGCATGAAATTATTTCAGTTTTTTTGTATTTGTCAAGTTTTTTTCTGTGTTCAAGTATGTGGTCAAATTTGGAGAATGTTCCATGAGGTGTTGAGTAGAAAGTATATTCTCTGGTGTTTGGGTGGAATATTCGGAAGATGTCTGTGAGGTCCATTTGCTGTATTGTATTGTTCAGTTCAGATGTCTCTCTGTTTGTTCTTTGCCCGATTGATCTATCCAAAGGACTGAGTGGGGTATTGAAGTCTCCTACTATGAGTGTACTGGGGTTAGTCTGTGCCTTAAGGTCCTGTAGAGTTGTGTTCATAAAGATCAGTGCACTGGAGTTTGGTGCATAGATATTCATGATTGTGAAGTCTTCAAGGTTAATTTTCCCTTTGATAAGGATTTAATGACCCTCTTTGTCTCTTCTAATTGCTTCTACTTTGAAGTCTATTTTGTCTGATATTAAAATAGCAACTCCTGCTTTCTTTTTGATACCTTTTGCTTGGAGTATTTTTTTCTATCCTTTCACTTTAAGTTGGTGTGTATCCTTAAGGGTGAGATGGGTTTCTTGTAGACAGCCTATAGACGGATTCTGTTTCCTAATCCATCCTCCTAGTCTATGCCTTTTGATTGGAGAGTTTAGTCCATTAATATTTAAGGTGATAATTGAGAGAACTGTGCTGCTTCCTTTCACATTATTATCCATTTGCAGTTTTAGTCTAGGTTTCTACTTCTGCAGTTCTGCTTTTATTAATTTCTGTTTTGAGGTGTCTGGGGGTAGTGGCTTTCCTCTTCTGTCCTTTGAATTGCTTCAAGTATTCTCTGAATGGTTGGTTTTCCGGACATGTATTCTTTCATCTTGTTTACATCAGGGAAGGTTTTTCTCTTTCCTTCAACTAGAATTGACATTTTTCTGGGTATAGTAACCTGGGTTGGCACTGATAGTCATTTAGCACTGGGAATGCTTTGGTCCACGTTCTTCTTGCTTTCATAGTTTGCACTGAAAACTCAGCTGTAATTCTGATAGGTTTCCTCTTATATGTAATTTGTTGTTTTTCTTTTGTGGCTTTCAGAATTTTGTCTTTGTTTTGGGTATCTAATGTTTTAATTATGATTTGGTGAGGGGAGTTTCTTCTCTGGTCCAGTCTATTGGTGTCCTACGTGCTTGTTGTATTTGTGTGGGTTTGTCTTTTTTTAGTTTGTGGAAATTTTCATCTATTATTCTGTTGAAGATCTGATCAAAACCATTCTCTTGGGATTCTTCTCCTTCCTCCATCCCTATGATGTGGAGACTTGTTCTTTTCATCGTGTCCCCCATTTCCTGGTTGTTTCATTCTTGTGTATTTTTAAACTTTTCATAATCTTTACTTGAGCTTTTTAGTTGTTCTGTGTTATCTTCTAGGTCTGATATTCTTTTTTTTGCTTCCTCTATTCTGCTTCTGAGGCTTTTTCCCATTCTTTCCTGTTGATTGGATAAGTGTTCTATTTCCTTTTTTATTTTATCTTGTGTTTTCTTTATTATTTCTATGTCCTTTTGGAGCTTCTCAATTTTTTCTTGTAGCTCCTTGTTTCTTTCATTGGTTTCCATTTTCATTTCAGTATGGGTTCTTTTCAGTGTTTCCACTTCCTTCCGGATTTTCTCATTATCTCCTCCTAGTTCCTTTCTGAATTTTTCATTCTCTCTTCTTAGTTCTATGATTTCTTTGAATATATCTGTTATTGTTAATTTACATTCTGTATCTTGGGCTATCTCTACAGAGATCCCATTGAAGGGGTCCTCCACAGGCTCTGTAGAGTTTGGAATGGGGTTATTCTGGGCTTTTCCCACATTGTCTTTAAAAAAATTTTTTAATTAATTTTATTTATTTCTATATGTGTATGAATGTACTGTCTGCCTGCAAGTTTGTGCACCCGTGTCGTGCAATGCCACAGAGGTCAGAAGAGGGTATCGGATTCCCCTGGAACTGGAGTTCTCCTGGAATTGGAGTTTCAGACGGTTCTCTGCCACCATGTGGGTGCTGGGGATCGACCCCGGGTCCTCTGCAAGAGCAGTCGGCACTCTTAACTGCTAGGCCATCTCTCCAGCCCCCCCCCCACATTGTTTTTGCATTGTGCTTTTGGCATGTACTTTACTTTTTGCCTGTGTTCTGGTGCGAATCTCTAGTGTCTCTTCACTGTGTTGGATGATTGCTTTCCTTGATTCTTTCAGGTGCCTGCCTTGTGGTATCCTTATTTATGGAGTGTTGACTTGCTTAGGTTTTGGGTTTTCAATTTTGGTTATATATTGGAAAGTATAGTTCACTTTTCCCTTTCTGTTTCTCAAGAACTGGGCGGGCAGCAGTCCAAATGACACCTTCTGAGCACTGTACGTCCTCTGATGACAGCCAGTTCTTCTGGGTTGGTTGTAGAACTTATTGGAACCTCTATCTGGAGTTCCAGTTGGTGGGGAGGTGGGGTTCCGCTTAGCCCACACACCGGTACCCTGCGCCCCAGTTCTCTGCTGTGCCCCAGAAGCAACCTCTATCCAATTCCAGTTAAATCTTGTGTGCCTCACCTCCCAGGGCTCCCTGCTCCCAACTAGCCCACCTGCCAAGGGCCTGTGCCCCAGCTCTCTGCTGTGCCGCAGAAGCAACCTCTATCCACCCCAGTTAAAGCCTGCGGGCCTCACCTCCCAGGGCTCTCTGCTCCCGACTAGCCCACCTGCTGAGGGCCTGTGCCCCAGCTCTCTGCCTCTATCCACTCCAGTTAAAGCCTGCGGGCCTCACCTCCCAGGGTTCTCTGCTCCTGACTAGCCTGCCTGCCCGAGGGCCTGTGCTCCAGCTCTCTGTTGTGCCCCAGAGCAATTCCTCTATCCAATTCCGGTTAAAGTCTGTGCACCTCCTGTCTTTTTTTCAGTTTGGGGAAATTTTCTTCTATTATTCTGTTGAAGGTCTGATCCATACCATTCTCTTGGGTTTCTTCTTCTTCCTCTATTCCTATGATACAGAGGTTTGGTCTTTTCATAGTGTCCCATATTTCCTGGTTGTTCCACTCTTGTGTTGTTTAAAAATTTTCATAATCTTTACTTGAGTTTTCTAGCTACAGTGTGTTATCCTGTAGGTCTGATATTCTTTTTTTCTGCTGCATCCATTCTGCTTCTGAGGCTTCCCCATCTTTCCTGCTGATTAGATGAATATTCAATTTCCTTTTTCATTTTACCTTGTGATTTCTTCAGTATTTCCACTTCCTTTTGGAAATTTTCATTCTCTTCATGTAGCTCTTTGTTTTGCTGGTCATATTCTTTTTTCCTTTCAGTCTGAGATCTTTTCAGTGTTTCCCCTTCCTTCCGGAGTTTGTCATTATCTCCCCCTAGTTCTTTTTGGAGTTTGTATTTCTCTTCCTCTAGTTCTTTTCAGAGATTGTCAATCTCTCCCTTTATTTGTTTCTGGAGTTTATCATTCTTTTCTTCTAGTCCCATCATGAGTCTTTCATTCTCTCCCTTTAGTTCTCTGATTTGTTCTTTATAGTCTTTGAATATGTCTACAACTCTTCTTCTAAGGTCAGTGTCTTGGTTTCCTTCCAGAGAGATCTCGTTGCTGAGATATTCTATAGGACTGGTTGAGTGCGGTGGGGGTTTATTATGAGCTTTTCCCAGATTGTTGTTTTTCCATTGTGTCTTTGGCATGTGTATTTGTTTTGTATTTTCCCCCTTGTTTGTTAGTTTGGCTTCTGATGCTAATCGCGAATGTTAATATGGAGGACTGGTTGGTCACTCATTTTGCTTCCTGCTGGTTTCTTCCTCAGCTTTGGCTGTGCAGCCTAGATTCACTGACACTGCTGGATTGTCCCAACCACAGTAAACTATAGCACCAGCAGCTTATACTTTCCACCACAGTGCCATTAGCTTGAGCGCATTACTACTTTGGCCTGTGTGCAGGATCACACCTGGCCGATGCATGTGTGTGCCGCTGTCTGTCCTTCCTTCCATGCATGCAGTTCCTGTCTATGGTTCTAGCAGTGGGTGGCAGATGCCAGGGGTGGGCAGCAGCAAGCCTGCATGCCAGACACCCACCTGGCTGATGCATGTGTGTGCTGCTGTGTGTCCTTCTATTCAGGCACACAGTTCCTCTCTATGGTTTTAGCGATGGGTGGCAGATGCTCGGGGTGGGCAGCAGCAAGCAGGCGTGCCAGACACCCATCTGGCTGACAATTTGTTTGCTTCTGTCTCTCCTCATAGGAAATTCTATTCTTCATTTTTTTGTTTGAATTTTGGTTCTGTTTATATTGTTCATGTAGCTTGGTTGCTTTTTGCATGGGTATAACAGGTTAGTTGGTTTGTGCTTCAGGTTTTCTCAGGGGAATACGCAGGACAGGGAAGAAAGCTAGTCTCAGGAGTCCAAAGACACCGTGGGGTGGCTGAATTGTCAGCCCAGAAGGCTCTAACAAACTAGAATGGAAATTGAGCTGATCCGACTGTAAGGGATTAGAACGCAGGGGGTGGGTCTGGACTAAGAGGGTAATCCAGAGATCTGGGGTGCAAATAGTAAAAGCAGCCCTGGGCTCGAAGCTAGAAGGGGAGCAGGGTGTCCTGCATATTTTTCTTACTGGGTTAAAAACTTTTGAAAATTATCCCTGTGCACATGGGAAACCAGAGAATAACCCTGTGGAGTTGGGTCTCTCCTTCCACCTTTATGGGGGTTCCAGGGATCTAGCTCAGGTCATCAGGCTTGCGCTGCAAGTGCCTTCCCCACTGAGCCATCTCACTGGGCCTCTCCCTGTGTTTTGATCTGACATTGACTCCTGTTCACCCACATCTGGGTGTCCTTTGCAGGATTCTCTCCATGTCCTCTCCACATCTGAGGATGGTTCCCTGAATGTGTACATGTGGGAGGAGGGAGGCTGTCACTTCAAGAGCTGCTGTCATCCGGAACAAAGGAGGAGTCTGCCAGCTCACTGGGAAGCCCTGACTTGAGACTCAAGCTTGACTTTAAGGTTTTTATTTCTACATAAATTGAATGAAGACTAGAGTAGAGCTTTTGAGAATTCTTGTGGATATATGTGAATACATTTATGATCCCTAGGACCACATCAAACCATGTGTGCTAGCACATGCCTGTAAACCCAGCACTCTGGAGATGGAGGCAGGAGGGTCAGAAGTTCAATGTCATCTTCATCTGTATAGTATGTCTAAGGCCAGCTTGGGCTAATGTCAACATCATGTCAAACAACTAATTATCTTCAATAATAGGGCCTTACCATGAAGTTCTGGTGAGTAACCAAGAGTAGGAGGATTGGCCTTCTGTGGGACCCATGGTCCTCAGCTTTAAGAGGGGGAGTCCATCCAAAGCACTTGGCTTTTACTTTACCAGCCATGATGTCTAGTAGGGGCAATGTCTTCCTGTTATAAGGTAATTTCTTGTATTATTATATACATTTGAAAATTCATCCATAGTAACAAGTTTCCATATGGCTTTTTCTTTTTCTTTTTTTTTTTCTCATTAAGCAACCTTGGATTTTTATTTTATTTTATTTTTTTATTTTTAAGGGATTCTACAATATAATGACACAGTTGTTTGCAGATAACATTGATGTTACTCAGTATGTCATACAATTAGTATCTATGTCCAAATTTTGAACAACCCAAGGTTCCCATAGTCCAGTTGGAGAAGCTTGTATGCACAGGCATGCTGATCAGCTAGGAGTCCAGACTATATTCCTGTAGTCTCACGATTCACCCCTATCTCTCTGCAGCCCTTATAATCTACCATGCCTTCTCTTCTGCAGTTTGTTCCCTGGGCTTTGGGAAAGGGGCACAAGTGGGTGAGAAGAAAACAGTCTAACTTCTTTGGAGTTGTCATTTTGGACTCCAGTCTGTTCAGGTTGTTTCCCTTCATGGGTTGACAGCTTTTCCAGTGATACCCTTTTTAGTCATACTAACAAAGCACAAGCTATTGGATGTACAGGCATTTAAGCAGTACCAATTATTATGTCAAGCTAAGCTGTGAGCACAGACACAGATGCTTGGATGGTAGGCTAATCCGCAAACTGTGGTTTCTCTATAAAGGGTGACAAGTTCTTATTGTGGCTTATAACATCTCCTAACCACTAGAGGACATAAGCTTGTGGCATCCACTGTGAGTTATTCCTCCAAGGAGAGAGCTAATAGCCAATTAGATTTGGGATATATATAGAAACTTGGCTGCCACTGTTGCACAGTATCTCCAGGCTGTTGAGGTGTAGCTGATATTGATGGAGGAGTCTTTCTTGTCTCAGGGAGACCAATATCTTGCTGTATTGCTTTAGTGGCCTTTGGTAACGCTCTCAAGCATTTCAGAGGCAAGTTGTACGCTAGCAAGTGATGTCTCATAACATTTTTCATGCTCACACCAGGTCTTCGACAACAGGGACTTACTGCCTTTCTCCTTGCATATATCCCATTTATAGGCAAAAGGCCTTTATAATTTGGGGAGCGGGTTTGAATCCCCTAGCCAACATCTCCTAGTCGGAATAATTCATTGCTGATGTCAGAGCTTTCCTGTAGTAATATATTTTGCTTAATTACACAACTTATAAATACTTTACTATTGAATTTGGCTCTAGATAGAGAATTCTCCTTTCACAGTTGCTATGCCTATTAGTCAATTAATAAAGGGTAGTTATGCCTGTTTTATAGGAAATTACCACTGTAACAATTGGCTCTAGTTTACAGTTAGGGAGTGGTTTCATTACCATCATGTTTTTCTTTTTCCTATAAAGGGGAGAGGTAGGAAGGTTTCTCAGTATCTGGAAGGTAAACTTCATTAGGGCCCATTATAAACAGTTAACCCCAATATTATTCAGAGAGATGCTCAGTGTCTGTGACTCAGGCAGTCTGAGGTTCCTTTCTTTAATGTTCAGATGGGTCAGCCTCTCTGCTGGCATTTCCCAGTCCATCCTGCATAGCCCCATATGGCTTTTTCTAAAGGCCTTTAGTTGGTTACCTCTGCCCCTGCTCCCTCCTCAGCCCCGCCCCCCCCCATTGCCCACCCCTATTGACCCTCCATACACTACTATTCCTCTTTCCCATTTATATCATTGCACTTTTCCTCCCCTCCCATGGAGCTCCTCCTTTGCTGTTTGTTTCTTTCCTGACCTCTCTTTATTTTCCAACTGAAACATGCATATCTGAGAGTTCAAAGCTAGAGTCCAGTTATGAAAGAACATGTAACATGTGCCTTTCTGGGTCTGAGTTACTTCACTCAGGATGATAATTTTCATTCCATCAATTTACATGTGAATTTCACAATTTCATGTTTTTTTTGACAGCTGATTAATATTCGATTATGTAATTTTGTAAAGCTTTGATTGTCCATTCATCAGTTGATGGATATATAGGTTGTTTCCATTTCTTTACTTTGTGAAAAGGGTAGCAATGAACATTGCTGGGTCCTAGAGCAGGTTTATACTAGCTTTTTGAGGAGTCTCCACACTGATTTCTGTAGTGGATGCACAGACTTGCTCTCCCACCAGCAGAGGATGAGGTACTTCCTGAACAATGAAAGAGACCTGCTGGAGGTATTATCATCCCTGATCTCAAATTCTACTACAGAGCTATAGTAATAAAAACAGCATGGTACTAGTATAAAAACAGACATATTGATCATGGAAATAGAGTTGAAGACCCAGATTTTAGTCCATGCATTTATAGCCAGCTGGAGAAAAGACATTATGTTCAACAAACAGGGCTGGCCAAACTGGATAGCTCCATGCAGAAGAATGAGATTAGATCTCCATCTCTCACCATTCATAAAACTCAACTTCTAATGGATCAAGGATTTCAAAATAAGGCACAATGCTCTGAATCTGATAGAAGACAAAATATGGAGTACATTAGACCTATAGGCACAGGAAAAGACCTGAACAGGACACCTATAGCCCAGTAATTAAGTCCAACAGTTGACACATGGGACCTCATAAAAAGTCTGCAAAGCTTCTGCACAGCAAAGAATATCATATCATGATTTGAGTGAAGAGGTCACCGACAGACTGGGAAAAATCTTTACCAGCTATACCTCAGCCAAGGCAGGCATAAGTTAATATCTAGAATATATAGAAAACAACAAATTAGACCTTGAAAAGTAAACAACCTAACTAAATGGGCCAGGGAGCTGAATGGGGAATTCTCAAAACATGAAACACAAATGGCTGAGAAGTCATTAAGAATACGTTCAACATCTTTATTCATCAGGGAAGTTAAATTCACAGCATTTTTTTTCATTTCATCTTTCCCTGGTGAGAATGTCTAAGATTCAAAAAACAAAAAGGACCATTGTTAGGGAGGATATGGGGGTTTTGGTTGTTTTGTTTTTGTTTTTGTTTATGAAACAGGTTTTACTACGTAGCCTATGCTAGCCCAAACTACCTCAAAGTCATAATCCCTCTTCCTTAGCACAGGCTTTCCTCTGACTTCCACAAATAGGGCATATCTCTGTGCACAAGCACACAAAATATATCTGTTAAATTATTTTTACAGAAAATCAGGATGTATTTAATGGACCAGTTGGGAGGAATGTTTCTATTTTGTCTGGTTCCAATTTGGCACCCATGACTCCACCTGCTTTCCCATTTGTCCACAGATCTTGCTGTTTTCCTTTGTCAGGGAAATCTCCAGCACAATCTGTGATAATAGAAGCATAGTATGTGTAGTACCCAGAGCTCAGAAGGCCAGCGCTCTGCAGATATACACTTTGAAGATGAATAGCCTTGAAAAGTAATTGAACTGACTTTATTTCTTCTTTAATATTTAATAAAAGATCTATTTGCAAGTATTGAATGATGAAGTGTTATTAGGAAGTTATGAGGGGCCAGCCAAGTGGTTGCATACCTTTAATCCCAGCACTCAGGAGGCAGAGGGAGGCGGATCTCTGAGTTCAAGGCCAGCCTGGTTTACATAGTGAACTCCAGGCCAGCTGGGACTAAAGGGAGACCCTGTCTGAAAAAAACAAAAAAAATTCACAGGGAGCAAACTGAAGCTGACGAAACCCCAACACAGAACTGGGACATGGGCAGCAGAATCCAAACTTACCCAAAGAACTGTTGGCAGCTGATCACTGCTGCGGGAGTGACAGCTGATCTTCTTTAAGGGAACGACTCTAGATAGGCTGACTGGAATCCAGTGGGTGAACTAGCACTGAGGGACATCTAGGAACAGTAAATTGACTCGCTAGACCTTAGCATAAATGGTGTGGTATGGGAGGGTGTAGATGAGGGCTGGGGTATAAAAACGCTTAAAATACTTTGTATGAAATACCCAGACATTCAATACAATATGCAAAAACTACAGAGAATAACTTTTTTGGAAAATGAAAATAAAATAAAGTACACAGAAAAGTTAAAAAACAACATCAAAAAAAACAAAGTGGTGCTGAGCCAGGCATTGTCGACTACACCTTCAATCCTAGCATTCTGGAAGCAGATACAGGTTTCATTTGGTGTGAGGCCAGCTTGGTCTACACACTGAATTCTAAGCCAGGAAGGGCTACATTGTGAGACCCTGCTCAAGAACTACAAACACAAACAACCACAGAACCATGGAGAACTCTTACTTGGAGTTCCTTTGTCACGTTCTCAAAATAAATATTCTAGATGCTGCAGAGGGTGGATTGGTAGCCCATTTAAGGATGCATCTATGTCCTAGTCCCTGGAACATGTATTACTTTTGAAGACACAAGTGTGGGTCATCCTAATTTGGCAAGAGATGTGACTGGGCAGAGAGATGGCTCAGTATCTAAGAGCTTGGGCCACCCTTGCAGAGGACCTGATTTCCATTCCTAGTACCAAACAGGGAAGTTCATAGTGGGACTCCATCTCTGTGGAGTTCCAACCCCTCTTACTCTTTGGGCACCTGACGTCGTGTGCACACATGAATGCATAATTGAAAATGAAACGAAAAATTTAAAGAAATGTAAATTGGTTATAGGTCTATAAATGTAATTGGTTATAAGATCAGGAACTCATCTTACTGAAGGGGCATGAGAGGCAACAACACCTGAAAGGAAGTAAGGCAGATGGGCCAGGCTTGTTTACAACTGAGGGGCCCTTATCAGCTGGTCTTAAGTAAACAAAACCATGGCTAAAGGAAGTCAGGTAGGTGGGCCAGCTGGTCCTAAGTAAACAAGAGGGGGCTAAAGGAAGTAAGGTAGGTGGGCCAGCTGGTCCTAAGTAAACAAGAGGGGGCTAAAGGAAGTAAGGTGGGTGGGCCAGCTGGTCCTAAGTAAACAAGAGGGGGCTAAAGGAAGTAAGGTAGGTGGGCCAGCTGGTCCTAAGTAAACAAGAGGGGGCTAAAGGAAGTAAGGTAGGTGGGCCA
The DNA here is from genome assembly GCA_009823505.1 of Rhizomys pruinosus. NCBI lineage: Eukaryota > Metazoa > Chordata > Mammalia > Rodentia > Spalacidae > Rhizomys > Rhizomys pruinosus. The sequence continues at coordinate 109,725 of VZQC01012976.1, forward strand.
GCTGGTCCTAAGTAAACAAGAGGGGGCTAAAGGAAGTAAGGTAGGTGGGCCAGCTGGTCCTAAGTAAACAAGAGGGGGCTAAAGGAAGTAAGGTAGGTGGGCCAGCTGGTCCTAAGTAAACAAGAGGGGGCTAAAGGAAGTAAGGTAGGTGGGCCAGCTGGTCCTAAGTAAACAAGAGGGGGCTAAAGGAAGTAAGGTAGGTGGGCCAGCTGGTCCTAAGTAAACAAGAGGGGGCTAAAGGAAGTAAGGTAGGTGGGCCAGCTGGTCCTAAGTAAACAAGAGGGGGCTAAAGGAAGTAAGGTAGGTGGGCCAGCTGGTCCTAAGTAAACAAGAGGGGGCTAAAGGAAGTAAGGTAGGTGGGCCAGCTGGTCCTAAGTAAACAAGAGGGGGCTAAAGGAAGTAAGGTAGGTGGGCCAGCTGGTCCTAAGTAAACAAGAGGGGGCTAAAGGAAGTAAGGTAGGTGGGCCAGCTGGTCCTAAGTAAACAAGAGGGGGCTAAAGGAAGTAAGGTAGGTGGGCCAGCTGGTCCTAAGTAAACAAGAGGGGGCTAAAGGAAGTAAGGTAGGTGGGCCAGCTGGTCCTAAGTAAACAAGAGGGGGCTAAAGGAAGTAAGGTAGGTGGGCCAGCTGGTCCTAAGTAAACAAGAGGGGGCTAAAGGAAGTAAGGTAGGTGGGCCAGCTGGTCCTAAGTAAACAAGAGGGGGCTAAAGGAAGTAAGGTAGGTGGGCCAGCTGGTCCTAAGTAAACAAGAGGGGGCTAAAGGAAGTAAGGTAGGTGGGCCAGCTGGTCCTAAGTAAACAAGAGGGGGCTAAAGGAAGTAAGGTAGGTGGGCCAGCTGGTCCTAAGTAAACAAGAGGGGGCTAAAGGAAGTAAGGTAGGTGGGCCAGCTGGTCCTAAGTAAACAAGAGGGGGCTAAAGGAAGTAAGGTAGGTGGGCCAGCTGGTCCTAAGTAAACAAGAGGGGGCTAAAGGAAGTAAGGTAGGTGGGCCAGCTGGTCCTAAGTAAACAAGAGGGGGCTAAAGGAAGTAAGGTAGGTGGGCCAGCTGGTCCTAAGTAAACAAGAGGGGGCTAAAGGAAGTAAGGTAGGTGGGCCAGCTGGTCCTAAGTAAACAAGAGGGGGCTAAAGGAAGTAAGGTAGGTGGGCCAGCTGGTCCTAAGTAAACAAGAGGGGGCTAAAGGAAGTAAGGTAGGTGGGCCAGCTGGTCCTAAGTAAACAAGAGGGGGCTAAAGGAAGTAAGGTAGGTGGGCCAGCTGGTCCTAAGTAAACAAGAGGGGGCTAAAGGAAGTAAGGTAGGTGGGCCAGCTGGTCCTAAGTAAACAAGAGGGGGCTAAAGGAAGTAAGGTAGGTGGGCCAGCTGGTCCTAAGTAAACAAGAGGGGGCTAAAGGAAGTAAGGTAGGTGGGCCAGCTGGTCCTAAGTAAACAAGAGGGGGCTAAAGGAAGTAAGGTAGGTGGGCCAGCTGGTCCTAAGTAAACAAGAGGGGGCTAAAGGAAGTAAGGTAGGTGGGCCAGCTGGTCCTAAGTAAACAAGAGGGGGCTAAAGGAAGTAAGGTAGGTGGGCCAGCTGGTCCTAAGTAAACAAGAGGGGGCTAAAGGAAGTAAGGTAGGTGGGCCAGCTGGTCCTAAGTAAACAAGAGGGGGCTAAAGGAAGTAAGGTAGGTGGGCCAGCTGGTCCTAAGTAAACAAGAGGGGGCTAAAGGAAGTAAGGTAGGTGGGCCAGCTGGTCCTAAGTAAACAAGAGGGGGCTAAAGGAAGTAAGGTAGGTGGGCCAGCTGGTCCTAAGTAAACAAGAGGGGGCTAAAGGAAGTAAGGTAGGTGGGCCAGCTGGTCCTAAGTAAACAAGAGGGGGCTAAAGGAAGTAAGGTAGGTGGGCCAGCTGGTCCTAAGTAAACAAGAGGGGGCTAAAGGAAGTAAGGTAGGTGGGCCAGCTGGTCCTAAGTAAACAAGAGGGGGCTAAAGGAAGTAAGGTAGGTGGGCCAGCTGGTCCTAAGTAAACAAGAGGGGGCTAAAGGAAGTAAGGTAGGTGGGCCAGCTGGTCCTAAGTAAACAAGAGGGGGCTAAAGGAAGTAAGGTAGGTGGGCCAGCTGGTCCTAAGTAAACAAGAGGGGGCTAAAGGAAGTAAGGTAGGTGGGCCAGCTGGTCCTAAGTAAACAAGAGGGGGCTAAAGGAAGTAAGGTAGGTGGGCCAGCTGGTCCTAAGTAAACAAGAGGGGGCTAAAGGAAGTAAGGTGGGTGGGCCAGCTGGTCCTAAGTAAACAAGAGGGGGCTACAGGAAGTAAGGTAAGTGGGCCAGCTGGTCCTAAGTAAACAAGAGGGGCTAAAGGAAGTAAACAAGAGGGGGCTAAAGGAAGTAAGGTAGGCACGGCCAGGGTTGTTTTGAAACTTTTCCCATTGGCTCTAGTTATTTGGCCTTTAAGATAATTGGCTGTTCCCTGGTGGTCTTTGCCTTCATAAGCTGCTGTAGTGCTTGCAATAAATGAGATCGGCTGTGACTGACTCCCCGTCTGTCTGTCTCCAGGACATGGGAGGCTGTGAGGTGGGGCAGATTGTGCACCTGCCTTTTCCCTTATATCTTGTTGCCATGCGGAGCAGGACCCCCACAATCTGGCGCCCAACATGGGGCACGAAGGAAGAGGACATACAGGAAGGGGCCAATTGAGGATTCCAGGACAGGTGAGACCCGAAAAGATGGGTAACACAACTTCCAAGAGGGACCCAGTGCTACAGGCGCTGTGCTACATGTTGATTAGCCACTGGTTGGAGCTCACTGACTCCAATGCGGCAAAGGTATGGGACACCATCCTGCTCCTAGCCCCATGGATGGGAGGCACCAACCTTTTTAAAGCTGACACATGGGTAAGAGTTGAGGGCCTGGAATGCCAGAGGCAGACTCATCTGGGGATTGACCCCCCACTGGAGTTCTACCCTACCGTGGCTGCCCTTAAAGCCTGCTTCTCAGCAGATGGGGGCGGCCTGGCAGGAGGGGGGAGATGGCAGATGTATATGCCACTGGGGTTCAACAGAAACCAGGCAGGTGAGCCTCAGGTGGACAAGTGAGAGCGGAGAGGGCAGCTTTCTGAGGCCTACAGGAGGGGCCAGCTCCCCACAGTCAGGAGGAATTGTTTTGTGATGTATGGCATGTGTTTGCTGACTGTGTGCTGCAGTTTGCTGTGGCTGTTGTGTTTCAAGTTGTGGCATGGAGAAAGTTTAGCATCTCCAAATTAGTGAAGGCATGGACTAAGGATGGGGGCAGAGGGAATTCTCGTGTCGACTCTGCTGGTCTGCCTGTGGATGGCGCTGATGGGGACTTGGCCTGCATGCGAGAGACCCTTTCTCTGGTAGGCTTTGGGAAGCTTGCATCCTCTTGTGGGTTTTCACCCACTCTGTGGGACACGATTATGGAGCCTGTGGGTGCCATTTTGGCTTCCCTGGATTGGGGGCATCTATTGCTTCCCCAGCCTTCCCAGGTGGTGGGTATTCAGAGAAATTGTGAAAGGAGCACTTCCTCTCAGGTACACTTGCCTTCTAGAGGTCTTGAAATGGGCTCAGAACCTGCGCTGCAGCCTTGGCTCCGGCCCCTAAGAGAAGCCCCAGCTTCCGCCTTCTGCCACAGCTCAGGTGGCGAAGGTCACAGAGGCTGGGAGGATGGGTATGCTGGAGGAGCAAGCTCAAGCCTTTTGCTGCCAGCCTTCTAAAAAGTTAAAGTTTTTTTGTATCCAAGTAGATGCCTGTGAGTTCAGGGCCAGCCTAGTCTACCAGCCCTGCTCTGACTGGGCAGGCTCTGCTTTGAAAAGACCAAAGGCAAAATATGAAGCTTTTCAGTTTGCAACTGTTTGTAAATACTCTGGTTAATCTAGTTCAATGTTTGTTCTGTGCCCCTCTTCTGCTCAGGAAACAGTGGATGGCTGGTGGGGGAAGGGCTGACTTTCTTGCATTGTGTTTTGAAGGTGCAGCTTTTATCTCAATACTCAGGAGACAGACCTCTGTGAAGACTCAAGCCCAACCTTAATTGTGTAAATGACAATAATGTAACTTTCTTCCTACAGATTGATCTCATGAACTTTTTTCCTTTGTACATATGTGTATGCTTGTATGTATGTGTGTGTGCACACATGTTTGTGTGGATGTATGAGTATTTTGGTTTAACCCCTATAGCTTTCTAAACTCCTGTGTTTTAAAAAGGTCAACTATAATTCACTTTACAGATCCAACCTATACAAAACTTGGTTTATACTTTTTGATGTTAACAATCTTTAATTGGATTTACATAATGTTAATACGCATTTGTACAATTCTAAAAAGCCTCCAAACTGGAACTGGCCTCTCCAACTCGGATGCAGCTCTATTAATTAGTTAAACTTCTATGGTCATTTGTGTAATTTGCTTGTCTTGGTTAAAAACTTACTGATTGTACAAATGCTGTTACAGTTAGCTACTTTATGGGTGTATGGTACCACTATCAACTACACTCCCTTAACGTCTGAGACAAAAACTAACATTGGTTTTAGATATAATTTAAGTATGGTTAAATGTGTATTGTAAAACATTTAACAACTAAATAAAGCATCTTTAAAACAGGGTTTTGTGCCAGGCCTGGAAAAACCACTTTCAAGGACTGAAAGGAAAATGATTGTTATAAACCCACTTTATAAGATTTATAGTGATATTTGAAATAATTATTATACATTTATATAGAGGTATTTCAGTAGAGATCTAAAAGTAAAAACGTCTATACTAAACAACATTGGTTAAAAGGGTTTTATTAAAAATGGTAATACATTTAAGCTAATTGGAAATATAAATTGTCCACATTTGTTTTACTTAATAATTTGTAAAATAAAAAAAAGGGGGGGGGGATACGGTTATATGTTAAACCTTTTGTCAAATTTAAATCTTAAAACTATGGGAAAAGATTTGCATGTTTCCACAGGTCAAAATGTCATCAACTTAATGGCTGAGAAAGAAAAGATATAGCTTTGCATAGTGCAGAATGTACCAAGAAATACCAGAGGAGAAGCTGGCCCATCTGAACATTAAGGAAGGAAAGCCTCAGGCTCCTTGAGCTGCAGGCATCAAACACCTTTGTGGATCCTATTTGTAACAACTATTTATTTATTTATTTATTTATTTATTTATTTATTTATTTTTTTATTATTTATTTCGGTATGTGTATGAATGTACTGTCTGCATGCAGGTCTGTGCACCCGTGTCGTGCAATGCCGCGGAGGTCAGAAGAGGGTGTCGGACTCCCCTGGAACTGGAGTTCTCCTGGAATTGGAGTTTCAGACGGTTCTCAGCCACCATGTGGGTGCTGGGGATTGAACCCGGCTCCTCTGTAAGAGTTGTCGGTGCTCTTAACCTCTAGGCCATCTCTCCAGCCCAACACTATTTATAATGTGTCCTAATGAAGTTACCTTCCAGGTGACACAAAGTTGATCAGAGTCCAGAATGACATCTCACCCACTTGTGCCCCTTTTCTAAAGCCTAGTGTATTGGTCACTTTTCTGTTGCTGTGATAAAACACCATGACCAAGGAACTTATAAAAGGAAGAGTTTGTTTGAGCTTACGATTGACGGTTCCAGGGAATTAGAGTCCATTGTGGCGGGAGGCATGGCAGCTGGATCTGGAGCAGCAAACCGAGGGTCACATCTCGCAATGAGCAGAGGAAGCAGAGAGAGGGTGACTGGAGACCACGAGGCTTGTTAAACTCACTAAGCCTGCCCCCAATAATGTACTTCCTCCAGCATGGCCACACCTTCTAAGACCTCCAAAAACAGTGCCACCAACTGGAGACAAATGTCTGAATACTTACAGCCTATGGGGGACACTCATTCAAACCACCACACCTAGGGAACTATCTGCAGAAGAGGGGGCATGGTAGAATGTAAGGGCTACAATTGGGGTGAATTTTGGAACCTACAGCAATATAGACTGGACTTCATAAATGGACTACAGGGGACATGTTTCTATGTGTGCCCCACCCCCACATTGAGAAAGCTTTCGGGGGCATGTGGGGATGGGCAGGACTTTTACTATAAAGCTTGGGGATGTGAAGATACCAGGACTTGCTTAACCAAAACTCCCCAAAGGGCCTAATTAAGGTCAAGAGGGGACAATCTGACAAATGTATGTACAACTCACCTGGCCATTGTAACAGGGAAAGATTGGCAAAGAGGGAGAGGGATCTGATACAGAATCAGGGTTGGTTTGCATGCTGGTACCAATAGTCCCCTTGGCTGACTACCCTGGTTTCTACACTCATGGACCTCTTGTTACTCTCCTGCCCCTCCTTACCTTTGGACTGTGCATCATTAATCGTGTTGTAGCCTTTGTTAAAGGCCAGGTAGAAAAGGTCCAACTTATGAAACCCACTGCCTTCAATATGACTGGATCCCGAACTGGTCAGACACCCAGGTCTAAGCAACCCGTTGCTGGCCTCGAGCTGAGTCAGCCCCCATATCTTGGGTAGCTGCCTTAGCTCTAACTGCACACTGCTGACTAGCCCAAGAGTGGGCTCGCGTGGTTGCTGCAAGAGCTGCGCTCCAGATGAAGGGCTTCACTGGGCCAGGGAATAAAATAAAAAAAGGGGGAGATGAAGGGGCATGAGAGGCAACAACATCTTAAAGGAAGTAAGGCAGATGGGCCAGGCTTGTTTACAACTGAGGGGCCCTTATCAGCTGGTTTAAGTAAACAAAACCGTGGCTAAAGGAAGTAAGGTAGGTGGGCCAGCTGGTCCTAAGTAAACAAGAGGGGCCTAAAGGAAGTAAGGTAGGTGGGCCAGCTGGTCCTAAGTAAACAAGAGGGGGCTACAGGAAGTAAGGTGGGTGGGCCAGCTGGTCCTAAGTAAACAAGAGGGGGCTACAGGAAGTAAGGTAGGTGGGCCAACTGGTCCTAAGTAAACAAGGGGGGCTAAAGGAAGTAAGGTAGGTGGGCCAGCTGGTCCTAAGTAAACAAGAGGGGGCTAAAGGAAGTACGGTAGGCACGGGGCCAGGGTTGTTTTGAAACTTTTCTGATTGGCTCTAGCTATTTGACCTTTAAGATGATTGGCTGTTCCCTTGTGGTTTTGCCTTTATAAGCTGCTGTAGTGCTTGCAATAAATGAGATCGGCTGTGACTGACTCCCCATCTGTCTGAGTGTCTCCAGGACATGGGAGGCTCTGAGGTGAGGCAGACTGTGCACCTGTCTTTCCCCTTCCATTTGGTGGCCGTGTGGGGCAGGACCCCGCAATCTTACTTCTTCCTGATGCTCCCTAAATGCAGTCACAGTGTCCTTATAAGGAAGACACTCAAGCGAAGTGTGCACACAGGTATGTGTGACTAACTACAGTGTCCTTATAAGGAAGACACTCAAGGGAAGTGTGCACACAGGTATGCACATTACTACAGTGTCCTTCCTTATAAGGAAGACAATGAAGGGAAGAGTGCACACATGTATGCGGGTGAGGGGCAGAAACAGAGATCGTGTGATATCTCAAGCCCTATGATGCCAGAGTTTCTGGCAAGATCTGACGGAGGCCAGGAGCAGCCCTGCAGATTTCAGACATGTGGTTACCAGCCCTGGAGGAGAACACATTTCTATCACCTACACAGCTTCATTCATTGTCATCTGCTATGTTGCCTGGGGAATCTGGTCCAATAAGCATCTCTCATCCATACTCTGTGTAGAATATCTTAGTTTCATCAATATTTTCCTATCAATCTGTCCTGTTCTGTAGGAAGCTTTCTTTTGTACTGAGCAGAGACCATGCAGCCCTGCTAAGGGGAGGGGGACACAGCACCTGGCAGCAGCTGCTGTGGGGAGCTGGCCTCTTGGCGCAGAGTCCAGCCAGCTACTTCCTGTAGCCCGGCCTGAGTGGTACTTCCAACTCAGGCTCTTATCCTGGAACAATGAGACATGTTTTCCACTCTTGTCTGTGACTTCCCACTTGCCTAGAGACTGCTGAACTCTGGACAGGAATTTCAGGCTGATTGCTGTTGGCCTATCTTCAGCCTATATCTACTCACAACACCAGCTATCCAGATTGGTGGTCCACACTGGATCCTCTTTCCAACCCACTGGCTACCAGAACAAAATGCAGGCCTGCTTTGGCATGTATGCATGCAAAAGATTTAAAAAAAATGATGGCTGGGAATTCCATAATGATGTTAATGGTAATCCAATTTATTGCTTGCTATTTACAGCCTGCTTTTATAAACTAAATGACATCAGTTCCCAGAGCCAATCATAGGTCCCCCAACTCCTGGCCACTGCACACCATTGTCCCACCCAGCATCACGCACCCAGGCCATGTTGTTTGCTCCTCCTTGGGGCAGGGTCAGAGAAATCCCCTAGGGAATACTTTGTTCCTTGCCCTCAGAGGTCAACTAAGTCTCAGAGGACTACACATGGGGCCATCTCTTGCAATGTTCTGTAAATGTTGGTCACCGGTATTCCTGTGTAGAGGTCTTGGAGATCCATTAATGGGATGTTAGCCAGTGTCTAGTCTATAAAGAGGAAAGTCTGCTCATGCTTCAAAAAGAGAAGCAGACTGGTCTAGCAAGACCTGATTTTGTCCTTAAGTGGATAGAACTGGTAAATGAAAAGCCAAAAGGAGCCTGAGACTCCTTTTAAAAGAGACTGAGAAAAAGATGAAAAACATGTTTGGCAGAATGCATGAGCTCTGGTGGGGTGGGAGGTATGGAGGGGGAATGGGTCTGGACTTGATTGGAAATTTTGTATGAAATGCACAAAATTTCAATAAAAATTGGCTTGAAAAAAATTAAGCTTATTCATAAAAATCTCACCTTTTCCCTTCCATAACAAACACCCTTAGACTCGTATCACTTGCATAGACTTTATCATCTATATATAAATAATTATTAAAAATCTCCATCTCAGGGCTGGAGAGATAGCCTAGCAGTTAAGAGCTCCGACTGCTCTTGCAGAGGACCTGGGTTTGATCCCCAGCACCCACATGGTGGCTGAGAACTGTCTGTAACTCCAATTCCAGGAGAACTCCAGTTCCAGGGGAATCTGAGACCCTCTTCTGACCTCCCTGGCATTGCACGACACGGGTGCACAGACCTACATGCAGACAGTACATTCATACACATAAAAAACTAAATTAAAAAAATAAATCTCCATTTCTTTATAAATCCTTACTAAAAATATCTCTCTAACATTTTTTTCATTTTCTCATTTCCTTTCTTAATACCATGAGACATAACATTCATAAACAAATTGACAGTTGTGCAGATCTACTAAGTAATTAATATTTATTTCCTGTGTAATGAGATAGGAGAGTTTTCTCTAATATACTAGTATAAAGTGTGAGATGTCCTTGCAAGCCTGGGAGCAAGTTTTCAATGACCAATTATCTTTGAATGGAAAAGTTACATTTTTTAAATTATTTATTTATTAATTTGTATGAATGTACTGTCTGCATGTAGGTTTGCGCACCCGTGTCCTGCAATGCCTCGAAGGTCAGAATAGGGTGTTAGATTCCCCTGGAACTGGAGTTCTCCTGGAATTGGAGTTACAGACAGTTCTCAGCCGCCATGTGGGTGCTGGGGATTGAACCCGGGTCCTCTGCAAGAGCAGTCGGTGCTCTTACACGTTTTTAAAAACAACAATTTCACCTGTTTTTAAACTTTGCTCCTGTTACTGGTTCTAAGCCTCCTTTCCCTCTGAGCACCGTTTCATGTTTCACAGGATGGACAAAGGTCCCTGGATCCTCTGGTACTCACCTCTTGCACATCCCAGGTAGAAAGTGTGCCCTTGCCAGGCACTGTACAGAGGATCAACTTCACTTGTCCATCCTTGGTGAGGCCACTTCCTGAGAGATACTTTGCATGTTTAAAATCTTCTGCAAGGGAACCCCAGTAATACTTAGGCACTGGATATCTGAGGGCTGACTGAAACCAAATAGAGATGTTTTCTCTTTCACGTCCCTTTATAGAAGGGTCTGGATCACAACTTTGGACAGGACTGAGAAAAAGTCAGCACGCAAGCTGCAGGTTGGCCATGTGTCCAGACACTGGTTTTCCCCTTTAATCTGTTTCTGTAGCTAAGAAAGTGTTCTAGAGTACTGTGTATGGATGTCAGTGGCTAAAGTTCTTTCTTGCCTAGCGTGAGGTCCAAGGTTTGATTCCTAGCACCCAATAAAATTGCTGCCTAGTGAGTTCAAGGCCAGTCTAGGATACGTGAAAGCCTGCCTTTAAAAATAAATAGATCATTGCAGAAGAGGGAAGAGAAAGATTGTAAGAGCCAGGGCTGGTGCATGAACGGAGGGAAGCAGAGGCTTACAGACTACTGGAAGCTTTCACATGTGAACTTGTGGCAATGTTGGCATCAGGCATGGGACCCATGCTCACTCAGACAAGGTCTCAGAGTGGAGCAAGAGAAATGGGTGGAAGACTGGCTCTGGACTGAGAACTACAGGAGACTCATTACTGCTGGGAGAAGAGTATGACTTACTTAAGACTTCTAGGTCTGCTGACTAGACACCAGCGGGTAATTTGCACAAGAGGACATCTGGGTTCAAAAGTGTGACTAGATAGGGCTTAACATGGATGGTGTAATGCATGAGTTCTGATGGGGGGGTTGGGGCCTGGTGGGGGGCTAAATTTGATTAGGAACGATTGTATGAAATGTACAAATGGTCAATAAAAATAAAAATAAGCCGAGCATTATGGTACATGACTTTAATCCTAGAACTTGGGAGGCAGAGGCAGGTGGATCTCTGTAAGTTCAAGGCAAGCCTGGTCTACATAGTGAGCTCCAAGACAGCCAGAGCTACAGGGAGACCCTGTCTCAAAAGACAAAATGAATAAATATAAATAAATAAATAAACAAAAAATAAATAGAAGAATCTCTTCATCAGGAAAACGGACTCTACATCTGTGTTCAAAAGTGTGACTGGATAGGGCTTAACATGGATGGTGTAGTGGATGAGTTCTGATGGGGGGTTGGGGCCTGGTGGGAGGCTAAATTTGATTAGGAACCATTGTATGAAATGTACAAATGCTCAGTAAAATTAAAAATAAGCCGGGCATGATGGTGCATGTATTTAATCCTAGCACTTGGGAGGCAGAGGCAGGTGGATCTCTGTGAGTTCAATGCCAGCCCAGTCTACATAGCGAGCTCAAAGATAGCTAGAGCTACAGGGAGACCCTGTCTCAAAAAGACAAAATAAAAATAAAAATAAATAGAAGAAGCTCTTCATCAGGAAAACTGACTCTACAAAGTTGACCCTTGATCCTCACATGCATGCTCCAACATATTTGTGCTTATACAAACACACACACACACACACACACACACACTTTACACTAATTATTATAATTATAATAAATACGCCTTCAGAATAGAATATCTCCATCAGAAAACTCTCCCAAGGATTAAAAGAACCAATTCTAGTTAATTTCCATGGTGAATTATCACCAGGGTTTGTTTGTTTATTTATTTATTTATTTATTTATTTATTTATTTATTTATTTATTTTTGGTCTTTTTGAGACAGGGTCTCCCTGTAGTCCCAGCTGTCCTGGAACTCATTCTGTAGACCAGGCTGGTCTTGAACTCACAAAGATCCGCCTGCCTCTGCCTCCCAAGTGCTAGGATTAAAGGCATGCACCACCACACCCGGCACCATGGTTTTATTTAAAAATGAGTGGGCATGGTGGCACATGCCTTTAATCCCAGCACTCAGGAGGCAGAGGCAGGTGGATTTCTGTGATTTCAAGGCCGGCCTGATTCACACAGTGAGTTCCAGGCCAGCTGGGACTACAGGGACTGTTTCAAATAAGATAAATAAATAAATAAATAAATAAATAAATAAATAAATGTGGGAAGCCTTAAGGTAAGGGAGAAACAGGCTTGATGTTGTGCTGTGACACGACCTCTCTGTCTCCCCCATTCAGCAGACCACAGAGGAGAATCAGGGCTGGTTCCATGGCTGCCACAAATCCCAGACCTTTACATTTTAATTCCTTATCCCTTCATTAAATGAGGACACAGGGCTGTCTGTCTACAGGGAGAAAAGGAGCCGTGGGCACCTGATCTAGGACTCCTGTCTCCATACCCAAGTCCCCAAGTATTTCTCTGTAGATGAAGTTCAGGCTGGGCCCTTTCCATGGAGCATTCTTGCTTTGTTCTTCAGAGGAAGGACTGCTTCCAGGTCTGCATGTCCAGGTGCTGCCACATCTGTGTGCACAGGTGCTCCCAGGTGAGGTAGCTGAAGTTCCATTTCAATCTGACTACTATGGGGAGACCACATTTTTCACTCTGCTGAACTGGATTCTGTGATATTGTATATACTTTTCAGTTTCTGCCCCCATTCCTAAGTACCCCTACCCCCAGCAGGCTGTAGAAACTAGAATTTCTCTTCCTTAAGGTGGGTCAAATACAGTTTACCCTTTCTCAAATTTCCATCTTAGACTGATGCTTGTTCTATAGTAGGTCACAGACCCTGTTCATTCCAGAGTGTTCCTGCTGTACTGCAGGGAGGGTGGAAGTGATGACTGATCTAAGCAGATATGCCTTGCTGGAGTTCCCCACCTCCCAGTCTCTGAGTTGCCATGCTGTGCAATGAAGTCTCCCCAGGAAGCCAAAGGGGAGCTGGACAGCCCAACACTTGGAGGTCCTGTGCCTGGGAGGGCATGGATACTCTGCATACCATGCACTATGCCTCCCTTCATCGGTATTTGTTACAGAGCTTAGAACACCAGTAAAGACACCAGACCCAAATCAAATGTTAATCAGCCCAATTTTTGAAAGACAAACCAACAACAAACCAGCGTTGTTTGTTGTTAAGACAGTCTTGGTGCCCAGTTCAGACTGTTGCTCTGAGTACCTCTTAAAGGGGGAGGCCAGCAAAGCAAAGCTGCCTGGCACTTCTGGCCTACTTCAAAAATGTCAGGGTGCCTTTAAGCAGGATGAGCCAGTTACAGAAGACAAAGCCAGCAGTTAAGCATGTCTGTGTTGTATATTCTATCAAGGTTGGGTGTGCAGAGGGTCAGCAGCAAATTAAGGTGAGGGGGTCTGGGCTGCATGGAATGTGCTGTGCAGCTTGAGCTAAGAGTGAACAAGCTTAAGTGGTTTCTCTTTTCAAAATGCAGTAAACTAAGTTGCAAGCCTATACCATATAGACAGACACACAGACACAAAGACATTCTCTCTCTCTGTCTCTCCTTTCTTTTTAAAAATTATTATTATTATTATTATTATTATTATTATTTTTAGGTGTATGAGTGTACTGTCTGCATGTAGGTTGGTGCACCTGTGTTGTGGAAACCTGTGGAGGTCAGAAGAGGGGATCAGATTCTCCTGGATCTGGAGCTAGAGATAGTTCTTAGCTGCCATTTGGGTGCTGGGAATCAAACCCAGGTACTCTGCAAGAGCAGTCAGCACTCTTAACCGCTGAGCCATCTCTCCAGCCCCTCTGTCTCCTTTCTACAGATTCATATTGAAAAACAGATTTAGAATCAGAACTGCAGCTGCCAGCATTGACTTTGCTACCACAGAATGAAAGGTTAGAATGTGAAATGCCTGGAGAAGCCAAGACAGCCTGAAGATTGGACTGTAGCCCACAGAAGATGCTCTTGTGGAAGAAAGGCCATCCTTCTGTAGTTTTCTTTATGAATGTTTGCTGTGCCAGAGGATGGTCCTGCTGTTGCTCTCTCAGTAACCAATGTGGATATTCAAAGACAAGGCTGTCTGTAATCACTCCTTCTAATAGGCATGAACCATTGTTATCCAAACTTCTTTTTTTTTAATTTTATGTATTTATTTTTTTATGTGTATGAATGTACTGTCTGCATGTAGGTTTGTGTACCTGTGTTGTGCAATGCCGTGGAGGTCAGAAGAGGGTGTCGGATTCCCCTGGAACTGGAGTTCTCCTGGAATTGGAGTTTCAGATGGTTCTCAGCCGCCATGTGGGTGCTGGGGATCGAACCCAGGTCCTCTGCAAGAGCGGTCAGTGCTCTTAACCGCTAGGCCATCTCTCCAGCCCCATTACCCAAACTTCTTAACAATGGAAACTTGCTATCCACAAACTTTCTATCCACTGATAGTTTACAATGTGTAATTGTGTCAAGGTTTATGATTGGTTGAGATAGGTATCCTACTATAACTCAGGTTGTCTTCAAACTCAGAACTCTCCTGCCTCAGCCGCCCAAGTGTTGAGATTGTAGGAATGCACCAACACACCTGCCTTTATGTTTTATGAACTTTGAAAGGGTTGAGAAAAAAAAATTATGGTCCTAAAATGTTTGAGAAATTACATTGAAATAACTATTTCTGCTTCTGCTATTGAAATGAGTGGTTCCTCTAAAGAGTCATGTGGGAAAGTGAGCATCACATGAACAGCGAAGAGATGACTGAAAACTGTTGTGAGGCTGAGGCTTCTGCATGCAGAAGGGATGAGAAATGGTTATCACACTAACGTCCCCAGGCAGCGGATCAGATGACCATGAACCACCGACCACGTGGTGTAAGCTGTAGAAATGTCTTCTTCCCCAGGTCTGGAGATCACCTGTTTGAAATTGGCAGGGTTGTGTTCTCTCTCAGGCTCTGGGGTAGAATCTGCTCCTGGCCTCTGCCAGTTCCTGGTGGCTGCCCTGACAATCCTGGAGACAACATCAGGCCATCCCTGTCCCTGCCCATCACCTGCATATCTGTGTGCCCATTCCTCCCTGAGCGCCTTTCTCATGAGGACACTGTGTTGTACTTAGGGCACATCAGGAGAAATCTGGATGAGCTCCTGCTATTGACACCTGTAACTTAGTCACATTTTTTTAAGAAAAAATTTTTAAATTTTATTTATTTCTGTATGTGTGTGAATGTACTGTCTGCATGCAAGTCTGTGCACCGTGTCGTGCAATGCCGCGGAGGTCAGAAGAGGGTTTTGGATTCCCCTGGAACTGGAGTTCTCCTGGAATTGGAGTTTCAGATGGTTCTCGGCCACCATGTGAGTGCTGGGGATCGAACCCGGGTCCTCTGTAAGAGCAGTTGGCGCTCTTAACCGCTAGGCCATCTCTCCAGCCCCAACATTTCTTTACAATTAAAAAAACCCTTTTTTTTCGGGTTAAGCTGGGCATGTTGGCACACAATCTCAGCCCTCAAGAGGCAGAGACAAGCAGACCTCGAAGAGTTCAAGGCCAGCCTGGTCTACAATATGATGCGGGGGTCATAGAGAGGTGGTAGGCAAAGACCACCCTCTCCAGTTTCCTCGCTGCCGAAGATCTTCACTCTGTCGGCCCGCGACGGAGTGGGGCTGGGGAGAGTAAATGCGCTGCCGAACCGAAAGTAACCATGACAGGGAGCCGAGTCAGCGTGTTACAGCTCAAGCTCACTTTATTGCAGGTTTACAGAGGTTTATAAGCCTTGCTGGCTTCCTTACTGGGGTATGTGTCTCTTCCTAATTGGTCCTTTTAGGAGGCTTAATTTACAAGTCCCTAATTGATCCAATCCCTTCCCTTCCTAGCATAGTCCCTAATTATCATGTTAGTAAAGGTAGGAAGTAAGGAGGGGAAGGGCAGGACATGCAAAACGTGTTTAAGATAAGCTTGGAATGTCCTGTGGGCTGGAACATCCTGAGGCTTATCTTACGCGGAGGAAAAGAAGTGAAACTAGCCTTCCTTGCTCGATGGGCGGGGGTGAGTTCGAGAAACTCTAGCACAGGCTTTCTTTTGTCCTTCAGGCCTATCTTCTTGGCTATTCCATGCCATCAATATGAGACCCAGGTCAGCTAGGGCTCTATAGTGAAACATTTTCTCAAAAATTTTTTTTAGATTTTTAAAATTATGTATGAATGTGAAAATGGGTTCAAGTCCCCACAGATGCAGAGGTACTTTGAACTGCCCCATGTAGGTTCTGGGAACCAAACCTGGGTCTTCTGCAGAAGCAATCTGTTGTGGGCAGGCCTGAGCTTGGCGTGTGTCGGGTAACACTTCAGCCAGCATATTTTAGGGTCACGAGCAAAATCACCAAACCTGTGGGTTTTCCCCTTGAGCTGGGGCAACTTGTAATGATGTAGAGGTCTGGCATAGGCTACTGGGAGATGATGTCATGCAATGTGGGGGCTGTCTGTCCCAACCCTATATGAGCTGGTTGCCCTGCAAAAATAAAGAGAATTCCTGCAAGCTTTGCCATCTGACTGAGATCTCCTGGTTGATATTGCATGCATGCTTTCCTTAATTATATCAATCATCTTTCAGGTAGCGTTTTAGCTTGTCCAGTCATAGGGCTGGCTCCCATGTCCAGTTGGGTGGTTGTGAAGGCTAACAGCCTCTGGCCATGGGTTTGTTCATGAGTGGGGTCCATGGAAGCCAAGAGCTTCCCTGCTTGGTGTGGCTGCGGGCTTACCAACTCCACAGTCACCAATGAGGCCATCAGCTTCATGGATAGGTGTCCTGGGGCCATCAGCCTAGACATGGGTTTGGCTGCAAGGTCATCAACCTTGCGACTACCAGAAAGCCAGCAGCATCCTGGACAGCAGGCACTTACAACATTTTACAACACTCAGTGCTGTTTGCTGAGCCATCTCTCCAGTTTCACCTAGTCATACTGTCCGCTGAATGATTAAGATTCATACTTTTGCCATCTAAAGAAATACAAGTTCCAGGGAATAAGATATTTTTTAATAATTTTTATTATTTTTTGTGTATGAGTGTACTGTCTGCATGTAGGTTGGTGCACCTGTGTCGTGCAATGCTGCAGAGATAGATGTATCTTTTAGGAGGGGCAAGTGACCACCCAGTGTAGCTAATTGTATAAAGATGCATTTGCATGTCCACTTCGGTTCTAAATCTTAGAGTAATGACTTTAACAACATTAAGAAGAAACTCTGAGCAGAAGTGGACCAAGGCTCTTTGTATTTTAGTTGTGGACACAGAGTCTAACTATGCAGCCCTGACTGGCCAAGAGTTGACCAAGCTGGCCTCAAACTGACAGAATCTGCCTCCTCTGCCTTCTATGTGCTGAAATTAAAGGTGTGTGCTACCATGGGCAGCCCCCTAGTCATTTCTTCATAACACTGTCATTGTCATTCTGGGCTTGCCAATAGACCTTTTGTTATTAACTATCAGGGACAAGGACATACAGTTACTTTTCAGGGTATACATAGTCAAAGTGTATATCTGCAGAGCGCTGGCCTCCTGGGATGTGGACACCAAGTACACTTCTCTCATATTGTCTATGCACATTGTATTGAGTCATGGACACACACATGCACATCATATGTACACACACATCATACATATGGAAGTCAGGGTAACCTGCTCTAGTAGAAGAACACGAATAAGTGACTCAGAGAAATAGTACCCCAAATTTCTAATTTCTTTTTAACACAGGGTCACTTTATGTGGCTGTGGTGAGCCTAGAACTCACTGTGTAGATCAGGCTGTCCTCATATTGACAAGATCCACCTGCATCTGTCTCCACAACACTGGGATTAAATGGGTGTGCCACCATGCCAGGTTCCCTCATTACTTAAGTTACTTATTTTGAATGTATGAATGATTTTCCTGCATGTATGTGAGTGTAGCATGTGTGTGCAGTGCCCATGGAGAACAGAGGAGAGTGTTGGATTCCCTGGAATTGGAGTCATGGGTGGTTGTTTTTTCCCATGTGGGAACCAATCCCCAGTCTTCTACATGAACAGGTGCTGCTCTCAACTGCTGAACTCTCTCTCTCCAAGACCCCTGCATCACTTTTGTCTTGTTTTTGAGAGAGGAGGACTCCCTGTTGCCCCAGATCATTAAGAACCCACTGTACAGACCATGTGGGGCTCAGTATCACAGAGATCCACCTGCCTATGCTTCCCCTATGGTGGGATTAAACATGTTCAGCTCCATGCCTGGCTCCCTGATCACTTTTTTTTGGTCCTTTTGACCAAGTTCTGGGCTAGCAGTGGCTAGCCCAGAACTTGCTATACAAACCAAGCTAGCCTCACTCTCAAAGAGATCCTCCTGCCTCTGCCTCCTGAGGCCTGGGATTAAAAGCCAGTGCCACCATGCATGTCTGGATCATCACTTTTCTTTTTTTACTTCTTATGTGTATGAGTGTACTGTCTGCATGTAGGTTGGTGCACCCATGTCATGCCATGCTAGGGAGGTCAGAAGGGTGTGTCAGATTCCATGTGGGTGCTGGGAATAAACCCAGGTCCTTTGCAAGCGCAGTCAGTGCTCTTAACTGCTGAGCCATCTCTCCAGCCCAGAATCATCACTTCTTAATGACAATAAAATCATTCTGAATTTGAAAATAGACCTTTATTATATCAAGGAACAGGACACAGAGTCAGTTCAATTACTTTTTAAGTGTACACATATTCAGAGTGTACATCTCCAGAAAGTTCACATTCAGAGGCCAGGACACCACACGTGCTATGCTCACATTGTCGCATATTGTCTTGTAGAAATAGCTGGTGAGAGAAAAAGTTCAGTAAACAAACGGGGAAGAAAATGTATCCATTCTTAGTAAAATAGGACCTGACAAGCATATAAACATTTTCCCAACTGGTCCTTTAATCACATAAATTTATTTAAAAAAATTTAACACATGCCTGGTGTGGTGGTGCACACCTTTAATTCCAGCACTTGGGAGGCAGAGGCAGGCAGATCTCTGTGAGTTCAAGGCCAGTCTGGTCTACAGAGTGAGCTCCAGGCCAGCTGGGACTAAAGGGAGACACTGTCTCAAAAAGGCCAAAAAAAAAAAAGCACCAAACAAACCTTTTAACACTTATGTGTGAGTGCATGTGTCCACATGGATACACATACACACACACACACACACCCCATGAGGGTGGAAATATGGGGACATCCTGCTGAGGTAGAAGAACTTTCAGAAGTTTCAAGTTCGAGGGTAGCCTGGGCTATATAGTAAGATCCTGTCTTAAAAACAAAAATGAAAACAAGCCAAAACCCAAGAAGAATTCAATTTAAAAGTTCTTTGAATATTCTTGCTCTACTCAAGGTAAACATAGCTAGAGAATCAATGCCTCCCTGCTCATTGGGTAACAGGCAGAGGGTGGGTGTATTAGTCACTTTTCTGTTGCTGTGATAAAACACCATGACCAAGGAACTTATAAAAGGAAGAGTTTATTTGAGTTTACAATTGACGGTTCCAGGGAATTAGAGTCCATTGTGGCAGGAGGCATGTCGGCTGGATCTGGAGCAGCACGTCGAGGGTCACACCTCACAAAGAGCACAGGAAGCAGAGAGAGAGAGAGCAACTGGAGACCATGAGGCTTGTTAAACTCACTAAGCCTGCCCCCAATAACGTACTTCCTCTAGCACGGCCACACCTTCTAAGACCTCCAAAAACAGTGCCACCAACTGGAGACAAATGACTGAATACTTACAGCCTATGGGGGCCACTCACTCAAACCACCACAGTGGGGAATAGTGCTGTCAATCATTCTGATTCTCTAATAATGAGGGGACAGCTCTCCCCTCTCCATTGGCAGCTCCAAGGTGTCTGGCCTGCCTTACACTAGTCCAAGTCTGCACCTCTCCTGGTCCCCTCCTGGCCCTGCACACCCTCACATGGAGCCCTGTCCCCATCTTCTCCTTACACTAGTCCAAGTCTGCACCTCTCCTGGTCCCCTCCTGGCCCTGCACACCCTCACATGGAGCCCTGTCCCCATCTTCTCCCTCCCACTAAGGAGGGGAGATGTGGCACCGACCTCTCCCCACCAGGTATGTGGAGAACACAGCAGACACTCCCAAGGCTGGGGTGGGGTTCATTGGGAGAGTTCATCCTCTACATGTGCAAGACCTGCATTCAATCCCCAGCACAAGTGAGACAAAATCTTCCTCAGCTGGGAAATCTACAGATTCAAAAGCTGATCAAGCCCTAACAAGCTGAGGGCAAAATGAAATTTCTGAAAACTAAACAGAAAATAACTTGAATTCAGAAGGAAAGTGCACCTTCTCTATAGGACAGAGACATGGACGGCAATGAATTTCCCAGCAGGTGTCAGAGATGCCAGAGGAAGTGGTAGAGCGCATTTCAAATGCTGAAGACTTAATAGGAATAAAGGACCCAGAGTGATTGAGAGGCAGAGGAGAGGGGTAAGGATGAGAGGCCAGCCTGGGCCACGTGGAAGCTTGTCTAAAATAAACAAAACAAAAGTTGAAACCAATGCAGGTACACATGTGCAAACCCGCCCCCCCCATCCCCTCCACCCCAACTGAGATAATTTTGAATAGCCAAAGCCATCTTGACCACAAAAACTGGAAATATCAGAATTGTAGACTTTTTTTGGTCTTTTTGAGACAGGGTCTCCCTGTAGTCCCAGCTGTCCTGGAACTCACTCTGTGGACCAGGCTGGCCTTGAACTCACAAAGATCCTCCTGCCTCTGCCTCCTGAGTGCTAGGAATAAAGGCACGCACCACCACGCCCGGACACAATGTAGATTTTCAAATATGTCATGCCTTGCTACTGTGATTAAAAATGAAAAAATAAAAATGATACATGGATTTGAGCTCAGGAACAACCTGAACATTTACAGTTAATTGATTTTATTTTATTTGTTTATTTTTTTGGGCTTTTTGAGACAGGGTCTCCATTTAGTCCTAGTTGACCTGGAGCTGACTATGTAGATCAGACTGGCCTTGCACTCAGATCTGCCTGCCTTTGCCTCCTGAGTGCTGGGATTAAAGGCATGTACCACCATGCCTGAAAATTAATTTTATTTTTTCATAATATATTTTTTTAAATTTTGTTTATTTCAGTATGTGTATGAATGTACTGTCTGTATGCAGGTGTGTGCACCCGTGTCGTGCAATGCCACGGAGGTCAGAAGAGGGTGTCAGATTCCCCTGGAACTGGAGCTCTCCTGGAATTGGAGTTTCAGATGGTTCTTGGCCACCATGTGGGTGCTGGGGATCGAACCCGGGTCCTCTGTAAGAGTGGTCAGCGTTCTTAACCACTAGGCCATCTCTCCAGCCCCTAATTTTATTTTTTAACCAGGCCCTCTTAAGCACTAAGACCCCATGTCTAAAGAAAGCACAGGTATAAAAATGGCCAAGAAATTAATGAAAAAGTTCAATATCTCACATTAGGGAAATACAACAAAAACCACAATAAGATGGGCAGGCGTGGTGGCACATACCTTTAACCCTAGCACTTGGGAGGCAGAGGCAGGCAGATTTCTGTGAGTTCAAGGCCAGCCTGGTCTACATAGCAAGTTCCAGGTCAGCTGGGGCTACAGGGAGACCCTGTCTCAAAAGACCAAAACCAAAACAAAACAGATAGGGCCTTCCATTTTTTAGAATAGCTTATTGTCAAACAGACTAATACATTGCTGCCCACAGTATGGCGAGCCTCTTAAACACCAGGATCATTGAAAGAGGCCAGACAAGAAGGGCTGTAGACTCAATCCCATCACAAACTAGAAACAGAAACATATTACAGAAAGAGCCTGCCTGGGAGCCCCTGAAGCCAGCCTCCATATGGTGAGGGGTCCAGTTATTTTCAGCCTGCCTGGGAGTGCCAAAAGCTGGCCTCAGCTTAGTGGTGAGCTTCTCCAATTGCTAGCGTGGGCTGATTTGAAGCCCTTCCTGTTGCTGCAGAGTTAGACTCCTCTGCCATTGGACATAGATCTGGACATTTCCAGCCTGCCTGGGAGTGCCAGAAGTCAGCCTCCAGCTGGTACTGGGGTATGGTTGTTTCCAGCTTGCCTGGCATTGCCTGAAGCTGGCCTCCCCATGGTGCTGAGCTTCTCGAGTTGTGCCATACCCAACCCCCTCCCACTGGTGCTGGGCTAGACCCCTGCATTTTAGCAGAACTCCAGAACTTTCAGACTTCCCCCAAGCAAATGGCACCAAGAA
Organism: Rhizomys pruinosus; assembly: GCA_009823505.1. Taxonomy (NCBI): domain Eukaryota; kingdom Metazoa; phylum Chordata; class Mammalia; order Rodentia; family Spalacidae; genus Rhizomys; species Rhizomys pruinosus. Next base: position 131,534 of record VZQC01012976.1, read on the forward strand.
GCAAGCAGGCGTTGCAATTCTAGTAGTGGACAAAATAGACTTCAAACTAAAACTAATCAAAAGAGATGAAGAGCTCACTTCATTCGTATCAGGTGAGCAATGAAGAAATATTACAATCATGAATATATACACACCAATCTCAAGTGCACCCAAATTTATAAACATAACACTATAGGACTTTAAGACACAGAGTAACCCCAACATACTTGTAGTAGGGTACTTCAATACCCCTCATGTGGTGGTTTGAATGAGAATGTCCCCCTAGGCTTCAAGTATTCAGACGTGTTTGTCCCTAGTTGGTGGTGCTGTTTTGGGTGATCTTAGAAGGTGTGGCCTTGCAACTACAGCAATATAGACTGGACTCTTATTTGATCAACATTCTTGTACATACAAGCCCCTCCAGCTGGACAGTGGGGACCTTGGGCTGTATAAGTTTGGGCATAGCTGCTTGCAAACTGGTTTTACTTGAAGGATGCTTGTATACATTACTTATTACTTATTAAAAAAATAAAAAGAAGGCGTGGTCTTGCTGGAGGAAGTACATCACTGGGGGCAGACCTAGAGAGCTCAGCAAGCCTTGCCAGTCTCCAGTTGCACTCTCTCTGCTTCCTGTGCACTGGAAGATGTGAACTTGGCTTTGTGATCCAGTTTCTGCAACCATGCCTCCCCGCCATGATGGACTCTAATTCCCTGGAATCATTAATTGTGAGCTCAAATAAACACTTCCTTTTTTACATTCCCTTGGTCATGGTGGTTTTATCACAGCAACAGGAAAGTGACTAATACAGTAATTGGTACCAGAGAGTGGGTTGTCGACTGTGAAGAACCTGACCATGTGGGTGGTTGGAGAAATGTGGAAGACTTTGGAACTTTGGGCTAGAAAATCTGTTGAATGCTGTAAGGAAAGCTTAAGGGGCCATTTTAGTAGAAGTCTGGAAGAAAGCAGTGCTGAGAAAAATGTAGCTCCAGAGGAAAATAAGGACTTAAGCAGCAACTGGGATGTTTTGGCAAAGAGTCTGGCTGGAGTTTGCCCACAGCCCACAAATGCATTTGCCCACAAATGCTTGCTTGGGGCTAAGTTGTAAAGCAATGGACAGGCTGGAGAGATGGCTCAGTGGTTAAGAGCACCAACTGCTCTTGCCTGTATATCCCAAATCTAATTGGCTATTGGCTCTCTCCTTGGAGGAATAACCCACGGTTGATGCCACAAGCTTACATCCTCTAATGGTCAGATGTTACAAGCCACAGTAAGACCCTGTCGTAGTTAACAGAAAAAAATGTAACTCATGGATTAACATACCATCCAAACATCTGTGACTATACCAAAGTAACCTACGATACCAATTAGTACTGTTTAAATACCTATATATTTAATTGCTTGTGCTTCACTAGTAGGATTGAAAGGTTATTCCTGGACAAACTGTCAGCTCATGAAAGGAAACAGCTAGAAGAGACCAGAGTCCAAGACAACAGCTCCAGAGAAAGTAGACTGTTTTGCTTCTCATCCACCTGTGCCCCTTTTCTAAGCCTAGGGAACAATCTGTGGAAGAGGGGGCGTGGTAGAATGTAAGGGCTGTGATTGGGGTGAATGGTGAAACTACAGAAATATAGCCTGGACACTCATTTGATCAACTCGACTGAACATACAAGCCCCCCCTGTTGGATTGTGGGACCAAGGGGCTGTGTGGGTTTGGGCACAACTGCTTGCAAATTGGTTTTACATGAAGGATGCTTGTACTCATAAATTATCACTTATTGCTAAAAAATGAAAAAAAACTTAGAGAAGGATGCAGGACAGTTATAGCAGAATGCATGATCTGGGATGGGGTGGGGTGGGGTGTGGGAAAGGGAAAGGGAAATATGCCTGAACTGAATTGGAAAATGATGTATGAAATACACAAAGCATCAATAAAAAAAAGGAAAAGCAATGGATGGCCTGGAGAGCTGGTTCAGTGTTTAAGAGGACCAACTGCTCTTGCAGAGGACCGGGTTTGATTCCTAGCACCCACATGGCAGCTTAGAACTGTCTTTTAACTCTAGTTCCAGGGGACTCTGACACCCTCTTCTGACCTCCACGGCATTGCATGACATGGGTGCACCAATCTACATGCAGACAGAACACTCATACACTTAAAAAATAATATAAATGAAAAGCAATAGACTAATTTCTTTGGTGGAGGATATTTCAAGACAGCCTAATGTAGAAATGGTGATGTGCCTATTAATGGTTAATATTATACAGATCTATAGTAAAAAGAGCAAATGGGGCAGGAAGAAATGCAGAATGTACAGTTATGATCGGAAAAGTGTACTAGGAAGATTAATATTGGAGCCAATGCATGTGAAGGAGAGACTACCCTTAATAAGGAGATTAAAGTGATTAAGGAGATGCCTAGAGATTTACAAGTAACCAATGGAAAGAGTACCTTCAGGGAAAGACGACACCCAGCTAAGCCTCCAACCTTTGAAAAGAGAATGCTGAATGGGTTTTCTACTCAAATGAGTCCAGGGAAGAGAAAAGCTGTGGATGTGGTTGAAGTAGCCCAGGGACCATCCCAAACTTGCAACAGGCAAACTGGGCAGTTTCATTCACATGGTGCTGGGTTTAGAGGTCTAAAGGATGCAAGAGTGAAGGGGTCATCAGTTCTTCCTCCATGGTTTCAGAGAGCAGCTGAGGCCAGGCAGAGTGCAGCAGGGGGGGGGGGTCCCTGCATAAAGAAGGCCCTGATAGACCATTGCATGAAGCTGTGAATGTGAAGCCTGGTGGCAGCGGAGACCCCAGAAAGATGTTCAAGATGCCAGAGCTGTGAAATATTTGCTAAGGAGAGCTGCATACAGGGAGTGGTACCAGCCTAAGAAAGAGATGTATGCTTCCCACAAAGCTGGAATAGCTGAGCCATCTAAGCCCTTTGGAAGTCAATCCCAGAAGTCACACATGGAGCTACTGGACTTGGTGTTTGCCCTGCTGGTTTTCGGTCTTGTTTTGGTCCAGTATTTCCTCACTGTGCCTCTATTCCTCCCTTTTGGAATGGGAATGTGTATTCAGTTCCACTGTACATTGGGATTATGTAATTTGTCTTTTGATTTTACAGGAGCTTTCAGTTAAGAGACTGGCGTGGGTTTCAGAAAAGACTTTGGACTGTAGACTTTTGAACAAAATTGAGACTGGTAAGGACTATGGGGACTTTTAAGGTTGGACCAAATACATTTTGCATTTTATATCTTCATGAGCCTGTGGGGGCCAGGGAGTAGAATGTGGTGGTTTGAATGAGAATGTCCCTCATGGGCTTCAAGTATTCAGACATTTTGTCCCCAGTGGGTGATGCTGTTTTGGGAGGTCACAGAAGGTGTGGCCTTGATGGAGGAAGCACGCCACTGGGGGTGGGCTTAGAGAGTTCAACAGGCTTGCCAGTCTCCAGTTGCACTCTCTGCTTCCTGTGCTCTGGAAGATGTGAAATTGGCTTTGTGCTCCAGCTCCTGCAACCATGCCTCCCACCACCATGGACTCTAACTCCCTGGAACCCTCAGTTGCAGTACGCTCAAATAAACTCCTCTTGTAGAAGTTCCCTTGGTGGTTTTATCACAGCAACAGGAAAGTGACTAGTACACCCCATATCCATTAGATATGTCAACCAAAGAATAAACTGAATTAAACTATACCATTCATTAAACGGACCTAACAGACATCTACCAAATAGTCCTCCCACACACCAGAGGACATATTTTGTATTCAGCTCCCCATGAACCTTTCTCAAAAATTGGCCACATACTAGAGCACAAAACAAACCTCAAAAAATAAATTGAAATAATTCCATGTGTTCTATCAGACCACGAAGAAATAAAACTTATTATCAATACTAGAAGTCCTAATAACTCCACAAACATGGAGATTAAACAACATACTCCTGAATAGTGGAATGTGTCACAGGAGAAACTGAGAAGGAAATAAAAGTGTTCCTGAATTAAAGAAAAAAGACAATACAACACAACAAAACCTTTGGGACCTTTAGAAGCAGCTCTAAGAGTGAAATTCACAGCTCTAAGTGCCTACACTGAAAAAACCCAGAAAGGACACAAATAAATGACTTAATATTGTAACTGAAAACACTTGAAAGACAAAAAAATTGAAACCCAAACCCAGCAGAGAATAAGAGATAGGAAAAATCAGAGCAAAGATTAATGAAATAGAAAGAAAAAAATACAAAGAATCAATGAGTCCAAGAGCTAGTTCGTTGAAAAGATAAACAAGACAGACACACCCCCTAGCCCAGTTAACCAAAAGAAAGAACAACTATATATCATCAAAATTAGAGATGAAAGGGGAAACATCACAACAGGCAATGGATCCAAAATATTATACTGGAATACTTTAAAAACCTATACATGTGTTATTCCAAATACCTAGTAGTAAGGCAAATTGGACTGAGAAATGTTGTAGGAATTGCACAAAACTTCAATAAATAACATTAAAAACCCAAACATGGAGGGAGGGTTAGACTGGGAGGGGGAGAGAAAAGAGTGAAATAGTGCCTAGTTAGTGTAAAAAACCCTGGGGAATCATATTAGTCTAACAAACTAAAGACAAATTACACATACAATATCTCTATGTGAGTCCATGTGCATAGCTGAAGGCTAGCTACATAACAAGAAACAGTGCCAGAAAGGAGAGACCTTCCTTTGAGTCACTGGCCAGGGTAGTCCAACAGTCTCCCCAAATTACAAAGGCTATTGCCACAGCCCTTGATTGCCTCCCAGAACCTAAAGTTAAGACCCTACTGCTAAAGGCAGGACATAATTTTGGAGTCTGGAATTGGAGCAATGGAGCAGGAACTGACCTGGAAGCCACCTCCCCTGAAGCCTACCTCTCACAGCTTTGGGGGGAAGTATACAAGCTGCTAAGGGAGAACAGCAATCAGTGCTCCAACACCAGCTTTAAGACCAAATATCCACATTAGTGTCCAGCACAGCATGTAGAATTGGTGCAGTAGTGGCACTTTTATCTTGGGGGCAATCAATGGCTAACTAATTGGACTTAAAGCCCACTCACTGGGCGGAAACTCATGTGTGGTACTGTAAGCAGAGCCAAATTCACATGGCTTGAGTGGTCATAGATCTTAGAGAAAACCCCAAGGTTGTCACATCCCTAGCCTATGGCAACCACTTACTAACTGCAAAATAAGTGTCTTTATATTTACAGAAAAACTTCCCAGACACCACTCAAGAAATTTTTTTTGCACCAGTTGAAGAATATTATATGGTCCCACAACTGGACACATGTAGACAGTGTCTGAAAATTGCTCATGCCTAAGCAACACATCTACAATGCAACCTTTACACTTAAGGCTCTTGTAGTATAGAACAAGGGGCCAAGAGGACACAAATTAACCTCTTAATTCTCATTAAGGAAGTTCCCTCATGTAACAGGGGCCAGGAACTCAAAAGGTCATAAACCCTCAAACCATGGAATTTAGGAGTCTACAGAGTGTGGGTCCAGGGACAGCTCACCAATATTCAGCTTCACTCACCCTCGGCTCAGGGAACATAGTGGAAGAGAGGGCAGAAAGACTGGAAGAGCCAGGGAGGTGGTGCAATGCTGTATGGAAATAGAATCCTGCAAGCTCCTAGGACCTTGCTCATATTAACCTACAACATTGTGTAAGCACACACAAGACCCAGGCAAGCTCAACCAGACAAAAACCCAGCATGGAGCTGCAGAAATGACTAGCAGAACCCAATCCTAGATGAAGAAATATTGGCAGCTGATTACTGTTGGGTGAGGAAGAATTGACCCTCTGTAAGCAAGGACTCCAGAGAGGCTGAGTAGAACTCAGTGGATGAACTGGCACTGAGGATGGCCAGGGAGAGTAATTTGGCAGAATAGGCCCTAATACAAAAGACAAAATGTATGAACTCCAGGAGGGGGGGTCTGTGGGAGGGTACCAATGGAGAAGGGGGTATAAAGGTGATTGGGTAAGACTGACTGAGATGCTGTGAATGAAATACAGAAAAATTCAGTAAAATCATAAAAATAATATATAAATTAAAGGGACAGAAAAGGAAAACTCGAGTGCACTTACATAGTTGAAGGCAAAACAGAAATTTTTAATTAAAATGTTTTGACCTCAGAAACACTACCTTATCTGAGCATACATATGTTTATTTATATTAAATAAAGCTGCCCAATTCTGCATTGTATGGATATATCATAATAACTTAAATGAGCTTTAGAAAATTTATATTTATTTTGTATAAACTATGTGTGTGCATAGAAATGTTGGCACACATGTGTAGGTCAGATGACAGCCTGTGTAAATCAGTTCTCTCCTCCCATGTGGGTTCTGGGGATCAAAGCAGGATGTTGGCTCCTCTGGAAAGCAGCCTTACCTGCTGAGTGACCTCACTGTTTCCTAAGTGATCTTTGTCTTTTTGAAAGGTAGTAGTTTCCAGCATCGGGCAATGCCTACCAATGCCACAGTGAACAGCTGCTGGGAGGCCTTGCTTTCTTTCTTCCTTCTGGTCCTGCTTTGTTCTTATCTTTCTTTGTTCCTTTGTTGTTCATCCTTTCTTTTTTGAGACTGAGTTTCATGTGTCTCAGGCTGGCTTCTTATTCAACACATAACTGAAGATGAACTTGAGCTCCTCATTCTCCTGCTTCAACTTTCTCCAAATTTGAGGAAAAACTGAGCTTAATACATCAAAAACCTCTTCCAGTTTTTGTAGCACTTTTATTTTTAATTATCTCAAAGTGGAAGGAAGATAAATATCTTCATCCTTTATGAAGCTCTACACGCCAGAACTGTTCACATGTAGAGCACTGAACTCTCGCTGCCCACACACTCTAGATAATGCCTAGCTAGTGTAAAAAAGAGGGAATTGTATTAGTCCAAAAACCTACTCAGAAATTACACATACAATATCTATACTAAGTCCACGCAGGCTACATAAGAAACAGTGCCACACAGGAGAAACCTTCCTTTGAGTTGTTGGCCCAGAGACAACCAAAATACCACAGGCTATTGCTGTAGCCCTTGACCACCTCCCAGAACTTGGAAGCCAGACCCTATTGGTGAAGACAGGACATGCTTTGGAGTCAGGATTTGGAGCAAAGGAGCTGGAACTGACCTGAAAGCCACCTTCCCTGAAGGCCAGCTCTCAGTTTGGAGAGCACTAAAGAAGCTGCTAGGTGAGAACATCAACTGATGGTGCAGCCCAGCTTTAAGGCCTAATAACCCCATCAGCAACTGCCACAGCAAATGGTATTGGTGCAGTAGTAGCACTTTTATCTTGGGGGTAAATCAACAGCTATCTGATTGGAATTAAAGCTCACTCAATGGGGACAACTCATGTGGGCCTGTAAACACAGTCAAATACACATGGCTAGAGAGGTCATAGGTCTTCAAACCCTAGGTCTGTCATTTCAACAAATGTCATTTCTTAGAATACGCTAAATGTGGATCCTTATATTTCCAGATAAGTATGGCAGTCACCACTCATCAAAGAAGCTTCTTTTTCTACAGATGGAGACTATTACAGAGTTCCACAACTGGTCACACACAGACATTGTCTGTGAACTGCTCAAGCCCAAGTGCCACGTCTACAGTGCAACCTCTACACCTGAGCCCCATCGAACATAGAACAAGGGGTAAAGAGAACATTAATGCATCTCTCAATTCTCATCAATGAAGCTCCCCCAGCCAACAGAGGGCCAGGAACACAGAAGGTCACAAATGGCCAAAGTGTGGAGAATAGGAGTCTACAGAGTGTGGGTCCCTGGACAGGACTCCTGTATTAAACTCCACCAACCCAGGGCTCAGGAACCATTGCAGAAGAGGGGGAAGAAAGACTGTAAGAGCCAGGGAGAAGGTACATGAGCATATGGAAACAGAGTCCTACAGGCTCCTGGGACCTTGCTCATATGAACCTGCAGCAAGGGTCAAGCATGTAGAAGCCCCATGAAAACTCAAGCAGACAAAACCCTGCCTAGAACTGGGGAAATGGGCATCAGGCCCCAATCTTAGCTGAAGAACTATTAGCAGCTGATTACTGCTGGGGGAGGGAAAGTTGACATTGTTCAAGAGAGAGTCTCTGGATAGGCTGACTAGACCCCAGTGGGTGAGCCTGCACTGAGGGACAGCTGGGTACACTAACTTGACTCCATGGGCCTTGACGTATATGACAGAATCCATGAAGTTGGGAAGGCAGGTATGGAGGTGCAATAAAGATTAAGATGTTTTGTATGAAATGCACAAAAAGGACAATTTTTTAGTACTTTTAAGTTTTTGGAAATGGGTGGTTCTCACTAAGGTGCCCAGGCTGGTCTCAAACTCATTAGTTAGCCTAGGCTAGCCTCAAACTTACAGACTTCTTCATCACTTTCTTTGGTGCTAGGATTAGAAGTCTATAGCATCACACCTTGCTCAATAGAAATCTGGATGAAAACAAGAAGCCCAAAAGAAAAATTAGCCAAATGGAGATAAAGGCAACTCAGTAAAGAAGCAGAAGAAGGGACTGAAATAAAAAAGGCAAAAATCTTCCCAGTAGGATTGAGAGGGCATCTCCCCTTACTGCATGTGTGTGTGCCAATCGAGTCATCCAGAAAGTTCTTGGTGTCTAAGGCCTTGTCTGAGGCCAAGAGACTGGAAATTCTTTCCTTTGCAACTTGTGAGCCTGTTCCTCCCCCACCTGATGCTGGGTCACTGTCATGGACCTTGTTTTATGTGGTGCTGGGGATCTTGGATTTATTCACTTCTATCTATAGAGAGATTCTCAAAAAGCTCTATGACAGTCTTCCATTCATTTTTATGAAGAAATGAAAACATTAAGGTGAACATTTCAAGTCATGATGCAGGGCTTACCAGCATGTTGGCAGACTCCTTCTTATATGTTCCAGATGACAGCAGCTCTTGAGGTGACAGCCTCCCTCTACCCACATGTACACATTCAGGGAACCATCCTCAGATGTGGCAAGGATATGGAGAGAATCCTTCAAAGACACCCGGATGTAAGTGGACAGGAGTCAGGGTGAGACACAGAGACATGAACAGTATGATGCTGCTGTGCAAGCCTGGGGCTCTGAGTCAGGTCTCTGCACCCCACATAGAGGTGGAAGGAAGAAACAACTATGTTTTTTTGGACTATCCTCCATAGGTTCCTTGTGGAACACACACACACACACACACACACACACACACACATACACACACATGCACAGACACACTTAAATAAAATTTTTTACATGTCCCAAAATAGACAAAACCAAGATGAGGGGAAGCATCCCACATACCACCCTTAAGGTCATGATGTCTGTCTGTTGGTCCTGAATTCGCTGCAGCTGGAGGCCATTAATGGTGTAGAGAAAAAGACACGGTCCACTCCCAAAGATGATCACATCTGCGTCACTGACTCCCATCGACTCTGGGAGCTCTGTCTGATCCGGCAAAAGGAATTTTGCAATCTCAGATGCTGTTTTCATTACAAAACACATACATGTAAATATGCAGGCCCGTTAAGAAATATTCAGTCAGAGTTATAGTCTCAGCACTCAGTGAAAACATAACCCCCTATGTCAACAGGGATCCAGTCTGGTGGGACAGTGAAGTTTGCTCAGGGCTCTGACAAAGTCACCCACTGGGCATAGTAAGCTGTGTTGGATAGAGGGACAGTGTGGCCCATCAAAACAGCTCAAACATTGGAAAGACATCTGTACTGGGAAGATCCTGGGACCCAGGCCCTGGGAACTGAAACATGTCTGCCAAGAATAGGGATAGAGTGTAGTGATCACCTGAGTATGAGAGTCAGACAGGTTCACACCCTGCTAAGGGTGCGAAGAGCTCCTCTGCTCTTTACGAAGCCTGAGATACTTCAGTACATTTATGGCTAAAGGTGTCTGTGGGATAGGGAGCCAGTGTTTCTTTTAAAAAACTTGCACTTACTTTATTTGTGTGTATAGGTGTGTGTGTGTGTGTGTGAGAGAGAGAGAGAGAGAGAGAGAGAGAGAGAGAGAGAGAGAGAGAGAGAGGACACACAATTCAGGTCATGTGCTCCCCAGGGAATTGATGTCAGGCTTGACGGTGTCACTACCCACTGAATAACCCTGCCAGACCCTAAATTATAAAGTTCCATACTATGTCTTTTGTGTTTCAATTTTATCCATTCCTATTCCTGTGTGCACACATTGCTTTTGTTTTTTTGAGACAAGCTCCTGCTTTATTGCTTCAGTTGGTTTTGAACTCATGAACGTCCTCTCTTGGCCACTCGAGTTCCAGGTTTATGGGTACACTACCATACGTGGCTTGAGCAGTATTTCTCAGGCATGTAGGCTTACCTGTGACAATATCTTTGCCCACAACTGTCTCCAATCCTAGATCAAAAGTGACAAAACCTATGCATTTGGGGGATGTATTTTGATACATCACTGTTATCCTGTTTCCTCTCCTTGGGGTCCAGCAGGCTCTGAAGCACAATGGAAATGGGAGAAGGATGTACATAGGGGAGCAGTACTCTGATGGTCTCAGTAAGGACTGCATTAGGTACACCTGTGGAGAGTGTCACATGGTGAAGATGGACACTACAGCAGCCTGGCACATGAGTGACTCAGCAGTGTCCTTAGGAACAAATCCTTGTGTGTCTGGCTCTGTTCTTCATCTCACAGAAGGCTGAGCAGTCGCTGCTTCCATTCAGTGTGTGAATAACTGGTCATCTTCACATCCCTGTCACATTCACAGACAGAATGGAGTCCCTGACATAGACCACAGGGCTACACAGTCATCCTGCCACATGGGCCTCCTCATCAGACTAAGGTCGCTTAAGTAAAATTTCCCTTTTCAAAGAGCTAGTCACATAGTCAAGGGCTGGGTTTGTTGTTTTCTTCATTTCTGTTTTTAATCTGGAGTCACTGAGGCAGGGTCTCACTGCATAGCCCGGGCTGGCCTTGAACTCACAGCATCTTCCACTAGGTTCCCCACCCTTCTGTCCTGAATCCATCTCCCAGTGTTGGGAGGACAGCTGTGTGCCACCACATCCAGCACTGTCTCCCACTTTCCCTCTTAACTCCCTGTTCTCTGGTGACCAGTCTGCAGGTCCTATGAGGTAGATGAGCTGCTCAGAGGCTGAGGACTTGTTCAGGGCTGTGCATATTTATTTGCTTTCGGACATTTCTCTGCTTTCTAGTTAGTGGAGAGGAGAGTTAGGAAAGCAAACGTAAAGGTTTCCAGGGACACTCACTTCTAGACACCTCTCCTCCCTTCCTTCATCCTCTGGCTGAGCCAGGCCTCACAAATGTAAACATTTGTCAATGGAACCCCACGTCCCTGTGTCCAGAGCATCGTTTCCTGAGTGTAGGAAGAGCTTCTGCTTGTGATTGGACTTCTGTGTGTGACAGAGGAGGGGCAGCAGAATGCCTGGGCCTCCTTGAGGTCTGGAGCTCCTCTGACTGTCCCTCACTTGGCCCTCCCATCCCAGAGTTGAAGTTCCCAGAACAGCACCTACCTTTGGGAAGATGTTCTGATGCATCCTGGATGTGAAGACCCACTTATTCCCAGGAGAGCATATTAAACATTGAAGAAGGGATTGAAATGCTTTGGTTTTAGAAACAAGCCATAACTCAGGCATTGTAAATGCGTAGATCTCGCCCACATAATCACCCACCTGAAACCAAAACATCATCACCTATCAGTAGAGAAACACTCGAAATCCTATCAGTAGAAAAACACCCAGTTCTATATACCCATAAGACTCATCTTACTGCAGAAATACATGCACAGCTATATTTATTGCAGCTCTGTTCACAATAGCAAAAAGCTGGAACCAACACAAATGTCCCTCAACTGATGAGTGGATAGAGAAAATTTGGTACATGTACTCAATGGAGTTCTATGCAGCAGTAAAGAAAGGTAACATCATGAACTTTGCAGGTAAATGGATGGAACTAGAAGATACCATGTTAAGTGAAGTAAAACAGTCCCAGAAAAACAAATGACGAATGGTACCCCTCATCTGTGAATGCTAGCGTCAATAACCCAGTTATAAATACTTCTTGTGGGGAGGGATGCATATTGGAAAGAACAGAAAGACTGCATCAAAAACTGACTAAAATGGTTAAACTGGAGGGGTGGGAGGGGTGGGAGAGGGACACAGTTCTATATTCAATTAATATATATTTAATTGATGTTGGTTTAACAAGTATCCAATTTTGCCCAAACTATCTACAAACTACATGGTATTTTAGGACTCAATAAAAGTAAAAATATCTATATTAAACAACATTGGTTTAAAGGTTTTAATAGAAATGGTAATACATCTAGGGGCTGGAGAGATGGCCTAGCGGTTAAGAGCACCGACTGCTCTTGCAGAGGACCTGGATTCGATCCCCAGCACCCACATGGCAGCTGAGAACCATCTGTAACTCCAATTCCAGGAGAACTCCAGTTCCAGGGGAATCCAACACCCTCTTCTTACCTCCGTGGCATTGCATGACATGGGTGCACAAACCTGCATGCAGACAGTACATTCATACACATAAATAAATAAAATTAAAAAACAAACAAAAACCGGTAATACATCTAAGTTAAGTGGAAATATAAATTGTTGTCCACATTTGTTCTACTTAAAATCTGTATAACAATAACCTTGGGATTAACATATACAAACATTCTCTATAATTTCCTTGTTATATAGTATCATCTTGTAACATTCTCTTTTACCTCTAGGATAATTTAACTTAAGGAATTAAGCTTGCTTCCCAAATTAATATACAGTCACCCGAAACAGCTTGGGTAAATTTAATGAAATTTACACCTTGATTCCTGCCTATAGATATGTGTACTACAACTGCCTTTTTGAGAGTCATGGGTCAAAAAATAAAAACCTAAAATAAAAAAGGGGGGGATACAGTCATATATTAAAACTTTTTGTCAAATTTTCAATTTAAATCTTAAAACTAACTATGGGAAAAGATTTGCATGTTCCCACAGGTCAAAACGTCACCAACTTAATGACTGAGAAAGAAAAGATACAGCTTTACATTGTGCAGGATGTACCAAGAAATACCAGCAGAGAAGTTGGCCCATCTAAGCATTAAAAGGAAGAATACCATAATAATTAGTACTGTTTAAAAACCTATGTATCTAATTGCTTGTGCTTCATTAGTAGGATTGAAAAGTTATTCCTGGGGGCTGGAGAGATGGCCTAGCGGTTGAGAGCGCTGACCGCTCTTACAGAGGACCGGGGTTCGATCCCCAGCACCCACATGGCGGCTGAGACCCGTCTGAGACTCCAATTCCAGGAGAACTCCAGTTCCAGGGGAATCCGACACCCTCTTCTGACCTCCGCGGCACTGCACGACACGGGTGCACAAACCTACATGCAGACAGTACACTCATACACATACAAAAATAAATAAAATTAAATTAAAAAATTTAAAAAAAAAAAAAAAAAAAAAAAAAGAAAAAAAAAAAAAAAAGAAAAGTTATTCCTGGACAAACTGTCAACCCATGAAAGGAAACAGCCAGAACTGATCAGAGTCCAAAATGACATCTCCAGAGAAAGTAGACTGTTTTGCTTCTTGTGCACCAGTATCCCTTTTCTAAGGCTAGGGAACAATCTGGGGAAGAGGGGGCATGGTAGAATGTAAGGGTTGTGATTTGGGTGAATGGTGAAACTACAGCAACATAGTCTGGACACTTATTTGATCAACATGATTGTACATATAAGCCCCACCAGCTGGATGGCAGGAGACATGGGCTGTGTGGGTTTGGGCATAGCTGCTTGCAAATTGGTTTTACATGAAGGATGCTTGTACTCATAACTTATTACTTGTTAAAAAAAATAAAAAATTGGAAAAAAGGAAAAATACCCAGTACAAAGGAGGCAGCACTGTCAGCTCTGAGATACTCTGTTTCTTCAGTCTCTGATCTGAATCTCTGAGCAGCTTGCCTCGCAGATGGCTGGGATGATCCCATGAATAAGACTTTCTAGTCTGGCAAATGGCTCCTCGGTTACGAGCTTATAGTGCTCTTGCAGAGGCCCTGGTTCAGTTCCTGACACCCACACCAGTCTGCTCACAGCTACCTGTAACTTCAACTCCAGGGGATCTAATGTCCTCTTCTGGACTCCTGTTTCCTGCACTCACAGATGCACATAGCCACACCCCACTCAACGAAAAAGACAGACTCTCCAACCCCCAAAGCACTCTGCCCGAGGACTCACTGGGACATCAACATTATCCTTTTTCTCAGTGTTTGACGAAATCCCCATCCTTCTCTCCATTGTCCCTGTCCAAGTACATGGAGTTAGCCATAAGAAAACTTTGAAACACCATGCAGATAGGGAATAATTCACAGAAGAGTGCTTGTGTCATGTATTCAATGTGTGTATGCAGGAGTGTGTGCAGGTGCATGTGCAGGTGTGTGTGTGTGCAGGTGTGTGCGCAGGTGTGTGTGCAGGTGTGTGCAGATACATGTGCAGGTGTATGTTCAGGCGTGTGTGTAGGTACGTGTGCAGGCATGTGTGCAGGTGTGTGTGCAGGCATGTTTGCAGGTATGCATGCAGGCATGTATGCAGGTGTCTATGCAGGCGTGCACACCTATGCACACACCCAGGCCAGAGGAGGATGTCAGGTGCTGCTCCAGCACTCTCCACTTCTTCCTTTGAGATAGAGTCTCTCATTGAACCTCAGCTAGGCTGGTTGGCAGAAGGTCCATTTGATCTTCCTGTCTTCCTCCTTATCCTCTGAGAGCCATGGAATTCCAGGCACATGCTGCCCCACCACACTTTTTTCCTCAGTTCTAGGGGTTGGAACTTAGGTCCCCTTGCTTGCACAGCAGGGACTCTTGCACTGAACAATCTCTCCAGCCTACAGAAAATTTACTTTTATTGCTTTTAGGATATCACCAGCAAAATATGTATGAGATGGGTCAAAGGCCACGATGGTCTGGAAGTTTCTATGGCAAACATAGATTGGTACATTGTGATTGACTCTCTAGTAAGCATGGATGACTCCAAGATGACAGACTGAGATGGGAGAGACCAGTGAACATTCTGTTCCATGCACCTACTCCAGATTTGGGGGTCACTCACCAGCAGGAATGGGCCATCCTTTGTAAGAAAAGCTTTCAAAACAAAACATTCATGGGGCATGACACGAGTAGCTATAGCATCCTGATCACGACAGTTCCACACTTTGATGATTCTTTCCATGTGGGCAGTGATGGCAAGGTGCATCTCAGGGAGGGTAGCCAGCTTGTTAATGTTGTGCTGCTGGACTGGACTTCTCCAGGTCATAATGCCCTATGGAGCAAGAGTGTTCAAGCATCTCTGCCCAGCCACTGTGCTTTCACCCCAACCAGCTTAACTCTTATCATTTTGTGAAAAGAAATAAAGAAATCCTCGAGTAAACAGAGAGCAGGCACAAGCCTATAATCCCAGATCTTGGTAAGAGGAGGGAGGAGGTTCAGAAATTCAAGGTCAACCTCAGCTACATAGCCAATGTGTTACCAGTCTGGGAGACATCAAAACCTGCCTAAATAAAACAGAACCTCAGGGAATGGGGAGACAGCTCAGCAGTGAGGAGCACTGGCTGCTTTCAGAGACCTGGGTTCAGTTTCTAGAACTCACGTGGTGACTGACAACTATGTGTAAATTCCATGTCAGGGTCCCGCAGCTGCACTGGTGTCTTTGGCATTTCCTGCACATGGTGCTAATGCACATGCAGGTAAGACATACACAAATGAAATAAATAATAACGTTTAAAGAAGCAAAACCCTGGCAGGGTGTGGTGGCCCACCTTTAATCCCAGCACTCAGAAGCAGAGGCAGGTGGATCTGAGTTCAGGGCCAGCCTGGTCTACATAACCAGTTCCAGGCCAGCTGGAGCTCCAGGGAGACCCTGTCTCAAAAATACAAAAATAAAATAAAATAAAAAAAAGAGAGAAACAAAAACCCAAACCATATAAACAAAACCCAAATAATCAACTTAAAGATGGGGAAATAATCTCAATGGGTATTTCTCAAGAAATGTTAATGTCCAGCAAATATATGACAGTGTGCTGAATGTCATTAATCATCAGTAAATTGCACATCAAATCAACAATAAAATCCTACATCCCTTTAGTTAGAATAGGTATAACAAAATAAAAAAGCCAAAAGATAGCAAATGATGTTGAGGACTTGGAGATGGAAGTCTCACACAGGAGTGGGAATATCAACTGGCACAGCCATTATGGAGATCATTATGGAGATGATTTAGAATCTAAAAATAGAGCTCTCCTATATCCAGATATAGCTCGGTGGGCACATTTGTTAAGGAAATGAAGTAAGATACAAAGGAGAAACTGCATGATCATAGTTGTTCTCGCTCTATTCACAACAATGGAGGCATGGAATCGGGTGAATGGATAAAGAAAACCTAGTGTTACACAAAGGGGGAATGCAATTCAGCCACAAGAGAGAATGAAACCAGGCCATTTGCAGGACACGGATGCAACTGAAGACCTCGTGACTGTGAGTCCCAAGATTGTGTTCAATTGCTGTGTCAGTAAGTATATTAAAAGCAAATTTTTTGCATGTCTGTGATCTAAATGGAAAAGGTATAAATTTCACGTGTTTTGCAACATTGCTTCTGGTATGTATTCCTGTGTGCTTTCCCTCTCAGCACTGTTTCATGCTGCACAAGATGGACACAGGTCTGTGGAAATTTTGCTCTTTGTTAGCCAGACTCACCTCTTGCACATCCCAGGTAGAAAGTGTGCCCTTGCTGGACACTGTGCAGAGGACGGACTTCCCTTGTCCATCCATGGAGAGGTCTTTTCCTGAGAGATACTTCACAAATTGAAAATCTCCTGCAAAAATCCGCAACAATTCTTGGCCACACCACATCATAGTTAAAATGCTAGACACCCAAAACAAAGGCAAAATTCTTAAAGCCACAAGAGAAAAACAAGTGACCTATAAGGGGAAACCTATCAGAATTACAACTGACTTCTCAACGCAAACTATGAAAGCAAGAAGAACCTGGAGCAAAGCATTCCCAGTGTTAAGGGACAATAGATGCCAACCCAGGTTACTATATCCAGAAAAAA
>VZQC01012976.1:152365-172356 GCA_009823505.1 Rhizomys pruinosus
AGCTGGAACCAACCCAAATGCCCCTCAACTGATGAGTGGATAGAGAAAATGTGGTACATCTACACAATGGAGTTCTATGCAGCAGTAAAGAAAGATGACATCATGAGCTTTGCAGGAAAATGGCTGGAGCTAGAGGACATCATGCTGAGTGAAGTAACACAGTCCCAGAAAAACAAACGATGAATGGTATCCCTCATCCATGGATGCTAGTGCCAATTACCCAGTTGTAAGTATTTCCTGTGCATGGCCCCTTGAGCTTTTGTCCAAAGCAGTTTGGAGTGATGTATATTGGAAACAACATCATCATCAACAACAACAACAACAACAACAACAACAACAACAGAAAAGACTGCATCAAAGAACTGACTGAAACAGTGAACTTCTGCTCAACACAGTCAACTTCCCCATGGAGAATATTGAGAAAGACTGAGAAAGAGATGAATAGCATGTTTGGCAGAATGCATGAACTCTGGAGGGATGGGGGATGGGGGTGACACGGGTCTAGATTTGATAAAAAAATAAAAATAAAAAAATAAAAGGAAAAAAAGGAATCTTCTCACGCAAACAGAAAAATAAGTATATTAAAAATAAATTTTCTGCATGTCTGTCGTCTAAATGCAAAAGGAAAAAATTTCACGTGTTTTCCAATGTTGCTTCTGGTATGTATTCCTGTGTGCTTTCCCTCTCAGCAGTGTTTCATGTTTCACAAGATGGACACAGGTCTGTGGAAATTTTACTCTTTGTTAGCCATACTCACCTCTTGCATATCCCAGGTAGAGAGTGTGCCCTTGATAGACACTGTGCAGAGGATGGACTTCCCTTGTCTATCCATGGAGAGGTCTTTTCCTGAGAGATACTTCACAAATTGAAAATCTCCTGCAAAAATCCCCAACAATTCTTGGCCACTAGATGATGAGGGCATCCTTCAAATCAAGATTTCTCTCTCTCTCTCTCTCTCTCTCTCTCTCTCTCTCTCTCTCTCTCTCTCTCTCTCTGTCTCATACATGCACATGCACGTGTGTGTGCGCGCGCACACACACACACACACACACACACACACACAGAGCTGGCCTGGAACTCACTATGTAGACCTGGCAGGCCTATGTCTAATGGATATCTGTCTGCCTCTACGTCCAAAGCACTGGGATTAAAAGCTTGTGTCACCATGCCCAGCACAAATAGATCTATTTTTCATCTTTAATGTACTATCATAAAAGGGCTTGGTTAACAACTGTGGACAGGATGGAGAAAGAGTCAGCCAAGCAAGCTTCAGGTTGGCCATGTGGCCAGATATTGTTTTCCCCCTTCAATCTGTTTCTATAGCTACAAAATAGATATAGAGACTTGGGGATAAAGTCAGGTAATAGAGTGCTTGCCTAGAATGAGACCATAGATTCCATTCCTAGCACTCCTTAAACTTGCTGCATAGTGAATTCAAGGTCAGAATGGGATACATAACACCTTACATTTAAAAAAATAAAGGGGGGGGTGCCTGGAGACATGGCTCACTAATTAAGAGCACTGGCTGCTGTTGCAGAGGATCTGAGTTCCATTTGCTCCCACATGGAGGCTAACAACTGTCCATTACTCCAGTTCCAGGGGTTCCAGTGCCCTCTTCTGGTCGCTGTGGGCATTGCAGCATGCAGGTGCACTTTCATACACATAAAATAAAAATAAAAATGTAAAGCTGGGTGTGGTTGCACACGCCTTTTATCCTAGCACTTTGGAGGCAGAGGCAGGCAGATCTCTGTGAGTTCAAGGCCAACCTGGTCTACAGAATGAGTTCCAGGCCAGCTGGGGCTACAGGGAGACCCTTTCTCAAAAAGGCCAAAAGAAAAAAAATATTTTAAAACAGTAAGTAAATAAAAATTAAAAATAGACAGAAGAATTTTTCCATCAGGAGAACTAGTTTTACAAAACGCTTCTCTGAGTAAGAGTCTACAGAATGCGGGTTCCTAGACAGGACTCCTGTATAACACTTTACCCACCCAGGGCTCAGGGACTATTTCCGAGGAGGGGTGGAAAGGTTGTAAGAACCAGGGGAGGAGGTGCGTGGCCATATGGAAATAGAGTCCCACAGGCTCTTGGAACCTTGCTCATCTGAGTCCCCAGCAATGGTGTCAGCATGCACAGGACCCACGCAAACTCAAACTGAGAAAACCCAGCCTAGACCTGGGAAACTTGGCAGCAGCCCCAACCTTAGACAAAGAACCTTGGCAGCAGATTAGTGCTGGAGGAAGGAGAGTTGATCTTCTTTAAGGGAGAGACTCCATGTAGGCTGACTAGACCCCAGCGGGTGAACTTGCACTGAGGGACGTCTGGGTACACTAACTTGACTCAGTAGGCCTTAACATAAGTGACAGAATGCATGCAATGTGGTGGTGGGGGGCTATGGGGACGATGCAGGTGGGGGAGGGGTGTAAGGATGATTAAGATGTTTTGTATGACATGTACAGAAACTCAATAAAAATATACAAAAACTGTTCTGATTCTCCTAAACATGTTGTGACATGACCTTGTACCCCCCTCTGTTCCTTACACAAATATACACTCACAATCATCTGTATGATAAAAAATAATTTCTCATAATCTCATCAGTATAATAAAGAAACTAATTTCTCCATCAGGAAACCATCCCTAGTATTAGAACAGATTTAGGGATAAGATAAACCCTATCTTCCCAATACATTTTCTCCCTGTTTTTACTCTAGGAGGACGGAGGAACAGTCAGAAAGAAAATGCCAACAGTGACTACGCTGTGACTCATCACTCTGGTTCCTCCATTCTGGAGAATCAGGGCGGGTTCCATGGCTATCACACACTTTGAATTTCAACTTCCCATCCTTTCACTGAATGGGAACACAAGGCTGCATGAGGCAGGGCTCTGTTCTAGGATGCCTGTCTCCATCCCATACTCCCCTTGTATTTCTCTGTAGATGAAGTCTTCTGGCCGAGCCCTTTCCATGCAGCGTTCCTGCTTTGTTTGGCAGAGGAAGAACTGCTTCCAGGTGTGCACTCCCAGCTGCTGCCACATCTGTGTGCACAGGTGTTCCCTAGTGACATCCCCAAAGCACCATTTCCTCAGACACAGCCTCCTGCAGGGAACAGTCACAACCCCGTCAGGTGACCCCAGTCAGTTCACCTCCTCACCAGTTCACCTCTCAGAGCCACCTTTGCAGGCACCTTTCCTTCACGTGGACCTTCCTGGTGCATCTCCCACTCCACAGGTCCAGGTGCACAATGAGCTGGCTGCTCTGCCCTTCCCCCTCCCCTCCCCTGTCCTTACCTCCACAGGAACCCCCTGTCTGCAGACTCACTCCAGCTCTGTGGGAGAGAAAGGAGTTAAGCCAGCAAGCAGTACTGAGAAATGGGCTTCTCCCTGCTCTCATTGGTTCTGGGCTGGACCAAACAGCTTCATCAAACAACCCAGCTCTCAAGGGCCAGGTAGCCTGGAGACCTATTCCTGCTAATACAGGAAGTCGTCATTCTGTGAGAGCTCAGAGGAAGGAGGGCTGGTTTCCAAAAGCTTGAAATGGGAGACTTGAGGACAGTTTAGGCGACAAAACTTGAATCTATGAGATTATCCTTTTCACTTAGCAAAATTCTGTTTTCTTTGTTGTTATTGCTAATGTTTTGAGATAGGATCTCATGTACCCCAGGCTAGCTGCAAACTGCTTATGTAATGGAGGACGACCTTTCAGTACTGATCCCCTTGTTTCTAGGTCCCAAGTCCTTTGAGTACAGGCATGGACCACCACTCTCAACATATTTCCTAGAGTTTGATGACCTGGGAGTGATTGCTGATAACCCCCAAACCCTCAATATATCACTTTGAAACTCTGCAGACAGTGGTTATTAGTCAATAAAAGTAACTGGAGCCCAGAGACGCTCATGTGTCTGAGCTGGATGGACAGGTCTGAATAAAGTAAATGCAGGTAGGAATGGAGGAGGACTGTGTGGTGTGAGGCTGGGGGAGCTGAGAGTCCACAGCTGAGGGTGAGAGGCCAAAGGGGCCTCATGCAGGAACGTACAAGAGGAGGAGTTCAGGCAAGGAGCTGCTTAGTTAGACACAGCAGATGCTGAGTCTTTACCTTGCTCACTTGGGCAGCCTGGAGCAAGCTGAAGCCGTCCAGGTAGCTGAAGATTTCCTGCAGCACATCTGCGGGCAAGTGGATCTCCATCTCAGCCTGCTGAGCCCACGTTCAGTCTCCTCTCTCTCCTCCAGCTTGCTCTGAATTTAAAGGCTTGGCCAATGAGGGCAGCGTCTGGGGGGATTTTCACCTTCAGCCAATCAGGCCCTGACTGAAACAAGCCTCAGGTGGGCAGACTCTCAGCTTGACCTCCATTCGCCTCTTTCCTGGGCCAGATGAGTACAACTGAGGCTGCCCCCACCTAAAGTCACTACACAGTGTTGTTCTAGAGGGAGATGAGCCCAACAACCCCTTCCTGACACTGGAAACAGGACGTGCATGACCTGGAGTGGCCCGTGTGGCCGATGTACTTGTCAGAACTTTCTAGGAAAGATCAAGCAATTCCACAGGTGTAGTTGCTCATGTGAAGTCAGTTACGTTCCTCCACATTTCTGGTGTGGGGAATCTGCTTTCCATGGTAACATGTCCACTTTGAGAACTGAATTGGCTCAGCAGGGCCCGCCTCTCAGTGCCAGCACAGCCTCTGGGTTTCTGCATTTGTGTAGTCAGCTTTCTAGGAGAAAGGGAAAGAACTGAGAAAGCTGTGGACTTGGCTCAGTCTGTAAAGTGTCCGCCAAGAGAGATGAGGACCTGTATGGAGGTCTGTGCACCCGTGTCGTGCAATGCCGCAGAGGTCAGAAGAGGGTGTCGGATTCCCCTGGAACTGAAGTAAAAGACGGTTCTCAGCACCCATGTGGGTGCTGGAGATCGAACCCAGGACCTGTGTGGGAGCAGTCGGCGCTCTTAACTGCTAGGCCATCACCCTAGCCCCTGTATCTCACCCTTAAACAAGACTGACTCTCCTGTCCCAGCGGCCTGCAGTTGTCAATAGTTCCTCAGTAGGGCTGGGGTTTCCTTCCCACTTCTCCACATCTATCCTGGGATTTTGTGTGTCTTGAGCTTATGTGTGGCTTGTCCTTGCTGTCACATGGCTGTGAGTTCATGTGAGTAATGGCCCAGCTGTCTGGAAAACAGTTTCCCTGTGTTCATCAACCACTTCTGGCTCTTAACGTATTTCCTCCCCCTCTTCTGCAATGACCTTAGGTAGAAGTTTGATACAGGTGTCCTATTCAGGCATAAGTAGTCTTCAGCCTCTTAGTCTCTGCACATTGGCCAATTGGTTTTCTCTCTGTTATCACCATCTCGCACATAAGGAAGTTTCTCTGCTTAGGGTTGAGAGATGCACTAGCCGATGGGTGGATAGAACAGTAAGCCATTAGACCTTGAGAAAGCAAAAACCTTGGTTAATCTGGGTTAACTGTGTGGCCTTAAACATCCAAAAGGAAAGTATAACCACAAATAGTAAGGCCTGAGAAATTGCACTTCATTTATAAAACTTGAGATCCTAGTAAAAATGCAAAAAGTTAAAAAAAAGCACTGTTTTTACCTGTCTTCAATTCTTACTGAGAAGTGCAGCTTCCCTGTGGCTGCCACTGGTTTTGCCATCCTTCAAAGAAATGAGATGCAACTTTTCAACCTTCCACTATGGACTGAAGAATCATGTCTCTCCAAGATTCTTCCAAACCTTCTGTCCAGATGGGGACTGCTGAGACATATAGCTTGAGGACTGAGCAGCTACTGAGGTTTCAGTCTCTTCAGAGTAGAGACTGACATTGTTGGACTACCCAGGCTGTATCACGGAGACCAGTACATGAAGATCAAGAGAGAGTGAAGTGCTTACTGGACCTCATTTGGTGACCATGGGAAGGGAAGACCCCAGTGTGGAGCACAAGGGCAGGACTGATGGTTGTTTGGGCTTGCCAAGGAGGAGCCTTCAACCAATTCCTTAAGGAAAACATGACATCTTTCAGCCTAATAATGAGAAAAAACAACAATAATAAAAGAAATAATAAGCTAAAGATGCTAAAATGTGTGACATCATAATCTTGATATATATGTAGCATGCATATGTGCATATCTTGGAGTTATGCAAATTGGAAGGAACAACCACCACCACCACCACCACAACAACAATAACAACAAAGACTGGGTCAAAGACTGAAATGGTGAACTTCTGCCCCAAACAGTAAACTTCTGCATTGGAAATTTTAAAAGAGACAGAAAAAGATGAAACACTTGTTTGGCAGAATGCATGAGCTCTGGTGGGGTGGGGCTGGCAACGAAGGGGGAGTGGGTCTAGACTTTATTGGGAAATTTTGTCTGAAATGCAAAGAGCTTCAATAAAATTGCCTTTGAAAAAAAACAAAAAAGAAAATTAAGTCATTAGTAATCAATGTGCTATTATCTCTCTTTAACAGAGTAGTAATATTGGGCTTTCTCCCATGGCCTGTGGGCTGTCTATCCTCAGGTTCCTAGGCCTGATATCCAGGTCCAGTATGGGCTCCATCCTATGAAGAGGAACTTAAATCCAATTAGAAAGTAATTAGTTACTCCAATAATATTCATGTCACTATTTCAGCAGTGGGCAACTCTTGCCTGGCCCGTTGTTTCTATAGCTCAGAACTTGGCCTAAGGTCCATGCTAGATTTCCCTTCAGATAGCTTGCATAGCACCTTCCAGAACTGTGAAAGCCAGAAGTCAAGATGAGGCTTTGAATCAGCACCAGCCCTATTTCTCCTTATTTGTTCCACAGCTCATATATTTATTGTCTTCAACAGTAGGGTCTTACCATGAAGTTCTGGTGAGTAACCAAGAGTAGGGGGTTTGGCCATTCATGTTAGAGGGTCTGTGGGAGTCAGGGTCAGCAGCTTTAAGAGGGGGACCCCATCCCAAGCATTTGGCTTTTACTTTACCAGCCATGATGTCTAGAACGGGCTATATCTTCCTGTTATAAGGTAATTCCTTTTATTATTATATATATTTTAAAATTCATCCATAATAATAAGTTTCCACAAGGCTTTTTATAAAGGCCTTTTGTTGGTTACCTCTGCCCCTGCTCCCTCCTCGGCCCTGCCCCCCCATTGCCCACCCCTATTGACCCTCCATACACTACTATTCCTCTTTCCTCTTTATATCATTGCACTCTTCCTCCCCTCCCATGGAGCTCCTCCTTTGCTGTTTGTTTCTTTCCTGACCTCTCTTTATTTTCCAACTGAAACATGCATATCTGAGAGTTCAAAGCTAGAGTCCAGTTATGAGAGAACATGTAACATGTGCCTTTCTGGGTCTGAGTTACCTCACTCAGGATGATAATTTTCATTCCATCAATTTACCTGTGAATTTCTCAATTTCATGTTTTTTTGACAGCTGATTAATATTCAATTATGTAATTTTGTAAAGCTTTCACTGTCCATTCATCAGTTGATGGATATGAAGTTTGTTTCCATTTCTTTCCTTTGTGAAAATGGCAGCAATGAACATGGCTGGGCCCTAGAGCAGGTTTATTCTAGCTTTTTGAGGAGTCTCCACGCTGATTTCTGTAGTGGATGCACAGACTTGCTCTCCCACCAGCAGAGGATGAGGAACCTCCTGAACAATGAAAGAGACATGCTGAAGGTATTATCATTCCTGATCTCAAATTCTACTACAGAGCTATAGTAATAAAAAACAGCATGGTACTAGCATAAAAACAGACATATTGATCAGGGAACTAGAGTTGAAGACCCAGATTTATGTCCATGCATTTACAGCCTCCTGGAGGAAAGACAGTATGTTCAACAAATGGGGCTGGCCAAACTGGATTAGCTCTATGCCGAAGAATGAGACCAGATCTCTATCTTTCACCATGCATAAAACACAACTCCTAATGGATCAAGGACTTCAAAATAAGGTGCAATGCTCTGAATCTGATAGAGGACAAAATATGGAGTACATTAGACCTATAGGCACAGGAAAAAACTTGAACAGGACACCTATAGCCCAGTAATTAAGTCCAACAGTTGACACATGGGACCTCATAAAAAGTCTGCAAAGCTTCTGCACAGCAAAGAATATCATATCATGATTTGAGTGAAGAGGCCACCTACAGAATGGGAAAAAGCTTTACCAGCTTTAACCCAGTCAAGGCAGGCATAAGTTAATATCTAGAATACATAGAAAACAACAAATTAGACCTTAAAAAGTAAACAACCTAACTAAATGGACCAGGGAGCTGAATGGGGAATTCTCAAAACGTGAAACACAAATGGCTGAGAAGCCATTAAGAATACATTCAACCATTGAAAGGAAGAAAAGCCTCAGATTGCTACAAACATCAAACCCCTCTGTGGATCCTACTTGTTGTTTTTTTTTTTTAAATTAGTTTTTATTGATGCTTTGTGCATTTCATACATTTTTTCCAATTCAGTTCAGGCTTATTTCCCTTTCCCTCCCCCCCCACCCCCACCCCATCCCAGATCATGCATTCTGCCATAACTGTCCTGCATCTTTCTCTCAGTTTTTTTTTCATTTTTAGCTATAAGTGATAATCCATGAGTACAAGCATCCTTCATGCAAAACCTATCTGCAGGCTGTTGTGCCCAAACACCTACAGCCCCACCATCCAGTGGGGGGTGACAGGTTGTTTGTTCAATCAAGTTGATCAAATGAGTGTCCAGACTACATTGCTGTAGTTTCACCATTCACCCCAATCGCAGCCCTTACATTCTACCACGCCCCCTCTTCCGCAGGTTGTTCCCTAGGCTTAGAAAAGGGACACAGGTGGATGAGAGGTAAAACAGTCCACTCTCTCTGGAGCTGTTGACTTGGACTCTGGTCAATTCTGGCTGTTTCCTTTCATGGGCTGACAGTTTGTCCAGGAATAACCTTTTGATCCTACTAATGAAGAACAAGCAATTAGATATATAGGTATTTAAGCAGCACTAATAGTTATGGTAGGTTACTTTAGCATAGACACATGTTTGGATATGTTAATCCATGAATTAGTGGATCCTACTTGTAACAACTATTTATAATGAGTCCTAGTGAAACTTACCTTCTAGGTGCCACAAGGGTTTTAATACAAGAGATTTTCTTACCTCCCCCCATAGAACAAGGAGAAATATGATGATGATGTTGTTCTCCAACTGTAAATTGGAGACAACTATTATAGAGGTAATCTCTTATAAAACCGGTAAAACTGCCTTCTTTAAATGACTAATAGACATAGGAACTGTGAAAAGGATTATTCTCTATTCAGAACCAAATATAATACTAAAGTCTCCTTAAGCTATGCACTTAAGCAAAATATATTAATACAGGAGCTCTGACATCAGCAATGGATTATTCTACCAAGGAGATGTTGGCCAGGGGATCCAAGCCCCCACAAAAGGTAAAGGCTCCTTGCCTCTAAACTGGGATACCTGCAAGAAGAGAGACGATAAGGCCCTGCTGTTGAAGACCTGATGTTAACATGGGAAAGATGTATTGAGACCACACATGCAAGTGTAGAGATAGTCTCTGGAATACCAGAGAGTGTTACCAAAGGCCACTAAACCAATAAAGCAAATATGGGTCTCCTTGAGTCAAGCAAGACTCCTCCGTCAGCACCAGCTACACCTCAGCTGCCTGGAAATACTGTGCAGCAGAGGCAGCCATGTGCCTGTATATCCCAAATCTAATTGGCTATTAGCTCTCTCCTTGGAGGAATAATCCACGGCTGATGCCACAAGTTTACATCCTCTAATGGTTAGGAGATGTTATAAGCCACAGTAAGATTCTGCCATATTTAACAGAAAAAAGTGTAATTCATGGATTAACATACCATCCAAACATCTGTGTCTATACCAAAGTAACCTCTGATAACAATTAGTACTGTTTAAATACCTATATATTTAAATGCTTGAGCTTCATTAGTAGGATCAAAAGGTTATTCTTGGACAAGCTGTCAGCCAATGAAAGGAAACAGCCAGAATTGAGCAGAGTCCAAGACAACAGCTCCAGAGAAAGTAGACTGTTTTGCTTCTCATCCACCTGTGCCCCTTTTCTAAGCCCAGGGAACAATCTGCAGAAGAGGGGGCGTGGTAGAATGTAAGGGTTGCAATTGTGGTGAATGGTGAAACTACAGCAATATAGCCTGGACACTCATTTGATCAACTTGATTGAACATACAAGCCCTCCATGCTGGTTGGTGGGACCAAAGGGCTGTGTGGGTTCGGGCACAACTGCTTGCAAATTGGTTTTACAAGAAGGATGCTTGTACTCATAAATTATCACTTCTTGCTAAAAAATGAAAAAAAAAAAACCCCCAAACTTAGAGAAAGATGCAGGACATTTATGGCAGAATGCATGATCTGGGATGGGGTGGGGTGGGGTGTGGGGAAGGGAAAGGGAAATGTGCGTGATCTGAATTTGAAAATGATGTATGAAATACACAAAGCATCAATAAAAAAAGAAAATTTAATCATCTATAAAAAAACGAGAATACGTTCAACATCTTTATTCATCAGGGAAGGCAAATTCACAGCAATTTTTCATTTCATCTTTCCCCATTGAGAATGTCTAAGATCCAAAAAACAAAGGACCATTGCTGGGGAGGATGTAGGGGGTTTAGTTGTTTTGTTTTTGTTTATGAGACAGGTCTTACTACGTATCCTATGCTAGCCCAAACTACCTCAAAGTCATAATCTCTCTGTCTTAGCACAGGCTATCCTCTGACTTCCACAAACAGGGCATCTCCAAGCACAGAAAATGTATCTGTTAAATTATTTTTACAGAAAATCAGGATGTATTTAATGGATCGATTGGGAGGAATGTTTCTATTTTGTCTGGTTCCAATTTGGCACCTGTGACTCCACCTGCTTTCCCATTTGTCCGCAGATCTTGCTGTTTTCCTTTGTCAGGGAAATCTCCAGCACAATCTGTCATAATAGGAGCGTAGTGTGTGTGGTGCCCAGAGCTCAGAATTCAGACATGTTCAACGAACCAGGGGTGTATTCGGTATTCCAGAAGGTCCTTGATAGTAAGGTGACATCTAAGGGGGAATTAGAAGCATTCACAGAGGCGAAAGGCAGAGATTGGAGGGTCTGAACAGCATATTGGCTATGTGAGAAGACATTCAATGGGGCATTCTGGACACGGGAGAACACTTGGGCTATAGCCTGGAGCTCACCTAATTGGACAGATCCAGGATTGGGCTGGAAGATGACAAGCGGGGCATCCCCATTGTAAAGGATGAACCCCAAGTTGGTTTTGTTAGTGTCAGTGAAGGCAATGGGTGCATTAGGAATGGTCTGGGATTTAGAGAATGAATGGCTGTGAAAGTCAACACAGATAGAGGGGAGGTCTGCAAACATTTGTCACATGGGTAGTGGTTGTCAAGTGTCCCAGGATAGCCCCACATCAATGTCTGAAACAAGGCACAATCCCTCCATAAGGAGTTAAGTTTGACAACAGGGAGGGGCAGAACAGTTTTGTTTGGTTCAAGATTGTAAATGCGGTTGCAGTAGGATCTGCCTTTAAACGCAAGGAGGAGGAGGACTTCAATGTAAGGAGTGATTTTTGTGGCTATTACTGCATGAGAGGTGGAGCCAGAACAAGGGGCCATCCTGCCAGATGGCCCCAAAGACCCCATCCAAGGTCCCTAAGACCAGGACAAGGAGGGGCCTGTCTGGTCGGAAACGGTCTGTGGACAGGGAGAAGAGGCTGCTGCTAACCTCATCAATGACAGCCTTGGGGGGGGGGATCAGCGAAATGATGTCAGAGGGGGAGTGATTCCCCTTCAGGAGGGAGAAGAGGGGGTCAAGCTTCCCAGCGGCTATTGGAAGAAAGGGGTTGAACCAACTGATACTACCGCAGAGCTTTTGGAGGTCATTAAGGGAGTATTTAGCTTTAACTTGTATATGGGGATCAAGGGGTCGGATCGTCTAGGAGATTTGGTAACCCAAGAACTGATGTTGCTGAGCAAGTTGAATTTTATCAGGGGAGATATGCAAATTGAGGGATTCCAAAGAGGAGACCAGTTTTCTAAGTAGGAGGCTAAGGGTATCAGGAGGGATAGGCTAGGAGGATGTCATCCATGTAGTGGATGGATTTGCAGGACAGAGGGAGGACATTGAAGGCCGAGGCTACAAAATTTTGGCAAATAGTAGGGCTATTTTTCATTCCCTGAGGCAGTACTTTCCACTGGTATCTATTGGCTGGTTTGTGTACATTGGGCTCCCACACTGTAAATGCGAAGTAAGGGCGGTCCTGTACTGCCAAAGGAATGCTGAAAAAGCACTCCTTGAGGTCGATGACTGCAATGTGCCATGATGGAGGGATACAACTGGGGTGGGGAAGTCCGCCCTGAGGAGACCCCATCTTTTTCATATGGAGGTTGATTTGTCAGAGGTCCTGTAAGAGCCTATATTTTCGTGATTTTTTCTTAATAACAAAAATGGGGGTATTGTGAGGACTAAGGCATGGTTCAATGTGTCCTAATGCAAGTTGTTCATCAATGAAGGACTTGAGGACAGTGAGTTTTGGTTCAAGTATAGGTCACTGCTCAACCCAGATGGGGTCATTAGTGTCCCATTCAAGACAGGGAGTTAGGGGAGCAGTGGCCCTTAGAATTGGGGGTGAAGGGTATGGTTAGTAAAGGGGTTGTCCCTGCTGAGAATCCACTCCTATCCTTGCCTATGATATCCTCCAATAGGGCGCTATCATTGGTAGTAAGGACAGCGCCCATACTGAATAAGATATCCCTTCCCCAGAGGGTGCAGGGGGATGTCAGCAACAAGAGGCTTGATGGTACTGGAATTACCATCATAATCTTCCCATACCACCCCATTGATAGTTTGTTTAGTGGGTTGCTACCCACCAACCCCTTTAATGGGGGGCCCAGGTGTAAACCTCCAAGTGTAGAAGGGGGCAGTGTCATTGGAGGTGATAATGGTGACATCTGCTCTGGTGTCCCAGATCCCTTTAATGGGGAAGCTGTCCAATTTAATGGACATCTGGGGGGAATGGCCTAAATGGGTATAGTCCAGAGGACTTGAGGAGGGGTCCCTCTTACTTGTGGGGCTGAGGGGTGCCCTGAGAGGAGTTTAAGGGACCCAAGGGCATGGATCTGCAGTCCTTTGCCTAGTGAAAACTTTTTTTACATTTGGGACAAGGAGTCTTAGGCCTAGTTGTGGGACCAGGGCAGGAGTGGTGTAATGGCCCCATTTGCTGCAACCCCAACATGTGGGTGGGTCAGAAGAGCCCTGGTGGAGGGATAAGGCCTGAATAGAGGCAGTCAAGGCCTCAAAGGGGGCTGTTGCTGGGTTAAGGTCACGAGTGGCAATGATCTATTTATGGAGATCTTCACTGTGCACTGGGGAGACACCATTATGACACTGAGAGTTCATACCCTCCCAGGCAAGTTCCTTAACCAGGGTATCACATGCTGGGCCGGGGAGGGGGGTGCGATAGTCTGCTGCCACAGTGACCCTGGTGAGGAAGTCTGAGAAATGCTCCCCAGCATGTTGTACTAAGTTGTGAAAGTAGGAGTCAGGTTTTTGGGGAGTAAAAGATTTAAGACTTTGAAAGGCCATGTTTCTAACATGATCAAAGTATTGTGGTATTCCAATAAGAGACTGACTCATGGGATCAGTCAAGTTGCCACAGCCTGTAAGCATATCTAAGGTAACAGGAAGTTGATATTGAATATTGGTACAGGCCTGGCCTTCAGCCATGTCATTAGCAGCCCTCCATTGAAGGAAAGCAGGTGGATCAAGGCAGGCTTTAAGTAGAGTATACCAGTCATAACGTGTTTGGAGATTTATGGCCCACTGGGTGAGGACCTGCTCGAAGTAAGGGGAGTCAGGGCCTGACTCTCATGCTGCCTTCTGGATGAGAGAAAGGCCAGGCATCGGGGAGGGGATCCAAGGTTGAATAGTGGCATTAGGCCCTACATTGACTGGGAAGGCATGCAGGGTGGGGTTGGTATGCAGAAAGGGATTGTTAGAGTGTGGAAGTTTGGGAGAAGGAAGAGTGGAGGGGGGAATCACTGCTAATCTCACTCCAGGGATAGATAGGTGAGAACAATGGGCCTCAGCAGGGGGTTTGGGTGGGGATGAGGGGGCCATTGGGTTAGGCGGAAGGTCAGGGGACTCAGTCTCCTCGCAGCCTTCAAAATCAGGGACACAAGGCAAGGCCAACTTTTCCTCAGTATTTTTGTGGCAGGCAGAGTTATGCTCATGAAGGACTTCCTCAGCTGAGGAGCCTTTAAGGGTAGTGATAATGGCAGGAGAATCGGGACAAATGGAGTAGGGGGAGGGATGCCAGAGGAAACCTCACACTTATGGGAAAGATACAGGACCCTCATCCAGATGGATGGGTCCTAAATGTTTTCAGGAGTGATCCAAGGGGCAATGCATATGGCTTCCTCCCAAAATGAATCCAAGTCCCGAAATTTCACTTTAAGGCCACGTGTCTGGAGGAGAGCCTTACGTGCAGCTGTCTGTGGCCCCTGAACATGGGAAGGGATTTTCCCTGAACATGGGGAAAACCCCTCCCCATGAGGGCAGGAAATGGGAAGTGAGGGTAAGTGTTAGAGGGAAGAAGCAACAAAGCAGTGGTGCAGGAATGTATGTCTCTAGCCAAGGACACAGAAAAAAAACTAAAGTAGAGAGAAGGAGAGGCAGGTTGGGGTTGGGGGGGTGGGCCATGTGCTCACCCTAATTCCAGCTGAAAATCAAAGAACACGAAAGGGGACCTACTCACTGATCAAGGAAGGGAGTGCCTCGCCAGTACCGGGGGTAAAAAAAACCACATTGGGCGCCAGATGTAGACAATCCCCCAGGCCTTCTGGGGAATTTTGGGGTCCTACTGAAGGAAAGGGGGTGAGAGGCACAGAGTCAAGACATAGATCCTGGGAATCAGGTGAACGCAGACAGAGGGTGAGCTGTCGCAAACTTGTTTATTGGGGGCAGGGTAAGGGGTTATGTACTGTTCGCATTCCAGCTCTCCTCTTCTTGACTTGTGATTGGCCCAGGTCTGCAACTCAGCTGCTTGTATGGTCTCGTCTGCCTAGGGCAGGTTAGTTGATGAGGGACAAGCTCTATGCATACGTAATTCTCAGCATACTGGCTACTACACACATAGAACTCCAAACAGACAAGATCAGAAAAGAAACTCCCCATGACATTTCATAGTTAAAATGCTAGACACCCAAAACAAACACAAAATTCTGAAAGCCACAAGAGAAAAACAACAAGTTATGTATAAGGGGAAACCCATCAGAATTACAAATGACTTCTCAGTGCAAACCATGAAAGCAAGAAGAATGTGGAGCAAAGCATTTCCAGTGTTAAAGGACTATAGATGCTAACCCAGGTTACTATACCCAGGAAAAATGTCAATTATAGTTGAAGGAGAGAAAAAAATCTTCCATGATATAAACAAGATGATAGAATACATCTCTGGAAAACCAACCCTTCAGAAAATACTTAAAGGAATTCAAAGGACAGAAGAGAGGAGCAAATATCCCCAGGCACCTAGAAGGAGAAATTAATAAAAACATAACTGCAGAAGTAGAAATGGAGACTAAAAATCTAAATGGATGATAAGGTGAAATGAAGTGACAATCAATTATAACCTTAAATATTAATGGACTAAACTCCCCAATCAAAAGACATAGACTGGGAGATTGGATTAAGAAACAAAACCCATCTATATGCTGTCTGCAAGAAACCCATCTCATTCTCAAGAATAGGCACCAACTTAAGGTGAAGGGATTGGAAAAATATTCCAAGCAAATGGTACCAAAAAGAAAGCAGGTGTTGCTATTTTAATATCAGACAAACTAGACTTCAATGTAAAAGAAATCAGAAGAGACAAAGAAGGCAATTACATCTTTCTCAAAGGAACAATTGACCATGAAGATTTCACAATCATGAATATATATGCACCAAACTGTGGTGCACCAAACCTTATAAAGACAATTCTCCAGGACTCAAGGCACAGATTAACCCCACCACACTAATATTAGGGGACTTCAATACCCCACTAAGTCCTCTGGACAGATCTACTGGACAAAGAATAAACAGAGAGGGATCTGAACTGAATGATATGATATACCAAATGGAACTCACAGATCTCTACAGAATATTTCACCCAAATACCAGAGAATACACTTTCTACTCAGCACCCCATGGAACATTCTCCAAAATTGACCACATACTGGGACACAGAAAAAACCTCAACAAATACAAAAAGATCAAAATAATTTCATACATTCTATCAGACCACAATGCAATAAAGCTCAATATCAAGACCAGGATAAGCGCTACTATCTACAAGAACACATGGAGACTGAACAGCACACTCCTGAATAATGAATGGGTCAAGGAAGAGCTAAAGAAAGAAATAAAAACATTCCTGAAACTGAATGACAATGACAATACAACACAACAAAACCTATGGGATACTTTAAAAGCAGTCCTAAGAGGTAAGTTTATAGCCCTGGTTGCCTACATTAGAAAAACAGAAAGAGTACAAGTGAATGATCTAGCAGTGCAGCTCAAAACACCTGAGAAACAACAACAAATGAACCCTAAACTCCACAGACAGGAAGAAATAACAAAAATCAGAGCAGAAATAAATGAAATACAAAGAAAATAATACAAAAAATTCAATGAATCTAAAAGTTGGTTCTTTGAGAGAATAAACAAGATAGACCTCTATCCCCGTTAACCAAAAGAAAGTAGAAACAATTCCAAATCAGTAGAATCCATGATGAAAGGGGAAATATCACAACAGACAATGAAAAGATACAATCATATGGGAATACTTCAAAAACCTATACTCTAGTAAGTTTGAAAACCTAGGAGAAATGGATGAATATCTGAAATCCTGGGAATCACCAAAGCTCAACCAAGAAGAGATCGACAGCTTAATCAGACCCATAATATATGAAGAAATTGAAGATGTAATGAAACCTCCTAACTAAAAAAAACCTAGGCCCAGATGGTTTCATGGCAGAATTCTATAAAACATTTCAAAAAGACTTACAACCATTATTACTCAAACTGTTCAGAAGGATACAAGCAGAGGGAAATCTCCCAAATTCCTTCCAAAACCAGGCAAAGATGCAACCAAAAAGGAGAACTATAGACCCATCTCATTAATGAACACAGATGCAAAAATTCTCAACAAAATACTTACAAATTGTGTACAGACCCACATCAAGAAGGTCATCCATCATGACCAAACTGGATTCATACAAGAGATGCTGGGATGGTTCAACATATGAAAATCAATGAATATCATAAAACATATAAATGGAAAGACAAATCCACACGATCATTTCAATTGATGCAGAAACAGCCTTTGACAAAATCCAGCATCCCTTCATGCTTAAAGTCCTAGAAGGAATTGGATTGGAGGGATCATTCCTCAGTGTAATCAAAGCCATATACAGGAAACCCACAGCCAATATCATCCAAAATGGGGAAACGACAGAAGCATTCCCTTTAAAAATAGGAACTTGGCAAGGCTGCCCCCTGTCACCACTCCTCTTCAATATAGTGCTTGAAAAACTTGCTAGGGCAATAAGGCTAGAAAAGGAAATTAAAGGAGTACTAATTGGAAATAAAAAAGTCAAGCTATCCCTTTTTGCTGATGATATGATTGTTTACTTAAGGGATGCTAAAAACTCCACCAGAAAACTCCTAGAAACGAGTAACAGCTTCAGCAAAGTGGCAGGATAAAAAATTAACCTAGAAAAATCAGTAGCCTTCCTTTACACCACCACCAACAAGCAACTGAAGAAGGAATACAAGGAGACTTCTCCACTCACAATAGCCACAAAACAGTAAGATACCTAGGAACAAACCCAACCCAAGACACCAAAGATCTCTACAACAAAAATTTTCTTGTCTTATTGCCCTAGCCAGTGTTTCAAGTATTATACTGAAGAGGAGTGGTGACAAGGGGCAGCCTTGCCAGGTTCATACCTTTATGGGGAATCCTAACTTTTCTCCATTTAGGATGATGTTGGATATGGGTTTCTTGTATATGGCTTTGATTATGTTGAGGAAAGATCCTTCCAGTATAATTCCCTCTAGTACTTTAATCATGACAGGATGCTGTATTTTGTCAAAGCCATTTTCTGCATCAATTGAGATGATCATGTGATTTTATTGTCCTTCAGTCCATTTATGTGTTTTATGACATTTACTGACTTTCGTATGTTGAACCATCCTTGCATCTCTGGTATGAATCCAACTTGATCATGGTGGATGATCTTTTTGATGTGGGTCTGTATACAGTTTGCAAGTATTTTGTTGAGAATGTTTGCATCTAAGTTCATTAATGAGATTGGTCTGTAGTTCTCTTTTTTGGTTGCATCTTTGCCTGGTTTTGGTATTAGAGTGATTGATGCTGGCTTCATAGAAGGAATTTGGGAGATTTCCCTCTGCTTGTATCTTTCCAAACAGTTTTAGTAATAATGGTTGTAAGTCCTCTTTAAATATTTTATAGAATTCTGCTGTGAAACCATCTGGGCCTGGGCTTTTTTTTAGTTGGGAGGTCTCTTATTACATTTTCAATTTCTTCATATATTATGAGTTTGTTTAAGCTGTCAATCTCTTCTTGGTTTAGCTTTGGAGATTCCCTGGAATGCAGATATTCATTCATTCTCTTAGGTTTTCAAATTTGGTAGACTTTAGGTTTTCAAAGTACTCACATATGATTGTCTGGATCTTTTCATTGTCTGTTGTGATATTTCCCCTTTCATCACAAATTCTGATTTGGAGTTGCTCTTTCTTTCTTTTGATTAACTGGGCTAAAGATCTGTCTATCTTGTTTATTGTCTCAAAGAACCAACTTTTGGATTCATTGATTTTTATGTATTATTTTCTTTGTTTCTATTTCATTGATTTCTGCTCTGATTTTTGTTATTTCTTCCTGTCTGTTGCATTTAGAGTTCATTTGTTCTTGTCTCTCAAGTGCTTTGAGCTGCAGTGCTATATCGTTCACTTGTACTCTTTCTGTTTTTCTAATGTAGGCAACCAGGGCTATAAACTTACCTCTTAGGAGTGCTTTTAAAGTATCCCATAGGTTTTGTTGTGTTGTATTATCATTGTCTTTCAGTTCTAGGAATGCTTTTATTTCTTTATTTCCTCCTTGACCCATTCATTATTCATGAGAGTGTTGTTTAGTCTCCATGTGTTCCCGTAGGTAGCAGGGCTTATCCTGGTGTTGATATTGAGCTTTATTGCACTGTGGTCTGATAGAATATATGAAATTATTTCCATTTTTTGTATTTGTCGAGTTTTTTTCTAGGTCCAAGTATGTGTTTAATTTTCGAGAATGTTCTGTGGGGTGCTAAGTAGAATGTATATTCTCTGGTGTTTGGGTGGAATATTTGGAAGATGTCTGTGAGGTCCATTTGTTATATTGTATTGTTCAGTTCAGATGTCTCTCTGTTTATTCTTTGCCTGGGTGATCTGTCCAAAGTACTTAGTGTCATACTGAAGTCCCCTACTATGAGTGTTCTGGAGTTAATCTGTGCCTTGATGGCCTGTAGAGTTGTACTTATAAAGATCGGTGCACTAAAGTCAACTCCAGATGGATTAAAGACCTCAACGTGAAACCCCAAACTCTGAAGGTGATAGAAGAAAAAGTTGGCAGCAGACTACAAGACATAGGCGTAGGAGAAGACTTCCTAAATCAGACAGCAGCTGCACAAGAATTAAGGTCGACAATTGACAAATGGGACCTCATCAAACTCAAAAGCTTCTGTACATCAAAAGAAACAATCAAGGAAGTGAAGAGAAATCCCACAGAGTGGGAGGAAACCTTCACTGCAGATACATCTGACAAAGCATTGATTTCCAGAATATATAAACTACTCAAAAAACAAAGAAAAAAGAAAACAAATGACCCACTCAATAGATGGAGCAAAGAACTGAACAGAGACTTCACAAGTGAGGAATTAGAGATGTCTGAGAAACACCT
>VZQC01012976.1:172399-275470 GCA_009823505.1 Rhizomys pruinosus
CATCACAAATTCTATTGATTTTGAGCTGCTCTTTCTTTCTTTTGGTTAACTGGGCAAGAGGTCTGTTATCTTGTTTGTTATTTTAAAGAACCAACTTTTGGATTCATTGATTTTTTTGTATTGTTTTCTTTATTTCTATTTCATTTATTTCTGCTCTGATTTTTGCTATTCTTCCTGTCTGTTGCATTTAGGGTTCATTCGTTGTTGTCTTTCAAGTGTTTTAAGCTTCAGTGTTAGCTCACTTATTTGTGCTCTTTCTGTTTGTTTTTTTTTAATGTAGGCACTCAGGGCTATAAACTTCCCTCTTAAGACTGCTTTTCAGGTGTCCCATAGGTTTTATTGTGTTGTATTTTCTTTATTGTTTAGTTCCAGGAATGCTGTTATTTCTTTCTTTATTTCTTCTTTGACCCATTCATTATTCAGGAGCGTGTTGTTTAGTCTCCATGTGTTTGTGTAGGTAGTGGGGCTTATCCTGGTGTTGATATTGAGCTTTATTGCACTGTGGTCTGATAGAATGCATGAAATTATTTCAAGTTTTTGTATTTGTTGAGGTTTTTTTCTGTGTCCAGGTATGTGCTCAATTTTGGAGAATGTTCCATGGGTGCTGAGTAGAAAGTGTATTCTCTGGTACTTGGGTGGAGTATTTGGTAGATGTCTGTGAGATCCATTTACTATATCGTATTGTTCAGTTCAGATGTCTCTCTGTTTATTCATTGTTGAGTTGATCTTTCCAAAGGCCTCAGTGGGGTATTGAAGTCCCCTACTATGAGTGTGCTGTGGTTAATCTGTGCCTTGAGGTCCTGTAGAGTATAGAGTTGTGTTTTTAAAGATCAGTGCACCGGAGTTTGGTGCATATATATTCATGATTGTGAAATCTTCATGATTAATTTTCCCTTTGATAAGAATGTAATGGCCCTGTTTTTCTCTTCAAATTGCTTCTACTTTGAAGTCTGTTTTGTCTGATATTAAAATAGCAACTCCTGTTTTCTTTTTGGTACCATTTGCTTGGAATATTTTTTTCTATCCTTTCACTTTAAATTGGTGCCTATCCTGGAAGTTGAGATGGGTTTCTTGTAGACAGCATATCGATGGATTCTGTTTCCTAATCCATCCTTCCAGTCTATGCCTTTTTGATTGGGGAGTTTAGTCCGTTAATATTTAAGGTTATAATTGAGAGATGTGTATTGCTTCCTTCACCTTATTATCCATTTGTGTTTTTAGTCTAGGTTTCTACTTCTGCAGTTCTAGTGTTATTAATTTCTCTTTCAAGGTGTCTGGGGGTAGTTGCTCCCCTCATATGTCCTTTGAATTGCTTCAAGTATTTTCTGAAGGGCTGGTTTTCCAGACATGTATTCTTTCATCTTGTTTACATCATGGAAGATTTTTCTCTTTCCTTCAACTAGAATCAACTTTTTTGCTGGGAATAGTAACCTGGGTTGGCATTTATAGTTGTTTAGCACTGGGAATGCTTTGGTCCACTTTTTTCTTGCTTTCATAGTTTGCACTGAAAAGTCAGCTATAATTCTGATAGGTTTCCCCTTATATGTAATTTGTTGTTTTTCTTTTGTGGCTTTCAGAATTTTGTCTTTGCTTTGGGCATCTAGCATTTTAACTATGACATTGCGAGGGGGAGTTTCTTCTCTGGTCCAGTCTATTTGGTGTTCTATGCACTTCTTGTATTTGTATGGGTTTGTCTTTTTTTATTTTGGGGAAATTTTCATCTATTATTCTGTTGACTATCTGATCAATACCATTATCTTGGGATTCTTCTCCTTCCTCTATCCCTACGATGCAGAGGTTTGATCTTTTCATAATGTCCCACATTTCCTGGTCGTTCCACTCTTGTGCATTTTTAAACTTTTCATAATCTTTACTTGAGATTTTTAGTTGTTCTGTCTTGTCTTCTAGGTCTGATATTCTTTTTCTGCTTCCTCCTTTTCTTCTTCTGAGGCTTTTCCCATTCTTTCTTTTTGATTGGATGAGTGTTTGATTTCGTTTTTCATTTCATTCTGTGTTTTCTTTAGGATTTCCACTTCCTTTTGGAGCTTCTCAATCTTTTCTTGTAGCTTCTTGTTTTGCTCATTGGTTTCCTTTTTCATTTCAGCATGGGATCTTTTCAGTGTGTCCACTTCCTTCTGGAGTTTGTCATTGTCTTCCTCTAAGTCCTTTCTGAGTTTTTCATTCTCTCCCCTTAGCTCTATGATTTCTTTGAATATATCTGTGATTGTTATTCTATGATCTGTGTCCTGGGCTACCTCTATGGAGATCCCATTGTAGGAGTCCTCCACAGGCCCTGTAGAGTTTGGTGTGAGGTTACTCTGGGCTTTTCCTATATTGTTCTTTCGTTGTGCTCTTGGCATGTCATTTACCTTTTGCCTGTATTCTGATGCGAATCTGTGAATGTCTAATACCTCTTCCCGCATTGAAGGATTGCTTTCCTTGATTCCTTCAGGTGCCTTTGTTGTATTCTCCTTATTTATGGAGTGTTGACTTGTTTAGGTTTTAGACTTTCAATTTTGGTTATACCTTGGAAGGTACTGATCACTCTTCCCTCTCTGTTCCGCAAGAACTGGGTGGGTAACAGCCCAGATGATACCTTCTGAGCACTGTATGTCCTCTGCTGCCAGCCATTTGTTCTAAGTTGGTTGTAGGACTTACTGGA
This sequence comes from Rhizomys pruinosus, assembly GCA_009823505.1. Taxonomy (NCBI): domain Eukaryota; kingdom Metazoa; phylum Chordata; class Mammalia; order Rodentia; family Spalacidae; genus Rhizomys; species Rhizomys pruinosus. The sequence goes on from VZQC01012976.1 coordinate 175,062, forward strand.
ACCTCCCTCCAGAGTTCCAGTTGGCCGGGGGGCATGGGGATGGGGAGGGGGTACTGTTGTTTGCTTAGTCCACATACTGGTACCCGGCACCCCAGCTCTATGCAACACAGGCTAGGGACTGGAACCTCATCTCCCAGGGTGCTTTGCTCCTGGTTGACACGCCTGCCCACCGACCAGGTGCCCCAGCTCTGGCGTGGGCCAGCACCCTCTATGCAACACAGGCTAGGGACTGGAGCCTCAACTCCCAGGGTGCTTTGCTCCTGTGAAAAGTTACATTTTTAAAAACAACTTCACCTGTTTTGAAAGTTTGCTCCTGTCACTGGTTCTAAGCCTCCTTTCCCTCTGAGCACCGTTTCATGTTTCACAGGATGGGCAAAGGTCCCTGGATCCTCTGGTACTCACCTCTTGCACATCCCAGGTAGAAAGTGTGCCCTTGCCAGACACTGTGCAGAGGATCGAGTTCCCTTGTCCATCCTTGTGGTGTCACTGCCGAGATTTGTGGCGGGGCCCACTTAATCCTGGGATGACCCATGTGGAAAATACGTGCATGAAAGCACACCACGAATATGCAGGTTGAGGTTCAAATGCAGAGAGAGATTTTATTCCAACATGTCTGCTTTAATATCCATCATGACTCAATCCTCAGGAATGCTAAATCTTTTCATCACTACACTCCATCCCATGGGTGTGGCCAGGGAGATCCCATTAGCTTAGAATCCAACCCATCTTAACTAAGTTTTCCCATATCTCACCCTTTTATTATTTTTTTTTAATTTTTCTTAGAGGCAGGGGAGCCCATGGGTGAGGCTAACAACCCAAAGGAACCTGAGTTTTGAATAACCAGCTGCTCAAGCCTGTTTTGAGTGCTAGGCAGTGGGGGACAGGTCAGACCTGATACTTTATTTTCACACTAAGGCCAATTAATATCCAAAAATCCCAACCATGAAGTAAGCTGATTGTCAAGCATAAGCAATGAATGTAAGTAACATTCATGTAAAACCAATGAGCAAGTATCTATGTTCATATTTTGAACAACCCAAGGTTCCTATAGTCCAATTGGAGAAGCTTGTATGCACAAGCATGTTGATCAAATAAGAGTCCAGTCTATATTGCTATAGTCTCACGATTCACCCCAATCTCTCCATAGCTCTTTACATTCTACCACGCCCCCTCTTCCGCAATTTGTTCCCTAGGCTTTGGGAAAGGGGCACAAGTGGGTGAGAAGCAAAGCAGTCTATTTTCTCTGGAGATGTCATTTTACACTGTTCAGGTTGTTTCCCTTCATGGGTTGACAACTTATCAGGGGTATCTTTTTAATCCTACTAACAAAGCACAAGCAATTAGATGTACAGGCATTTAAACAGTACTATTATGGCAAGCTAAGCTGTGAGCATAGACACAGATGTTTGGATTGTATGCTAATTGACAAACTGTGGTTTCTCTATAAAAGATGACAAGTTCTTATTGTGGCTTATATAATCTCCTAACCACTAGAGGACATAAGCTTGTGGCATCAGCTTTGAATTATTCCTCCAAGGAGAGAGCTAATAGCCAATTAGATTTGGGATATATATAGTCACATGGCTGCCACTGTTGCATAGTATCTCCAGGCAGCTGAGGTGTAGCTGATACTGACAGAGGAGTCTTGCTTGACTCAAGGAGACCAATATTTTGCTGTATTGCTTTAGTGGCCTTTGGTAACACTCTCTGGCATTTCAGAGGCCAACTGTACATTAGAAAGTGATGTCTCAAAACATTTTTTCATGCTTATACCAGGTCTTTGACAACAGGAACTTACCACCTTTCTCCTTGCAGATATCCCATTTTTATAGGCAAAAGGCCTTTATAATTTTGGGGGCTTGCATCCCCTAGCCAACATCTCCTTGGCAGAATAATCCATTGCTGATTTCAGAGCTCTCCTGTATTAATATATTTTGCTTAGTTACACAGCTTATAAAGACCTTACTTTAATATTTGGCTCTAAATAGAGAATTATCCTTTCACAATTCCTATGTCTATCAGTCAATTAAAGAAGGTAGTTATACCTGTTTTATAAGAAATTACCAGTATAACACTTGGCTCTAATTTACAGTTAGGGAATGACTTCATTACCATCATGTTTTTCTTTTTCCTATAAAGGGGAAGAGGTAGGAAGTTTTCTCAGCAACTGGAAGGTAAACTTCATTAGACCACATTATAAACAGTTATCCCAAATAGAATTCAGAGATGCTCCTGAGTCTATGACTCAGGAAATCTGAGGTTCCTTTTTCTTTCATGTTCAGATGGGTCAGCCTCTCTGCTGGCATTTCCCAGTCCATCCTGCACAGCCAAAAGTTGTACATTTTCAGGCATTTAGGTTGGTGTTTTTACCTGTGGGAACATACAAATCTCCTCCCATTGTTAGTTTCAAGACCTCAAAATTGAAAATTTATCAAAAGGTTTGGAATATAGAAGGAATATTATACCACCTCCTTCTTTTTGTTTTTTAAATTTTTATGTTTTGACCTATAGATGCCTAAGTTGTATTACACACACCCAAAAACTTATTCCCCAATACCCAAAAACTTATTAACACTTTAATACAATGAAAACCTGGTTGTATCTTTTAGATATTGAGAGAGCATAACCAGTAGGTGGCAGTGTAGATCCATTATTTTAAAATTTTTAATAGATAACCCATAACCTTTGTTGAAATTGAATTATGTTTTGGCTGTTTAATATAAATTTGCATCTTGAGAAGGAAGGGCCACGCTCCAACTCAGAGGCAATGTATTTACTGGTATCATGGCTGTTATCATTAAAATATACTTAGAACACAAGTACACACATCCATACACACATGTGCATGCACATACATACATACATACATACATAAGAAAGATTTGTTAGGTTGACCTGTAAGAGAAGAAAGCTATTTACAAATCTAAAGATTGAGGATTCCCAAAAGTAGACAGGCCAGAGTTGTTTGTAGTCTTGGAATGATCCATCTTGTCTTGCTATTAAGGACTTTGGAATAATAGTAATTATCCATAATCACAACAATCACAACAATTATTAATTGTCAATAATTATTAACCATTATTAGTCACAACAATCATTAATAATTATGAATAATAATTGTCAATAATAGATAACAATGAACAATTTACCATTAGACTAAATTTCTATAAATTATTAATAATTATATTCAATAACAATAACTATAACTATCAATAACAATTACTACTAATAATTAACAACAATCTATCATTAAACTGAATAATATGCATACTATAAACCCAATTAAAATTATTAACACTAAGGGGTATAAAACAAACATTTTCTATGAATTGAATATTTTTTTTTTATAGTTAGCAAAGTAGATTTAAACCTGTAGGATTATAATGAATTAAAAGCAGGAACTCTCATTCACTCACACATACACACAGCTTGAAGATGCGCTTAAAGAAACATAAAACAGTTTTATTCAAAAAATTTCTCATTTAAATTGAACCAAAATATCAATTTACGTTGTTAAAGAGACTTTTACCAATGTTCCTTAAAAAAGTCAATTTATTGGAGCAAGTTTGTTTTGTTAGAACTTCAAGGCCTGTAAATTTTCCTAGAAATCCATCTATCTTGTTTCCAAAATGCTGAAATCAAAAGGATGTTACCTAAAATCAAAATTTAAAGGGCATGATTTAGATATCATGTGCTCAGTGCGGCAGCTGGTATGCATGCACAGCAGGCAGGCTTATGGCGCCAGGCCAGAGCTCAGACCACGTGTGATCTAGAATTCTGTGAGAGGAGATTTTTAAGGTGAAACACATTTAAAAGGAGCAAGATAAAATGAAATCAACCATATCTAGGGTACCTGGGGGTTAAGTAAAAATATTACACTTTAAGTTAAACATGCTGAGATGGATTTGAATTACTGTTAGCTAAATCCCAACCTTGGATCTACAAATAGCTGGCAGGTTTTAGGTAAGAAGAGTTAGATTTAGAAAAAACCCATAAGAAGACAAGAGAGCAGCACACTCTTGATCAAAAAAACAAATTTTGTATATCAAAATTAAGAGGAAACAAGGCAAAGGCTTGAAATTATCTGGAGGAGGGTGCTCTTGGAGGAGGGAAGTTCTGTGAAAGGCCTTAACTTGCAACAGAAAGAAGTGGGGGCTCAGGTCGAGTAGAGCTACAGGAGAAAATTTACATATGAACCAGTTAAGATTGGAGCTGAACTTGAGGAGCTGGTTCCTCACAGTCTTTCCTTGGGGGGGGGTTGTGGTGGAATTTAAAACCAGAAAGTTTTTAATTTGCATTTCCTGGTAATTAGTAGCGATGTTGTTGTTAACAATTCTTAAGGTTGTCTCTCCGGCCAATCTAAGCTACCATCTTACGCCAGTAAGCCTTGTGTAGGACGTCATAGAATAACAATGAGGCCTAGTGCTGGGAGGGTCCCCTCCTTCCTTTGTTCCTCCTTGGGGGAACTGGGAAACATCATCCATTTCTCGGTGGGAGGGGAATGCAAACTGTTCCAGCCACTATGAAAATCAGGGTGGAGAACCTTTAGAAGGCTCAAAATGACCCTGCCATTGGACCCAGTCATACCACTCCTGGGGTATATTTACCCACAAGACTCATCTTCTGCAGACCTTTCTTTCTAGATACATGCACAGCTATCTTTATTGCCGCTCTGTTCACACTAGCAAAAAACTGGATAATCAACCCAGATTGCTCCCTCAACTGATGAGTGGATAGAGAAAAAATGTCCGGTTACATTGTAATCATAATGAAATTCTATGAAGCAGTAAAGAAAAGACAACCTCATGAAATTTTTTGCAGGTAAAATGGATGGCGCTAGGTACATTCATGTTAAGTGAAGTAACCAGTCCCAGAAAAACAAATACGAACACAATGTCTCTCTCTATTGTGGATGCTATCCAATTAACCCAGTCCTATTAAACCCTATTTTTGTGGAATTTGGATGCATATTTAAGAAACCAACAACAGAAAGATTGCATCAGAAAAACTGACTGAACTGGTGGACTCGGAGGTTGAGGAGGTGGGAGAGGGAAAAGGTGTATATCGATTGGGCATCTTTAATTACTAGTAACAAGTATCCAGTTTTGCCCGAACTCTGTCTACCAGGATAAAGCGTATTAGGACTTAGTAAAGTAGAAATTATGTGCCATACTAAAACAACATTGGTTTATAATCGGCTGTATAAAAAACGGAATTAATGCATCATGAGTTCATTGGTGATATAAATTGTCCTGTTGTCCCAACCATCGCTTAATGTAAAACGCTATTAACAAATTAGCTTTGGATTCGGTATATAAACAAATTTCTCTCCTTAATTTTGCTGTCCCTATGTCTCACCCTGGTAGCAATTTCTTTCACCTATAGGATGATTTTAATTTAAAATAAAAAAAGTTTGTTTCCCAAGTTAATCACCTACAGTAACCCAAAACAGCATGCGTGAACTTGATGAAATTATGCGCCTTGACTCCAGCTGATAGGTATATATTTGCTTTGTGTGAGACTTAATGTGGTCAAGAAATAAACCAACCATTAAAAAGGGGTATATAATAGATGTGCAAACTTTTTTGTCAAAAAAACCTTGCACATCCAAATCTTCAAACTAACTATGGTAACGGATTTGCATGCTCCAACAGGCCAGAGTATCACCAATTAATGGCTGAGAAAGAAAATGCGGCTTTTCAGTGAGTAGGATGTCGAGAAAGTGCCAGCAGAAGGATGGAATCCTCTGGGCATTGAAGGAAGAAATGTCTCAGATTGCTACAGCATCAGGCCCCTTTCTGGATCCTACTTGTAACACGATTTTTAATGAACCTAATGACGTTATCTTCCAGGTGCTGCAAAGGTTTATACAAGAGACTTTCTTAACTCCCCCCACTAAGAATAAGGAGAAATATGATGATGATGAGGTCGCTCTCCACTGTAGATTGGAGCCAGCTGTTATAGAGTATTCTCTTGTAAAAATCGTAAAAACTGCTTCTTTAATGACTAATGACCTAGAAACTGTGAAAAGGATTATTCGCTATTCAGAACCAAATATAATGCCAAAGTCTCCTTAACATCACGAACTTAAGCAAAATCTTAATATAGGACTCTGACATCAACATGGATTACTCTATTCTCTCCCCAGGAGATGTTGGCCAGGGGATCCAACCCCCACAAAGGTAAGGACTCCTTGCTCCAAACCGGGATATTTGCAGGAAGAGAGGCGATAAGGCCCTGCTGTTGAAGACCTGTATAAACTGGGAAAGTGTATGGAGACCGCACTTGCAAGGATACGGATGCGCTCTGGAATGCCAGAGAGTGTTACCAAAAGGCCACTTAAACCAATAAAGCAATATGGGTCTCCTGAGCAAGCAAAAACCCTCACTCAGCACCAGCTACACCTCATCGACCTGGGAAATACTGGCAGTCAGTGGCAGCCTTATGTCTGTATATCCCAATTCTAATTGGCTACTTGGCTCTCTCCTTGGAGGAATAACCCACGGCTGATGACAAAAGCTTCATCCTCTAAGGTTAGGAATGTTATAAAACCACACGAAGAGCCCTGTCATACTTAACAGAAGAAAATGTAATTCATGGATTAACATACCATCCAAACATCTGCTGTCTATAACCAATGTAACCTACCATAACAACTAGTAAGTTTAAATACCTATATATCCAATTGCGATGTGCTTCATTAGTAGGAAAAAGCTTATATGTTATACTGTTTAATACCTATATATCTAATTGCTGTGCTTCATTAGTAGGATTGAAAGGTTATGCCTTGGACAAGCTGGCAGCCCATGAAAGAAAACAGCCCAGAATTTTACTAGAGACAAGACAACAGCTCCAGAGAAAGTAGACTGTTTTGCATCTCATACACGTGTGCCCCTTTTCTAAGCTAGGGAACAATCTGTGGAAGAGAGGGCACTGGTAGAATGTAAGCGCTTGATTGGGGTGAAAGGTGAAAACTACACACATATAGTCTGGACACTCATTTGATCAACCTGATTGAACATACAAGCCCCCCCGGTGGATGGTGGGACCCATGAGGCTGTATGGGGTTTGGGCAAACTGCTTGCAAAATGGTTTGACATGAAGGATGCTTGTACTCACAAATTATCACTTATTGTTAAAAACAAATGAAAACAAAACAACAAACAACAAAAAACCCAGAGATGCAGAAATTACGGCAGAATGCTATGATCTGGGATGGGTAGGGGTGGGGTGGGGTGGAAGGGAAAGGGATACATGCCTGAACTTAATTGGAAAAAATTGTATGAAATCACAAAGCACAATAAAAAAAAAAATAAATAAAAAAAAAAAAAATAAAAAAAAAAAAATAAATGTATTCACTTGCTGAACAGGCCTTATTTTCTCCATGAAGTCAAAGGCAAGCTCATTTGTAGCTAATGAGGGGAAAGTGAAGGAATGTTTTATTGGCCTAGATTTCCTTCCCTGATGTTTCTGTATACATTACTTCCTTCCATGTTCCCTGAATGAGACAAGGACACATGCCCTTTCCCTTCCCCTTAAGCCATCCTGCATATATTAATCTTTGTGGCGTTGTCACATAGACTCTATTAAAATGGTCTTTGTTCCATTAAAAAAAAAAGATTTCTTGTGGAGAGGGATGCATATTAAAAGAACAACAACAGAAAGATTGCATCAGAAAACTGACTGAAATGGTGACTCGGGAAGGGTGGGAGGGCTGGGAGAGGGACATGGGTGTATATTCGATTGGTGCATATTTAATTGACAAGTATCCAGTTTTGCCCAAACTCTGTCTACAGGATACATGGTATTTTAGGACTTAGTAAAAGTAAAAATGTGTATATTAAACAACATTGGTTTAAAAGCTGATAAAAACAGTAATGCATCAGAGTTAAATGGTGATATAAATTGCTGTTGTCCACATTAGCTTTAATTAAAAACTGTATAACAATTAGTTTGGGATTGGTATAAACAAATGTTCTCTATAATTTTGCTGTCATATAGTATCACCTGGTAGCAATCTCTTTCACCTATAGGATGATTTAATTTAAAAATAAAGTTTGTTTCCCAAGTTAAAAAAAAAACCGGAAAGTTTTTCAGACCAGTAGAATTATGAAAAATTGTTTTTAAGGCCAAGCATAACTGCTAAGCCTTAATGTTAAATTCAGCCTTAAGGTCACTGGCTTTTATAGCCTGCAGGAGTTACCATGCCAGGAGGCACATGCCTGGAAGGCACTGGGTGCTCCCTCTGAACCAAATCAGAGGCAGGCTGCTCTCCACATGTACAGAGCCACATGCCCTCAGACCACTGTCCCATCCACCGAAACCAGCAGGAAAGATGGCTCCACCACAACAGATAGATATCAGGAAAGAGAGGAGAAAGAGAAGAAAAGGGCAAGATTTAGGAGTATGCATACCTAAGTTGTCAAGGTTTCCTTCTGTCCCGCGTTCGGACGCCAATTGTGGTGTCGTGGCCGAGATTTGTGGTGGGGCCCACTTAATCCTGGGATGACCCATGTGGAAAATATGTGCAGGAAAGTGCACCACGTGTACACAGGTTGAGGTTCAAATGCAGAGAGAGTTTTATTCCAACATGTCTGCTTAAATATCCATCATGACTCAATCCTCAGGAATGCTAAATCTTTTTGTCACTATGCTCCATCCTATGGGTGTGGCCAGGGAGGTCTCATTAGCTTAGAATCCAACCCATCTTAACTAAGTTTTCCCACACATCCTTGGTGAGGCCACTGCCTGAGAGATACTTTGCATGTTTAAAGTCTTCTGCAAGGGAACCCCAATAATACTTAGGCACTGGATATCTGAGGGCTGACTGAAACCAAATGGAGATGTTTTCTCTTTCACATCCCTTCATAGAAGGGTCTGGGTCACAACTTTGGACAGGATTGAGAAAGTCAGCAAGCAGACTGCAGGTTGGCCCTGTGTCCAGACATTGGTTTTTCCCTTTAATCTGTTTCTATAGCTAAGAAAGTGTTCTAGAGTACTGAGTATGGATGTCAGTAGCTAAAGTTCTTGGCCAGCATGAGATCCAAGGTTTGATTCTTAGCACCCAATAAAGTTGCTGCATAGTGAGTTCAAGGCCAGTCTGGGATACGTGAAAGCCTGCCTTTAAAAAATAAATAGGGGGCTGGAGAGATAGCTTAGTGGTTAAGTGCCAGGGACTGGCCCACCAGGGGTCTCAACCATGGGAAAGCAGGGTCCTTGGTAATCAGGAAAACACAGGGTTGGCGATGACAGTCAGAAACGACACCACAGAGGCTTTGAATCTGCTGCATTTTTACTGAGCTCAAGGCAGTGATTTTATAGAACATTCAAGAAGAAACAGCAAGGAGAGTTGGCAAACTTCCCAGAACTACTGGACAGGTTACTAATAATACAAGTTTTATACATTAACCAAAGTACATAGTCATGGGTTATGGTTGGCAGATTACAGCATAATACATTTTAAACAGACAATGGTCCTAAAACCGTAGACACAGGTCTGGAACAAAACTTTGAAGAACTGAGAGACCGTGGCTTTCTTTTGAAGTTTCATTATTAATATATTATTAAAATAACTTTTAGTTTTAAAATCTTGGCTTTCTTTTGTGAAATAACCTTTACTTTGTGATCTTAAGGTTTTCTTTTCCTGCCTCCCCAGGGAAATGGCTCAGGCCATTTGTAATGTACCTGAAGCCAATTTTCAGCATGACTTGCTTTTGTACAGTGTGTGCAATGCCACCATTTACTATTGCATATTTGGTTAATAATACTTTTGTTTTTGCTGTGGAGTTAATAAGCACCAGGGAGGCCTATCTCTTAACAGTCTTTGCATGAAGTTTAAAGTATAGTATAAGACCCATTGTCCATCTATATTAACCCATCTGTCTCCCCATTTATCATATGCTCCTGTGAAAGGAAGGGGGAGGAATCAGGGACTCTCTGTATGCTATTTTTTCCTAAAGGAGGAACCCACCATCTGCCTTTAATTAAATAATGCTTTCCATCATACACGACTGCCACTGGACTCAGTAACAGTCATGTATGATAGAAAACATCATTCTTGCTTGATTATCCTGTTTTTAACTCTCTATGAATAGTTCATTATTTTACAATTGGTCTATGATATCACCCAGTATGATGTTGTTCCATATGATCTCTGCAAGGGCTCTTAGGAAAAGGGGGGTCTTTCCCAGAAATGTTCCAATGCTTAATCTCACTTAGATTTACAGAAAGTTCTTACTCCAACTGTGGCCTGATATCTGGGGGGAGGTATTTGACCAATATTACCATCCCCTGAGGCATCTAGATGACCTTGTTCTTTATTCATAAGAATAAACGTGGTTTAAATGAAAGTTTTGTTAAACTCAGGAAGAATATCATTGCCAAGAAAGACAATATGCTAAATCCTACACGAAGGAAACGTAGTATCTTAGGAGTACATCGAGGCTTTGATGATGGCTAAGGCCGAGCACTCTGCCAGGGACCTCCAGGGGGTCGGGCCCTGAAGGACTTTTCTCCCCCGCCTGCCTTGAATATGACTGTCGTCATGGCTCACACAGGTGACACTGGAGTTGGTGTGGCAGTTAAGAGCACCAACTGTTCTTACAGAGGACCTGGGTTCGATCCCCAGCATCCACATTGCAGCTAAGAACCGTCTGTAACTCCAATTCCAGGAGAACTCCAGTTCCAGGGGAATCTGAGACCCTCTTCTGACCTCCGCGGCATTGCATGACACAGGTACACAAACCTACATGCAGACAGTACATTCATACACATACAAAAATAAATTTAAAGAAATTAAAAGAAAAAGAAGATCATTGCAGAAGAGGGAAGAGAAAGATTGTAAGAGCCAAGGCTGGTGCATGAACGGAGGGAAGCAGAGGCTTACAGACCACTGGAAGCTTTCACATGTGAACTTGTGGCAATGTTGGCATCAGGCATGGGACCCATGCCCACTCAGACAAGGTCTCAGAGTGGAGCAAGAGAAATGGGTGGAGGACTGGCTCTGGACTGAGAACTACAGGAGACTCATTACTGCTGGGAGAAGAAAAGTATGCCTTACTTAAGATTTCTAGGTCTGCTGACTAGACACCAGCGGGTAATTTGCACAAGAGGACATCTGGGTCCAAAAGTGTGACTGGATAGGGCTTAACATGGATGGTGTTATGCATAAGTTCTGATGGGGTTGGGGTCTGGTGGGGGGCTAAATTTGATTAGGAACCATTGTATGAAATGTACAAATGCTCAAAAAAAATCTGGGTGTCTTTATTCACAGCACTTGGGAGGTAGAGGCAGGTAGATCTCTGTAAGATCAAGGCCAGCCTGGTCTACATAGCGAGCTCCAACACAGCCAGAGCTACAGGGAGAACCTGTCTCAAAAGACAAAATGAATGAATGAATGAATAAATAAATAAATAAATTAGTTAATAAATAAAGTAGAAGGCTCTCTTCATGAGGAAAATGGACTCTACATCTGGGTTCAAAAGTGTGACTGGATAGGGCTTAACATGGATGGTGTAATGCATGAGTTCTGATAGGGGGTTGAGGCCTGGTGTAGGGCTAAATTTGATTAGGAACCATTGTATGAAATGTACAAATGCTCAATAAAAAATAAAAATAAGCTGGGCGTGATGGTGCATGTCTTTAATCCTAGCACTTGGGAGGCAGAAGCAGGTGGATCTCTGTGAGTTCAAGGCCAGCATGGTCTACATAGTGAGCTGCACAATAGCCAGATCTACAGGGAGATCCTGTCTCAAAAAGACAAAAAATAATAATAAAACATAAAAATAAATAGAAGCTCTTCATCAGGAAAAGTGACTCTACAAAGTTGACCCTTGATCCTCACATGCATGCACCAATATATTTGTGCCTATACAAACACACACACAATCACTTTACACTAATAATTATTATAATTATAATACATACACCTTTAGAATAGAATATCTCCATCAGAAAACTCTCCAAAGGATTAAAAGAATTGGGGGGGGGGATAAAACAAATTGTAGAGCCAATTGTACTTAATTTCCATGGTGAATTATCACCATGGTTTTATTTAAAAATGAGTGGGCATGGTGGTACATGCCTTTAATCCCAGCACTCGGGAGGTAGAGGCAGGTGGATTTCTGTGATTTCAAGGCCAGCCTCGTCTCCACAGTGAGTTCCAGGCCAGCTGGCCCTACAGGAACTGTCTCAAATAAGAGAAATAAGTAAGTAAGTAAATAAATAAATAAAAAATAAGAGTGGGAAGCCTTAAGGTAAGGGAGAAAAAGGCTTGATTTTATGCTGTGACACGACCTGTCAGCCTCCTCCATTCAGCAGACTACAAGAGGAAAATTAGGCCTGGTTCCATGGCTGCCACAAAACCCAGACCTTTACATTTTAATTCCTTATCTGTAGTTATTCTTTCGGCAGAAGCACTTAAAAGCAGCCAGCTGACAGCCTTGACCTCTGCTGTTTCTCACAGACCTGTGAAAGTCTGGACTGTCCTTTGATGTCTCAGGAAAGAACTTTGATCCGGATTTTAGCCTGAGGTTCCCTTGTCCCAGTTACCTGCCCCAGCCCCCAATTGTGTGTACTGTCCTGGCCCATGCCTGGGTTAGTATAAAAGCTTTGAGTTCCAACATTAAAATTGAGTCTATTCCCTTGGGCTCTCTCTGAGTCTGTGTCTGTTTGTCTGTATGTCTGTCTGTATGTCTGTATATCTTTGTACTTTACTTATCTATTTCCTTGGGTAAAATCCTGGTGGTCCCTTCCCTCTCCTTGCCGGAGCTAACCCAGGGAAAGAAGAACAACAAATAGCATGAGGATGTTGCCCACGCATGTATAAAGGACTATTCAGACAACGATAAACTCTGACACTTATCTCTTCATTAAATGAGAACACAGGGCTGTCTGTATTCAGGGAGAAAAGGAGGTGTGGGCACCTGATCTAGGATGCCTGTCTCGATACCCAAGTCCCCAATATTTCTCTGTAGATGAAGTTCAGGTTGGGTCCTTTCTGTGGATTATTCTTGCTTTGTTCTTCAGAGGAAGAACTGCTTCCAGGTCTGCATGCCCAGGTGCTGCCACATCTGTGTGCACAGGTGCTCCCAGGTAAGGTCACTGAAGTTCCATTTTAATCTGACTACTATGGGGAGACCACATTTTTCATTCTGCTGAACTGGATTCTGTGATATTACATATAATTTGCAGTTTCTGCCCCCATTCTTAAGTACCCCTACCCCCAACAGGCTGTAGAAACTAGAATTTCGGGGCTGGAGAGAGAGCCTAGCGGTTAAGAGCACTGACTGCTTTTGCAGAGGATCCGGGTTCAATCCCCAGCACCCACATGATGGCTGAGAACCGTCTGTAACTCCAGTTCCAGGAGAACTCCAGTTCCAGGGGAATCCGAGACCCTCTTCTGACCTCCGCGGCATTGCACGACATGGGTGCACAAACTGACATGCAGAAAGTACATTCATACACATATAAAAATAAATAAAATTTAAAAATAATTAAAGAAACTAGAATTTCTCTTCCTTAAGATGGGTCATATACAGTTTACCCTTTGTCAATTTTCCATCTTAGACTGATGCTTGTTCTACAGTAGGTCACAGACCCTGTTCATTCCAGAGTGTTCCTGCTGTACTGCAGGGAGGGTGGAAGTGATGACTGATCTAAGCAGATTTGCCTTGCTGGGATTCCCCACCTCCCAGTCTCTGAGTTGCCATGCTGTGCAATGAAGTCTCCCCAGGAAGCCAAAGGGGAGCTGGACAGCCCAACACCTGGAGGTGCTGTGCCCAGGAGGTCATGAAGCTCCACATCCCCTCCCTTTATCTGTATCTGTTACAGAGTTTAGAACACCAGTAAAGACACTAGACTCAAATCACTTGTTAAATCAAATGTTAATCAGCCAAATTAATTGAAAAACCCAGCGCTGTTGGCAAGTCAGTCTTGGTGCCCATTCAGACTGTCGCTCTGAGTAAATTTGGTGGACTACCTTCTAAAGGGGGAGGCCAGCAAAGCAAAGCTGCCTGGCACTTCTGGCCTACTTAGAAAATGTCAGGGTGCCTTTAAGCAGGAAGAGCCAGTAACAGAAGACAAAGCCAGCAGTTAAGCATGTCTGTGTTTGTATATTCTATCAAGGTTGGGTGTGCAGAGGGTCAGCAGCAGATGAAGGGGAAGGGGTCTGGGCTGCATGGAATGTGCTGTGCAGCTTGAGCTAAGAGTGAACAAGCTTAAGTGCTTTCTCTGTTCAAAATGGAGTAAACTAGATTGCAAGCCTATAACATACAGATAGACGCAGACTCAAAGACATTCTCTTTCTCTCTCTCTCTCTCTCTCTCTCTCTCTCTCTCTCTCTCTCCTTTCTACAGATTCATATTGAAAAATGATTTAGTATCAGAACTGCAGCTGCCAGCATTGACTTTGCTAGAATGAAAGATTAGAACATGAAATGCCTGGAGAAGCCAAGACAGCCTGAAGAATGGACCGTAGCCTGCAGAAGATGCTCTTGTGGAAGAAAGGCCTTACTTCTGTTGTTTTCTTTATGAATACTTGCTGTACCAGAGTATGGTCCTGCTGTCCCTCTCTCAGTAACCAGTGTGGATATTCAAAGGCAAGGCTGCCTGTAATCACTCCTTCTGATAGGCATGAAGCATTGTTATCCAAACTTCTTAACAATGGATAATTTCCATCCAAGTGTAAGACTGATAGTTTACAATGTGTAATAGTGTTGAGGTTTACGATTGGTTGAGATAGGTATCCTATTATAACTCAGGTTGTCCTCAAACTGAGAACCCTCCTGCCTCAGCTACCTAGGTGTTGAGAGTGTAGGCATGCACCCACACACCTGGCTTTATGTTTTATGAACTTTAAAAGGGTTGAGAAAAAAATTTATGGTCCTAAAATGTTTGTTTTTTTTCCTCAGTTGAACTAAGGACTATGTTTTGGGAGAAATTACATTGAAATAAGTATTTCTGCTTCTGCTATTGAAATGAGTGGTTCCAGTAATGAGTCATGTGGTGAAATGAGCATCACATGAACAGTGAAGAGATGACTGAAAACTGTTCTGAGGCTGAAGCTTCTGCATGCAGTAGGGATGAGAGATGGTTATCACACTAACGTCACCAGGCAGCAGATCAGATGACGTGAGCCACCAACCATGTGGTATAAGCTGTAGAAATGTCTTCTCCCCCAGGTCTGGAGATCACGTTTGAAATTGGCAGGGTTGCGTTCTCTCTCAGGCTCTGGGGGAGAATCTGCTCCTGGCCTCTGCCAGCTCCTGGTGGCCACCCTGACCATCCTGGAGACAACATCAGGCCATCACTGTCCCTGCCCATCACCTGCATATCTGTGTGCCCATTCCTCCCTAAGCGCCTTTCTCATGAGGACACTGTGTTGTACTTAGGGCACATCAGGAGAAATCTCAAGAGGCAGAAACAAGCAGACCTTGAGAATTCAAGGCCAGCCTGGTCTACAATGTGAGTCCCAGGTCAGCTAGGGTTACATAGTGAAACACTCTCTCAAAAATTTTTTTAGATTTTTAAAATTATGTATGAATATGAAAATGAGTGCAAGTCCCCACAGAGGCAGAGGTACTTTGAACTGCCCCATGTAGGTGCTGGGAACCAAACCTGGGTCTTCTGCAGAAGCAATCTGTTGTGGGCAGGCCTGAGCTTGGCGTGTGTGGGGTAACACTTCAGCCAGCATATTTTAATGTCATGAGCAAACTCACAAAACCTATGGGTCTGCCCCATGAGCTGGGGCAACTTGTAATGATGTAGAGTTCTGGCATAGGCTACTGGGCGTGATGTCATGCAATGTGGGGGCTGTCTGTCCCAAGCCTGTATGAGCTGGTTGCCCTGTAAAAATAAAGAGAATTCCTGCAAGCTTTGCCACCTGACTGAAATCTCCCGGTTGTTATTGCATGCATGCTTTCCTTAACTAGATTGATCATCTTTCAAGTAGCTTTTTAGCTTGTCCAGTCATAGGGCTGGCTCCCATGTCCAGTTGGGTGGTTGTGAAGGCTAACAGCCTCTGGCCATGGGTTCATCCATGTGTGAGGTCCATGGAAGCCAAGAACTTCCCTGTTTGGTCTGGCTCCGGGCTTACCAACTCCACAGTCACCAATGAGGCCATCAGCTTCATGGATGGGTGTTGTGGGGCCATCAGCCTAGACACGGGCTTGGCTGCAAGTTCATCAACCTTGCGACTACCAGAAAGCCAGCAGCATCCTGGACAGCAGGCACTTACATTTTACAACACTCAGTACTGTTTGCTGAGCTACCTCTCCAGTCTCACCTAGTCATACTGTCCGCTGAATGATTAAGAAGATTCATTCTTTTGTAGTCTAAAGTAATACAAGTTCCAGGGAATAAGATATAGATGTATCTTTTAAAAATTATTTTTTTGTGTATGTGTGTACTCTCTGAATGTAGGTTGGTGCACCCATGTCATGCAATGCTGCGGAGATAGATGTATCTTTTAGGAGGGGCAAGTGACCACCCAGTGCAGTTAATTGCATGAAGATGCATTTGCATTTCCACTTTGGTTCTAAATCTTAGAATAATGACTAACAACATTAAGAAGAAATTCTGAGCAGGAGTGGACTAAGGCTCCTTGTATTTTAGTTGTGGACACAGTCTAACTATGCAGCCCTGGCTGGGCAAGAATTGAATAAGCTGGCCTGAAACTGACACAATCTGCCTCCTCTGCCTTCTATGTGCTGAAATTAAAGGTGTGTGCTACCGTGGGCAGCCCCCTAGTCATTTCTTCATAACACTGCCATCATTCTGGGCTTGCCAATAGGCCTTTCTTTATTAACTATCAGGGACAAGGACATAGTTACTTTTCAGGGCATACATAGTCAAAGCATATCTGCAGAGCGCTGGCCTCTGGGATGTGGACACCAATTACACTTCTCTCATATTGTCTAAGCACATTGTATTGAGTCATGGACACACATGTGCACATCATATGTACACACACATCATACATATGGAAGTCAGGGTAACCTGCTCTAGTAGAAGAACATGAATAAGTGACTCAAAGAGTACCCCACATTTCTAATTTCTTTTTAACACAGGGTCACTTTATGTGGCTGTGGTGAGCCTAGAACTCACTGTGTAGATCAGGCTGTCCTTGCGTTGACAAGATCCACCTGCATCTGTCTCCACAGTGCTGGGATTAAAGGTGTGTGCCACCATGCCAGGTTCCCTCATTACTTAAGTTGCTTATTCTTATTTTGAATGTATGAATGATTTTCCTGCATGTATGTAAGTGCAGCATGTGTGTGCAATGCCCATGGAGACCAGAGGAGAGTGTTGGATTCCCTGGAACTGGAGTCATGGGTGTTTTTTTTTCCCATGTAGGAACCAATCCCTAATCCTCTACAAGAGCAGGTGCTACTCTCAACTGCTGAACTCTCTCCAAGAACCCTGCATCACTTTTGTTTTCTGAGAGGGGGACTCCCTGTCACCCTAGATCACTTAGAAGCCACTATATTTCCATGTGGGGCTCAATCTCAGATCCACCTGCTTATGCTTCCCCTATGGTGGGATTAAATGTATGCACCTCCATGCCTGGCTCCCTGATCAATTTTTTTGGTTCTTTTGAGACAGGGTCTTCTTGTAGCCACAGCTGGCCTAGAACTTGCTATACAAACCAGGCTAGCCTCATTCTCAAAGAGATCCTCCTGCCTCTGCCTCCTGAGGGCTGGGATTAAAACCCTGTGCCACCATGCATGCCTGGATCACTTTTTCTTTCTTTTTTCTTTCTTTATTTTTTTACTACTTATGTGTATGAGTGTACTGTCTGTATGTAGGTTGGTGCACCTGTGTCATGCAATGTTGCAGAAGTCAGAAGAGGGTGTCAGATACCCCTGGAACTGGAGTTAAAGAAGGTTCTTAGCCTCCATGTGGGTGCTGGGAATTGAACCCAGGTCCTCTGAAAGAGCAGTCAGTGATCTTAACTGCTGAGTTCTCTCCAGCCCAGGATCATCACTTCTTAATGACACTAAAATCATCATTCTGAATTTGAAAATAGAGCTTTATTATATCAAGGAACAGGACACAGTCCAATTACTTTTTAAGTGTACACATATTCAGAGTGTACATCTGCAGAAAGCTCACATTCCGTGGCCAGGACATCACACGTACTACACTCACATTGTCACATGTTGTCTTGTAGACATAGCTGGTGAGAGAAAAAGTTCAGTAAACAAATGGGGAAGAAAACGTACCCATTCTTAGTAAAATAGGACCTGAAAAGCATATAAACTGGTCCTTTAATCACATTATAAAATTATTTTTAAAAATTTTAACACATGCCTGGTGTGGTGGTGCACACCTTTAA
This sequence comes from Rhizomys pruinosus, assembly GCA_009823505.1. Lineage (NCBI taxonomy): Eukaryota > Metazoa > Chordata > Mammalia > Rodentia > Spalacidae > Rhizomys > Rhizomys pruinosus. The sequence continues at coordinate 193,395 of VZQC01012976.1, forward strand.
TCCCAGCACTCCGGAGGCAGAGGCAGGCAGAACTCTGTGAGTTCAAGGCCAACCTGGTTTACAGAGTGAGCTCCAGGCCAGCTGGGACTAAAGGGAGATGCTGTCTCAAGAATACCAAAAAATCCCCAAACAAACCTTTTAACAATTATGTGTGAGAGCATGTGTACACACACACACACACACACACACACACACAAACACACACACACACACACACACACCATGATGGTGGAAATATGGGGACATCCTGCTGAAGCAGAAGAACTTTCATAACTTTTGAGTAGTTCAAGCCTAGCCTACGCTACACATAAGATCTTGACTTAAAAACAAAAATGAGGGGCTGGAGAGATGGCCAGGCGGTTAAGAGCACCGACCGCTCTTACAGAAGACCCAGGTTCGATCCCCAGCACCCACATGGCGGCCGAGAACCGTCCGAAACTCCAATTCCAGGAGAACTCCAGTTCCAGGGGAATCTGAGACCCTCTTCTGACCTCTGCGGCATTGCACGGCACGGGTGCACAGACCTGCATGCAAACAGTACATTCATATACATACAGAAAAAAAAAAATGAAAACAATCCAAAACCCCAGAAGATTTCAATTAAAGGTTCTTTGAATATTCTTGTTCTACTCAAGGTAAACATAGCTAAAGAGAATCAATGCCTCCCTGCTCATTGGGTGACAAGCAGAGGGTGGGGAATAGAGCCGTCAATCATTCTGATTCTGTAATAATGAGGCGGCAGCTCTCTCCTCTCTCTTGGCAGCTCCCAGCTGTCTGGCCTGCCTTACACTAATCCAAGTCTGCAGCTCTCCTGGTCCCCTCCTGGCCCTGCACACCCTCACATGGAGCCCTGTCCCCATCTTCTCCTTACACTGATCCAAGTCTGCACCTCTCCTGGTCCCCTCCTGGCCCTGCACACCCTCAGATGGAGCCCTGTCCCCATCTTCTCCTTACACTAATCCAAGTCTGCACCTCTCTTGGTCCCCTCCTGGCCCTGCACACCCTCACATGGAGCCCCATCCCCATCTTCTCCTTACACTAATCCAAGTCTGCACCCCTCCTGGTCCCCTCCTGGCCCTGCACACCCTCACATGGAGCCCCGTCCCCATCTTCTCCTTACACTAATCCAAGTCTACAACTCTCCTGGTCCCCTCCTGGCCCTGCACACCCTCACATGGAGCCCTGTCCCCATCTTCTTACACTAATCCAAGTCTGCACCTCTCCTGGTCCCCGCCTGGCCCTGCACACCCTCACATGGAGCCCCGTCCCCATCTTCTCCTTACACTAATCCACGTCCGCACCTCTCCTGGTCCCCTCCTGGTCCTTCACACCCTCAGATGGAGCACCGTCTCCATCTTCTCCCTCCCACTAAGAAAGGGAGATGTGGCACCGACCTCTCCCCACAAAGCATGTGGAGAACACAGCAGATACTCCCAAGGCAGGGGTGGGGTTCATTGGGAGAGTTCATACTCTACATGTGCAAGACCTGCCTTCAGCAGGGTCAGACAAAAATCTTCCTCAGCTGGGAAATCTACAGATTCAAAAGCTGATCAAGCCCTAACAGGTTGAGCTCCAAAATTTCACAGTAGATGCACCATAATGGAACTTCTGAAAACTAAACAGAAAATAACTTGAATTCAGAAGGAAAGTGCACCTTCTCTATAGAAGGCAGAGACTTGGATGGCAATGGATTTCCCAGCAGGTGTCAGAGATGCCGGAGGAAGTGGTAGAGCACATTTCAAATGCTGAAGACAAACTTAATAGGAATAAAGGACCCAGAGTGATTGAGAGGTAGAGGAGAGGGGTAAGAATCAGAGGCCAGCCTGGGCCACGTGGAAGCTTGTCTAAATTAAAACAAAACAAAAATTGAAACCAATGCAGGTACACGTGTGCAACCCCCCCCCCTTAACCCCCAACTGAGATAACCTTGAATAGCCAAAGCCATCTTGACCATAAAAACTGGAAATATCACAATTGTAGTATTTTTTGGTCTTTTTGAGACAGGGTCTCCCTGTAGCCCAAGCTGTCCTAGAACTCACTCTGTAGACCAGGCTGGCCTTGAACTCATAAAGATCCACCTGCCTCTGCCTCCTGAGTGCTAGGATTAAAGGCATGCACCACCACGCCAGGACACAATTGTAGATTTTCAAATATATCATGTCTTGCTATTGTGATTAAAAATGAACCCCCCCCCCCCAAAAAAAAACCAATACAGGAATCTGAGTTCAGGAACCACCTGCACATTTATGGTTAATTGATTTTATTTTATTTGTTTAATTTTTTTGTCTTTTTGAGACAGGATCTCTCTTAGTCCCAGCTGACCTGGAGCTCACTATGTAGATCAGGCTGGCCTTGCACTCACAGAGATCTTCCTGCCTTTGCCTCCTGAGTGCTGGGATTAAAGGCATGCACCACCATGCCTGGCAATTTATTTTTTAACCAGGCCCTCTTAAGTACTGAGACCCCATATCTAAAGAAAGCACAGATATAAAAATGGCCAACAAATTAATGAACAAGTTCAATATCTCACATTAGGAAAATACAACAAAAACCACAATAAAATGGGCAGGCATGGTGGTGCATACCTTTAATCTCAGCACTTGGGAGGTAGAGGAAGTCAGATTTCTGTGAGTTCAAGTCCAGCCTGGTCTACAATGAGTTCCAGGTCAGCTGAGGCTACAGGGAGACCCTGTCTCACAAAGACCCAAAACAAAACATATAGGGCCTTCCAATTTTTTTAGAATAGCTATTGTCAAACAGACTAATACATTGCTGCCCACAGTATTGCGATTCTCTTAAACACCAGGCTCATTGAAAGAGCCCAGACAAGAAGGGCTGTAGATTCAATCCCATCACAAACTAGAAACAGAAACATATTACAAACAGAAAGAGCCTGCCTGGGAGCCCCTGAAGCCAGCCTCCACATGGCGAGGGGTCCAGTTATTTTCAGCCTGCCTGAGAGTGCTTAAAGCTGGCCTCAGCCTAGTGGTGAGCTTCTCCAATTGCTAGCCTGGGCTCATTTGAAGGCCCTCCCGCTGCTGCAGAGTTAGATTCCTCTGCCCCTGGACATAGATCTGGACATGGCTCAGCCTGCTTGGGAGTGCCTGAAGCTGGGACTCCACATTGTGCCAGATTCCATATGTTTCTAGGCCACCCAAGAGTGCCTGAAGCTGGCCTCTGAGATGTGGGGAGATTCCCCAGTTACACTGTACCAAACCCCCATTCAGATCATCTGCAGCCCCTCCTGCTCTGCGTTGGACACAGATCTGGACATTTCCAGCCTGCCTGGGAGTGCCAGAAGTCAGCCTCCAGCTGGTGCTGGGGTATGGTTGTTTCCAGCCTGCCTGGCATTGCCTGAAGCTGGCCTCCCCATGGTGCTGAGCTTCCTGAGTTGTGCCATACCCAACCCCCTCCCACTGGTGCTGGGCTAGACCCCTGCATTTTAGCAGACTCCAGAACTTTCAGACTTCCCCAGAGCACCTGAATCAAGCCTCCACCTAGCAAGTCTCCCAACCTGTGTTGTGCCTGCTGGCTAGTAGGGGCCGAGACCTTAGAAGGAAGCCTGAGAAATTCTGATTTGATGCCTGACTTGGGCCTCTGGGGTTAACCAAAATCAAGGAAAGACATACCCATACAAATACGAGAAATACATAGAACACCAAATAGAGAGGAACAGAAAAGAGACTCCCCATGCCATATCATAGTAAAAGCACTAGATGTTCAGAACAAAGAGAATACTGAAAGTTGCAAAATAAAAAGAATAAGTCACATGTAAAGGAAAGCCCATCAGAAATACAGCTGACTTTTCAATGCAATCTATGAAATCCAAAAGAGTCTGGACTAAAATACAGTTCTAAATCATTATAGATGCCAACCAAGAATACTTTACCCAGCAAAAATGTCTATTAAAGTTGAAGGTGAAAGAAAAACTTCCATGTCATGAATATGCTGAAAGAATTCCTATCCAGAAAATCAGCCCTTCAGAGAATACTTGAAGCAATATAAGGAGCAGAAGTAAGGAATGACTAGACCCAAGTAGCAACAGAAAGAAGATAAATGAAGGTATAACTGTGGAAATAGTAAGCTAGGCCAAGAATGCAAATAATACACCTCTGTCAATAATGTTAAATATCAATGGACTGAACTCTCCAATCAAAAGGCACAGGCTAGCAGAATGGATTAAGAAAGAAAATCCATCTTTTTGTTGTCTACAAGAAACCCATCTCATGTTCACGGACAGGCACTATCTTAAGGTGAAAGGATGAAAAAATATTCCAAGCAAATGGCACTAAGAAGCAAGCAGGAGTTGCAATTCTAGTATTGGACAAAATAGACTTCAAACTAAAACTAATTGGAAGAGATGAAGAGGTCACTTCATTCTTATCAGGTGAGCAATGAAGAAATATTACAATCATGAATATATATACACACCAATCTCATGTGCACCCAAATTTATAAACACAACACTATAGGACTTTAAGACACAGATTAACCCCAACATACTTGTAGTAGGGGACTTCAATACCCCCCATGTGGTGGTTTGAATGAGAATATCCCCATAGGCTTCAAGTATTCAGGCATGTTTGTACCCAGTTGGTGGTGCTGTTTTGGGAGGTCTTAGAAGGTGTGGCCTTGCTGGAGGAAGTACGTCATTGGGGGCAGACTTAGAGAGTTCAACAAGACTTGCTAGTCTCCAGTTGCACTCTCTCAGCTTCGTGTGCACTGGAAGATGTGAACTTGGCTTTGTGCTCCAGCTCCTGCAACCATGCCTCCTGCCATGATGGACTCTAATTCCCTGGAACGATTAATTATAAGCTCAAATAAACACTTCCTTTTATACATTCCCTTGGTCATGGTGGTTTTAATCACAGCAACAGGAAAGTGACTAATATTGGTACCAGAGAGTGGGCAATTGACTAGGAAGAACCTGACCATGTGGATGCTTGGAGAAATGTGGAAGACTTTGGAACTTTGGGCTAGAAAATCTGTTGACTGCTGTAAGGAGAGCTTAAGGGGCCATTTTAGTAGAAGTCTGGAAGAAAGCAGTGCTGAGAAAAATGTAGTTCCAGAGGAAAATAAGGACTTAAGCAGAAACTGGGATGTTTTGGCAAAGAGTCTGGCTGGAGTTTGCCCACAGCCCACAAATGCATTTTCCCACAAATGCTTGCCTGAAGCTAAGTTGAAAAGCAATGGATGGGCTGGAGAGATGGCTCAGTGGTTAAGAGGACCAACTGCTCTTGCAGAGGACCCAGGTTTGATTCCCAGCACCCACATGGCATCTCAGAACCGTCTTTTAACTCCAGTTCCAGGGGAATCTGACACCCTCTTCTGACCTCCACAGCATTGCATGATATGGGTGCACCAACCTACATGCAGACACTACACTCATACACTTAAAAATATAATAAAGAAAAGCAATGAACTAATTTCTTTGGTGGAGGATATTTCAAGACAGCCTAACATAGAAATGGTGCTGTGCCTATTAATGGTTAATATTATATAGATCTACAGTAAAAAGAGCAAACAGGGCGTAAAGAAATGCAGAATGTACAGTTAGGATTGGAAAAGTGTGTTAGGAAGATTAATGTTGGAGCCAACGCATGTGAAGAGGCTCCCTTTGATAAGGAGATTAAAGTGATTAAGGAGAGGCCTAGAGATTTACAAGTAACCAATGGAAAAAGTACCTTCAGGGCAAGATGACACCCAGCTAAGCCTCCAACTTTTGAAAAGAAACTGCTGAATGGGTTTTCTACTCAAGTCCAGGGAAGAGAAAAGCTGTGAATGTGGTTGAAGTAGTCCAGGGCCCATCCCAAACTTGCAGCAGCCAGACTGGGTAATTTCATTCACATGGTGCTGGGTTTAGAGGTCTAGAGGATTCAAGAGTGAAGGGGTCATCAGTTCTTCCTCCTGGTTTCAGAGAGCTGCCACGGCCAGGCAGAGTGCAGCAGGGGTGTCCCTGCATAAGGAAGGCCCTATAGACCATTGCATGAAGCTGTGAATGTCAAGCCTGGTCGGCAGTGGAGAACCCCAAAAGTCATTCAAGATGTCAGAGCTGTGACATATTTGCCAAGGAACACTGCATACAGGGAGTGGTACCAGCCTAAGAAAGAGATGTGTGTTGCCTACAAAGCTGAAAGAGCTCAGCCATCTAAGCCCTTTGGAAGTAAAGTCACAGAAGTCACACATGGAGTTACTGGACTTGGTGTTTGCCCTGCTCGTTTTCGGTCTTGTGTTGGTCCAGTATTTCCTCACTATGCCTCTATTCCTGCCTTTTAGAATGGGAATGTGTATTCAGTTCCACTGTACATTGGGATTATGTAATTTGTCCTTTGGTTTTACAGGAGCTTTCAGTTAAGAGATTCGCTTGGGTTTCAGAAAAGTCTTTGGACTGTAGACTTTTGAATAGAATTGAGAGTGGTAAAGACTATGGGGATTTTTAAGGTTGGATCAAATACATTTTGCATTTTATATGTTCATGAGCCTGTGGGGGCCAGGGAGTGGAATGTGGTGGTTTGAATGAGAATGGCCCTCATGGGCTTCAAGTATTCAGACATTTTGTCCCCAGTGGGTGACGCTGTTTTGGGAGGTTACAGAAGGTGCGGCCTTGATGGAGGAAGCACATCACTGGGGGTGGGCTTAGAGAGTTCAACAGTCTTGCCAGTCACCAGTTGCACTCTCTCTGCTTCCTGTGCACTGGAAGATGTGAACTTGGCTTTGTGCTCCAGCTCCTGCAACCATGCCTCCCACCACCATGGACTCTAACTCCCTGGAACCCTCAACTGCAGTAAGCTCAAATAAACTTCTCCTTGTAGAAGTTCCCTTGGCCGTGGTGGTTTTATCACAGCAACAGGAAAGTGACTAGTACACCCCATCTCCATTAGATATGTCAACCAGACAAAGAATAAACAGAAACTATACCATTCATTAAATGGACCTAACAGACATCTACCAAACTGTCTACCCATGCACCAGAGGACATATTCAGCTCCCCATGAACCTTCTCCAAAATCAACCACATACTAGGGCACAAAACAAACCTCAGCAAATACAAAAACTTGAAAAAATTCCATGTGTTCTATCAGACTACAAAGAAATAAAACTTAATATCAATACTAGAAGAAGTCCTAATAACTCCACAAACACATGGAGATTAAATAACATACTCCTGAATAGTGGAATGGTTCACAGGAGAGACTGAGAAGGAAATAAGTGTTCCCGAATTAAAGAAAAAATACAACACAACAAAACCTTTGGGACACTTTAAAAGCAGCTCTAAGGGGCTAGAGAGATGGCCTAGTGGTTAAGAGCACTGACTGCTCTTGCAGAGGACCCGGGTTTGATCCCCAGCACCCACATGGCAGCTGAGAACTGTCTATAACTCCAATTCCAGGAGAACCCCAGTTCCAGGGGAATCTGACACCCTCTTCTGACCTCTGCGGCACTGCACGACATGGGTGCACAGACCTGCATGCAGACAGTACATTCATACACATAGAAAATAAAAAAATAAAAAAAATAAAAAAATAAAAGCAGCCCTAAGAGGGAAATTCATATCTCTAAGTGCCTACACTGAAAAAAACCCAGAAAGAACACAAATGATTTAATATTGTAACTCAAAACACTTGAAAGACAAAACCAATTGGAACCCAAACCCAGCAGAGAATAGAATAGCAAAAATCACAGCAGAGATTAATGAAATAGAAAGAAAGAAAATACAAAGAATCAATGAGTCCAAGAGTCAGTTCTTTGAAAAGATAAACAAGATAGACAGACCCCCCCAGCCCAGTTAACCAAAAGAAAGAACTATATATCATCAAAATTAGAGATGAAAGGGGGAAACATCACAACAGACAACAAAAAGATCCAAAATATTATACCGGAATACTTTAAAAACCTATGCATGTGTTATTCCAAATACCTAGTAGTAAGGCAAATTGGACTGAGAAATCTTGTAGGAATTGCACAAAATTTCAGTAAAAAATGTTAAAAAAACCTATACATGGAGGGATGGTTAGACTGGGAGGGGGAGAGAGGAGAGTGAAATAGTGCCTGGCTAGTGTAAAAAAAACTGGGGAATCGTATTAGTCTAACATTCTAAAGACAAATTACACATACACTATGTCTACATGGGTCCATGTGCATAGCTGAAGGCTAGCTACATAAGAAACAGTGCCAGACAGGAGAAACCTTCCTTTGCACATTGGCCAGGGTAGTCCAAGAGTCTCCTCAAATTACAAAGGCTATTGCCATAGCCCTCGTTTGCCTCCCAGAACCTAAAGGTAAGACACTACTGCTAAAGGTAGGACATACTTCGGAGTCCAGAATTGGAGCAATGGAGCTGGAACTGACCTGGAAGCCACCTCCCCTGAAGTCTACCTCTCACAGCTTCGGGGGGAATTATACAAACTTCTAAGGGAGAATAGCAATCAATGCTCCAACATCAGCTTTAAGACCAAAATATCCATTCAACGTCGCTAATAATTAAGGGAATGCAAATTAAAACCACTCTAAGATCATCTTACTCCAATAAGACTGGCTAGGATCAAGAAAACAAATGATACCAAGTGCTGGAGAGGTTGTGGGGAAAGGTGAACACTCATCCACTGCTGGTGGGAATGTAAACTCATACAGCCACTACAGAAAGCAGTCTGGAGAACCCTTGGAAGACTTGGAATGAACTTGCCACCTGACCCAGCCATACCACTCCTGGATATGTACCCACAAGACTCATCTTACCGCAGAGATACATGCACAGCCATGTTTATTGCAGCTCTCTTCACAATAGCAAGGAGCTGGAACCAGCCCAAGTGCCCCTCAACTGACAAGTGGATAGAGAAAATGTGGTACATCTACACAATGGAGTTCTATGCAGTGGTAAAAGAGATGACATCATGAGCTTTTCAGGTAAATGGCTGGAGCTAGAAGATATCATGCTGAGTGAAGTAACAGTCCCAGAAAAACAAACGATGAATGGTATCCCTCATCTGTGGATGCTAGTGCCAATTACCTAGTTGTATGGCAAACTGAACAACATCAATGTGATCTGAAAACAACTGTGCTTTTATGTTGTGAATCCCTTAAAAAATAAAATGACAATGTGATAAAAACTTCAGGGGCAAAAACAGTGCAGTAGCATATACTAATATTAATAACAAAAAAGACCAAATGTCCACATTAATGTCCAGCACAGCATACAACATTGGTACAGTAGAGGAACTTTTATCTTGGGGGCAATCAATGGCTAACTAATTGGACTTAAAGCCCACTCACTGGGAGGAAACTCATGTGTGGTACTGTAAGCATAGCCAAATTCACATGGCTCGAGTGGTCATAGATCTTAGAGAAAACCCCAAGGTTGTCACATCTCTATCCTATGGTAACCACTTACTAACTGCAAAATAAGTATTCTTATATTTACAGAAAATCATCCCAGACACCACTCAAGAAAAATTTTTTTGCACCAGATGAAGAACATTATACAGTCCCACAACTGGACACATGTAGACAGTGTCTGAAAATTTCTCATGCCTAAGCAACACATCTACAAGGCAACCTTTACACTTAAGGTTATTGCAGTATAGAACAAGGGTGCAAGAGGACACAAATTAACCTCTTAACTCTCATTAAGGAAGTTCCCTCATGTATCAGGGGGCCAGGAACTCAAAAGGTCATAAATCCTCAAACCATGGAATTTAGGAGTCTACAGAGTGTAGGTCCAGAGACAGCTCACCCTGGGCTCAGAAAACAGTGGAAGAGAGGGCAGAAAGACTGGAAGAGCCAGGGAGGTGGTGCAATACTGTATGGAAATAGAATCCTGCAAGCTCCTAGGACCTTGCTCATACGAACCTACAACATTGTGTCAGCACACACATGACCCAGGCAAGCTCAACCAGACAAAAACCCAGCATGGAACTGCAGAAATAGGTAGCAGAACCCAATCCTAGCTGAAGAAATATTGACAGCTGATTACTGTTGGGTGAGGAAGAATTGGCCCTCTGTAAGCAAGGACTCCAGAGAGGCTGAGTAGAACTCAGTGGATGAACTGGCACTGAGGATGGCCAGGGAGAGTAATTTGGCAGAATAGGCCCTAATACAAAAGACAAAATGTATGAACTCCAGACCGGGGGGGGGGTCTATGGGAGGGTGCCAGTGAAGAAGGGGGTATAAAGGTGATTGGGTAAGACTTATAGAGATGCTGTGGATGAAATAAGGAAAATTCAATAAAAATCATAAAAAAATACATAAACTAATTTAAAGGGACAGAAAAGGAAAACTCGAGTGCACTTACATAGTTGAAGGCAAAACAGAAATTTTTAATTAAAATATTTTTGGCCTCAGAAGCACTACAAATAACTTATCTGACCATATATATGATTATATTAATAAAAGCTGCCCAATACTCCATTGTATGGATATATCATAATAACTTAAATGAGCTTTAGAAAATTTATATTTATTTTGTGTAAATGTTGTGTGTGCATAGAAATGTTGACACACATGTGTAGGTCAGATGACAGCCTGTGTGAATCAGTTCTCTCCTTCTCCCATGTGGGTCCCTGGGATCAAAGCAGGATGTTGGGGCTTCTGGGAAGCAGCCTTACCCGCTGAGTGACCTCACTGGTTCCTAAGTGATCTTCGTCTTTTTGAAAGGTAGTAGTTTCCAGCATCGGGCAATGCCTACCAATGCCACAGTGAAAAGCTGCTGGGAGGCCTTCTTTTCTTTCTTCTGGTCCTGCGTTGTTCTTATCTTTCTTTGTTCCTTTGTTGTTCATCCTTTGAGACTGAGTTTCATGTGTCTCAGGCTGGCTTCTTACTCAACACTAACTAAGGATGAACCTGAGCTCCTTATTCTCCTGCTTCAACTTTCTCCAAAATTGAGGAAAAACTGAGCTTAATACATCAAAAACCTCTTCAAGTCTTTGTAGGAGTTTTATTTTAATTATCTCAAAGTGGAAAGAAGATAAATATCTTCATCCTCTATGAAGCTCTACACGCCAGAACACTGTTCACATGTAGAGGACTGAACTCTTGCAGCCCACAGCATGCTGTGCCTCAAAACTTTTACATTCAGTGAAGTCACACAAACTCTAGATAATGCCTAGCTATGTAAAATCAGAGGGAATTGTATTAGTCCAAAAACCTACTCAGAAATTACACATACAATATCTATACTAAGTCCATGCAGGCTACATAAGAAACAGTGCCACACAAGAGAAACCTTCCTTTGAGTTGTTGGCCCAGAGACAACCAAAATACCACAGGCTATTGCTGTAGCCCTTGATCACCTCCCAGAACTTGGAAGTCAGACTCTATTGCTGAAGACAGGACATGCTTTGGAGTCAGGATTTGGAGCAATGGAGCTGGAACTGACCTGAAAGCCACCTTCCCTGAAGGCTAGCTCTCAGTTTGGAGAGCACTAAATAAGCCGCTAGGTGAGAACATCAACTGATGGTGCAACCCCAGCTTTAAGGCCTAATAACCCCATCAATAACTGGCACAGCAAATGGTATTGGTGCAGTAGTAGCACTTTTATCTTGGGGGTAATCAATCAACAGCTATCTAATTGGAATTAAAGCTCACTCAATGGGAGCATACACATGGCTAGAGAGGTCATAGATCTTAAAACCCTAGGTCTGTCATTTCAACAGACAAATGTCATTTCTTAGAATATGCTAAATGTGGAACCTCATATTTCCAGATAAGTATGGCAGTCACCACTCATGAAAGAAGCTTCTTTTTCCACAGATGGAGACTATTACAGAGTACCACAACTGGTCACACACAGACATTGTCTGTGAATGGCTCAAGTCCAAGTGCCACATCTACAATGCAACCTCTACACCTGAGCCCCATGGAGCATAGAACAAGGGGTAAAGAGAACACTAAGGCATCTCTCAATTTTCATCAATGAAGCTCCCTCAGCCAACAGAGGGCCAGGAACACAGAAGGTCACAAATGGCCGAAGTGTGGAGAATAGGAGTCTATAGAGTGTGGGTCTCTGGACAGGACTCCTGTATTAAACTCCACCAACTCAGGGCTCAGGGACCATTGCAGAAGAAGGGGAGAAAGATTGTAAGAGCCAGGGAGAAGGTGCACGAGCATATGGAAACAGAGTCCTACAGGCTCCTGGGACCTTGCCCATATGAACCTGCAGCAAGGGTCAAGCATGTAGAAGCCCCATGAAAACTCAAGCAGACAAAACCCTGCCTAGAACTGGGGAAATGGGCATCAGGCCCCAATCTTAGCTGAAGAACTATTGGCAGCTGATTACTGCTGGGGGAGGGAAAGTTGACATTGTTCAAGAGAGAGACTCTGGATAGGCTGACTAGACCCCAGTGGGTGAGCCTGCACTGAGGGACAGCTGGGTGCCCTAACTTGACTCCATAGGGCTTGACATATATGACAGAATCCATGAAGTCTGGCAGGCTGACTAGACCCCAGTGTGTGAGCCTGCACTGAGGGACAGCTGGGTACACTAACTTGACTCCATAGACCTTGACATATATGACAGGACCCATGAAGTTGGGCAGGCAGGTATGGAGGTGCAATAAAGATTAAGATGTTTTGTATGAAATACATGAAAAGAAATCGTTTTAGTACTTTTAAGTTTCTGGAAATGGGTGATTCTCACTAAGATGCCCAGGCTGGTCTCAAACTCATTAGCTAGCCTAGGCTAGCCTCAAATTTAGTCTTCATCAGTATCTTTGATGCTAGGACCATAACTCTATATCATCACACCTTGCTTAACAGAAATTTGGATGAAAACAAGAAGCCCAAAAGAAAAATTAGCCAAATGGAGATAAAGGCAACTCAGGAAAGAAACAGCAGAAGAAGGAACTGAAATAAAAAATGCAAAAATCAGGGGCTGGAGAGATGGCCTAGCGGTTAAGAGCGCCGACCGCTCTTGCAGAGGACCCGGGTTCGATCCCCAGCACCCACATGGCGGCTGAGAACCGTCTGAAACTCCAACTCCAGGAGAACTCCAGCTCCAGGGGAATCCGACGCCCACTTCTGACCTCCGCGGCATTGCACGACACGGGTGCACAGACTTGCATGCAGACAATACATTCGTAATAAATACATTCATAAATAATGTATATGAATGTAATAAATACATTCATAAATAATGTATATGAATGTAAATACATTCATAAATAAATTTTTATTTATTTATGAATGTATTTACATAATAAAAAATTAATAAAAAAAATGCAAAAATCTTCCCAGTAGGATTGAGAGGGCAGCATCTCCCCTTACTGCATGCATGAGTGCCAAATGAGTCATCCAGAAAGTTCTTGGTGTCTACCGCACAGGGGGTGAGGCCAGGAGACTGGAAATTCTTTCCTTTGGAACTTGTGAGCCTGTTCCTCCCCCTCCTGATGCTGGGTCACAGGCATGGACCACCACACCTGCTTTTATGTGGTGCAGGGGATCTTGGATTTATTCACTTCTATCTAGAGAGATTCTCGAAAAGCTCTAGGATAGTCTTCCATTCATTTCTATGAAGAAATGAAAACATTAAGGTGAACATTTCAAGTCACGATTCAGGGCTTACCAGTGAGCTGGCAGGCTCCTCCTCATGTGTTCCAGATGACAGCATCTCTTGAGGAGACGGCCTCCCTTCTCCCACATGTACACACACAGGGACCCATCCTCAGAGGAGGAGAGGACATGGAGAGAATCCTTCAAAGACACCCAGATGTGAGTGGTGTCAGGGTGAGACACAGAGACATGAACAGTATGATGCTGCTGTGCAAGCCTGGGGATCTGAGCCAGGTCCCTGCACCCCACATAGAGGTGGAAGGAGGGAACAACTCTACAAGTTTGTCCACCATCCTCCATAGGTTCCTTATGGAACACACACACACACACACACACACACACACACACACACACACACACAATTAAAGATTTTTAAATGTCTCAAAATAAACAAAACCAACATGAGGGGAAGCATCCCACATACCACCCTTAAGGTTGTGATGTCTGTCTGTTGGTCCTGAATTCGATGCAGCTGGAGGCCATCAATGGTGTAGAGAAAAAGACATGGTCCACTCCCAAAGACGATCACATCTGCGTCACTGACTCCCATTGACAGTGGGAGCTCTGTCTGATCCAGCACAAGGAATTGTGCAATCTCAGATGCTGTTTTCATACAAATTAAAACATACATGTAAACATGCAGGCCCTTTAAGAAATATTCAGTCAGAACTATAGTCTCAGCACTCAGTGAAAACATACCCCCTATGTCAACAGGGATCCAGTCTGGTGGGACAGTGAAGTTCGCTCAGGGCTCTGACAAAGTCACCCACTGAGCATAGTAAGCTGTCCTGGATAGAGGGACAGTGTGGACCATCAAAACAGCTCAAACATTGGAAAGACATCTGTACCAGGAGGACCCTGGGACCCAGGCCCTGGGAACTGAAACATGTCTGCCAAGAATAGGGATGGAGTGTAGTGATCACACGAGTATGAGAGTCAGACAGGTTCACACCCAGGGTACGAAGAGCTCCTCTGCTCTTTACGAAGACTGAGATACTTCAGTACATTTATGGCTTAAGGTGTCTGTGGAACAGGGAGCCAGTGTTTCTTTAAAAAAAACTTGCATTTATTTGTGTGTGTGTGTGTGTGTGTGTGTGTGTGTGTGTGTGTGTGTGAGAGAGAGAGAGAGAGAGAGAGAGAGAGAGAGAGAGAGAGAGAGAACACACCATTCAGGTCATGTGCTCCCAGGGAATTGATGTCTGGCTTGACAGTAAGCATCACTACCCACTGAATAACCCTGCCAGACCCCAAATTGTAAAGCTCTGTACTGTTGTCTTTTGTGTCTCAATTTATTTATTCCTATTCCTGTGTGTGCGCATTGTTTTTGTTTGAGAGATGCTCCTGCTTTATTGCTCCAGTTGGTTTCCAACTCATGAATTTCCTCTCTTGGCTACCTGAGTTCCAGGATTATGGTACACTACCATACCTGGCTTGAGCAGCATTTCTCAGGCATCTAGGCTTACCTGTGACAATTTCTTTGCCCACAAATGTCTCCAATCCTAGATCAAAAGTGACAAAACCTGTGCATTTGGGGGATGTATTTGGATACATCACTGTTATCCTGTTTCTTCTCCTTGGGGTCCAGCAGGCTCTGAAGCACAATGGAAATGGGAGAAGGATGTACATAGGGGAGCAGTACTCTGATGGTCTCAGTAAGGACTGCATTAGATACACCTGTGGAGAGTGTCACATGGTGAAGATGGACACTACAGCAGCCTGGCACACAAGTGACTCAGCTGTGTTCTTAGAATGAATCCTTGTGTGTCTGGCTCTGTTCTTCATCTTACAGAAGGCTGAGCAGTCGCTGCTTCCACTCAGTGTGTGAATAACTGATCATCTTCACATCCCTGTCACATTCACAGACAGAATGGAGTCCCTGACATAGACCACAGGGCTACACAGTCATCCTGCCACATGGGCCTCCTCATCAGACTAAGGTCGCTTAAGTAAAATTCCCCTTCTCAAAGAGCTAGTCACATAGTCAAGGGCTGGGTTTGTTGTTTTCTTCATTTCTGTTTTTAATCTGGAGTCACTGAGGCAGGGTCTCACTGCATAGCCCAGGCTGGCCTTGAACTCCCAGCATCTTCCACTAGGTTCCCCACCCTTCTGTCCTGAATCCATCTCCCAGTGTTGGGAGGACAGCTGTGTGCCACCACATCCAGCACTGTCTCCCACCTTCCCTCTTAACTCCCTGTTCTCTGGTGACCAGTCTGCAGGTCCTATGAGGTAGATTAGCTGCTCAGAGGCCGCGGACTTGTTCAGGGCTGTGCATATTTATTTGCTTTCAGATATTTCTCTGCTTTCTAGTTAGTGGAGAGGAGAGTTAGGAAAGCAAACGTAAGGGTTTCCAGGGACACTCACTTCTAGACACCTCTCCTCCCTTCCTTCATCCTCTGACTGAGCCAGGCCTCACAAATGTAAACATTTGTCAATGGGACCCCACGTCCCTGTGTCCAGAGCATCATTTCCTGACTGTAGAAAGAGCTTCTGCTTGTGATTGGACTTCTGCGTGTGACAGAGGAGGGGCAGCAGGGTGCCTGGGTCTCCTTTAGGGCTGTCCTCCGACTGTTCCTCACTTGGCACTCCCACCCCAGAGTTGAAGTTCCCAGAACAGCACCTACCTTTGCGTAGATGTTCTGATGCATCCTGGATGTGAAGACCCACTTATTCCCAGGAGAGCAGATTAAGCACTGAAGAATGGATTGAAATGCTTTGGTTTTAGAAACAAGCTGTAACTCTGGCATTGTAAATGTGGAGATCTCGCCCACATAATCACCCACCTAAAACCAAAAGATCATCACCTATCAGTAGAAAAACATGAAATCCTATCAGTAGAAAAACACCCAGTACAAAGGAGGCAGCACTGTCAGCTCTGAGATACTCCACCATTTCTTCAGTCTCTGAGATCCGAATCTCTGAGCAGCCTGCCTCACAGATGGCTGGGATGATCCCATGAATATGACTTTCTAGCCTGGCAAATGGCTCCTTGGGTAGGAGCTTGTAGTGCTCTTGCAGAGGCCCTGGTTCAGTTCCTGACACCCACATCAGTCTGCTCATAGCTACCTGTAACTTCAGCTCCAGGGGTCTGAGGTCCTCTTCTGGACTCCTGTTTCCTGCACTCACAGATGCACATAGCCACACCCCACCCAATGAAAAAGAAAGACTCTCCAACCCCCAAAGCGCTCTGGCCGAGGACTCACTGGGACATCAACATTATCCTTTTTCTCAGTGTTTGATGAAATCCCCGTCCTTCTCTCCATTGTCCCTGTCCAAGTACATGGAGTTAGCAATAAGAAATCTTTGAAGCACAATGCAGATAGGGAATAATTCACAGAAGAGTGATTGTGTCATGTATTCAATGTGTGTATGCAGGAATGTGTGCAGGTGCGTGTGCAGATGTGTGTGTGCAGGAGTGTGCAGGTGCATGTGCAGGCACACGTGCAGGCACGTGTTCAGGCGAGTGTGTGCAGGTGCGTGTGTGCAGGCACATGTGTGCAGGCGTGTGTGTGCAGGTGTGTGCACTCAGGTGTGTGTGCAAGTGTGTGTGCAGGCGTGTGTGCAGGGATGTTTGCAGGCGTGTATGCAGGTGTGCACACCTATGCACACACCCAGGCCAGAGGAGGATGTCAGGTGCTGCTCCAGCACTCTCCACTTCTTCCTTTTAGACAGAGTCTCCTCATTGAACCTGAGCTAGGCTGGTTGGCAGAAGATCCATTTGATCTTCCTGTCTTCCCCCTTATTCTCTGAGAACCATGGAGTTCCAGGCACATGCTGCCCCACTACACTATTTTCCTCAGTTCTAGGGGTTGGAACTTAGGTCCCCTTGCTTGCACAGCAGGGACTCTTTTGCACTGAACAATCTCTCCAGCCTACAGAAAATTTACTTTTATTGCTTTTAGGAGATAACCAGCAAAATATGTATGAGATTGGTCAAAGGCCACGATGGTCTGGAAGTTTCAATGGCACATTGTGATTGACTCTCTGGTAAGCAGTGGTGACTCCAAGATGACAGACTTAGATGGGAGAAACTGGGTTCCCTAGGCAGTAAGCATTCTGTTCCATGCACCTACTCCAGATTTGGGGGTCACTCACCAGCAGGAACGGGCCATCCTTTGTAAGAAAAGCTCTCAAAACAAAACATTCATGGGGCATGATATGAGTAGCTATAGCATCCTGATCACGACAGTTCCACACTTTGATGGTTCTTTCCATGTCAGCAGTGATGGCGAGGTGCATCTCAGGGAGGGTAGCCAGCTTGGTAATTTCGTGCTGCTGGACTGGACTTCTCCAGGTCATAATGCCCTATGGAGGAAGAGTGTTCAAGCATCTCTGCCCAGCCACTGTGCTTTCACCCCAACCAGCTTAACTCTTATCATTTTGTGAAAAGAAATAAAGAAATCCTCAAGCAAACAGAGAGCAGGCACAAGCCTATAATCCCAGATCTTGGTAAGAGGAGGGGGGAGGTTCAGGAATTCGAGGTCAGCCTCAGCTACATAGCCAACGTGATACCAGTCTGGGAGACGTCAAAACCTGCCTTAATAAAACAAAACCTCAGGGAATGGAGAGACAGCTCAGCACTGAGGAGTACTGGCTGCTTTCAGAGACCTGGGTTCAGTTTTTAGAACTCACATGGTGGCTGACAACTATGTGTAAATTCCATGTCAGGGTCCCACAGCTGCACTGGTGTCTTTGGCATTTCCTGCACATGGTGCTAATGCACATGCAGGTAACATACACACTCGAAATAAACAACAAAGTTTAAAGAATCAAAACTGTGGTAGGCCGTGGTGGCCCACCTTTAATCCCAGCACTCAGAAGCAGAGGCAGGTGGATTTGAGTTCAGGGCCTGTCTGCTCTACATAGCAAGTTCCAGGCTAGCTGGAGCTACAGGGAGACCCTGTCTCAAAAAATACAAAAATAAAAAAGATAAACAAAAACCCAAACCATACAAACAAAATCCAAATAATCAACTTAAAATGAGGAAATAATCTCATTTCTTAAGAAATGTTAATGTCCAATAAATATATGACAGTGTGCTGAATGTCATTTTCAGGAAATTGCACATCCAAGCAACAATGAAATCCTATATCCTTTTGGTTAGAATAGGTATAATAAAATAAAAACAGCCAAAAGATAGCAAATGATGTTGGGGACTTGGAGATGGAGTCTCACACATGAGTGGGAATATCAACTGGCACAACTATTATGGAGATTATGGAGGTGCTTTAGAATCTAAAAATAGAGCTCTCCTATATCCAGATATAGCTCGGTGGGCACATTTGTTAAGGAAATGAAGTCAGATACAAAGGAGAAACTGCATAATCACGGTTGTTCTCACTCTATTCACAACAGTGGAAGCATGGAATCAGGTGAATGGATAAAGAAAACCTGGTGTTACACAAAGGGGGAATGCAACTCAGCCACAAGGGAGAATGAAACCAGGCCATTTGCAGGACACGGATGGAACTGAAGACCTCGTGACTGTGAGTCCCAGGATTGTGTTTAAGTGCTGTGTCAGTAAGAATATTAAAAACAAATTTTCTGCATGTCTGTGGTCTAAATGGAAAAGGAATAAATTTCATGTTTTGCAACGTTGTTTCTGGTATGTATTCCTGTGTGCTTTCCCTCTCAGCACTGTTTCATGTTGCACAAGATGGACACAGGTTTGTGGAAATTTTGCTCTTTGTTAGCCGGACTCACCTCTTGCACATCCCAGGTAGAAAGTGTGCCCTTGCTAGACACTGTGCAGAGGATGGACTTCCCTTGTCCATCCATGGAGAGGTCTTTTCCTGAGAGATACTTCACAAATTGAAAATCTCCTGCAAAAATCCCCAACAATTCTTGGCCACTAGATAGTGAGGGTATCCTTCAAGTCAAATAAAAATTTCTCTCTCTCTCTCTCTCTCTCTGTCACACACATGCACGCACACACACACACACACATACACACAGCTGGTCTGGAACTCACTATGTAGACCTGGCATGCTTCTGTCTGCCTCTATGTCCAAAGCACTGGGATTAAAGGCTTGTGCCACCATGCCCAGCACAAATAGATCTACTTTTCATTTTTCCTTGTACTACCATAAAAGGGTTTGGGTAACAACTGTGGATGGGATGGAGAAAGAGTCAGCCAAGCAAGCTGCAGTTTGGCCATGTGGCCAGATATTGTTTTCCCCCTTCAGTCTGTTTCTATAGCTATAAAATAGGTATAGAGGCTTGGGGACAAAGTCAGGTAATAGAGTGCTTGCCTAGAATGAGACCATAGATTCCATTCCTAGTACTCCTTAAACTTGCTACATAGTGAATTCAATGCCAGAATGGGATATATAACACCTTGCATTAAAAAAAAAATAAAGGTAACAACCAACAACAGAAAGGAGTGCATCGAAGAACTGACTGAAACAGTGAACTTCTGCTCAAAACAGTCAACTTCCACATGGAGAGTATTGAGAAAGACTGAGAAAGAGATGAAAAGCGTGTTTGGCAGAATGCATGAGCTCTGGTGGGGTGGGAGAATGGGGGGGACACGGGTCTAGATTTGATAAAAATAAATTAATAAAAAAATAAAGTGGTGATGCCTGGAGAGATGGCTCACTAATTAAGAGCACTGGCTGCTGTTGCAGAGGATCTGAGTTCCATTTGCTCCCACATGGAGGCTAATAACTGTCCATTACTCCAGTTCCAGGGGTTCTAGTGACCTCTTCTGATCTCTGTGGGCACTGCAGCCTGTGGGTGCACCTTCATACACATAAAATAAAAATAAAATTTTAAAGCTGGGTGTGGTTGCACACGCCTTTTATCCTAGCACTTTGGAGGCAGAGGCAGGCAGATCTCTGTGAGTTCAAGGCCAACCTGGTCTACAGAGTGAGTTCCAGGCCAGCTGGGGCTACAGGGAGACCCTTTCTCAAAAAGACCAAAAATATAAAAAATAAAAAAGGAAATAAAAATTAAAAATAAAGAGATAGAAGAATTTTTCCATAGGAGAACTAGTTTTACAAAACTGTTCTCTGAATAAGAGTCTACAGAATGCAGGTTCCTAGACAGGACTCCTGTATAACACTTTACCCACCCAGGGCTCAGGGACAATTTCTGAGGAGGGGTGGAAAGGTTGTAAGAACCAGGGGAGGAGGTGCGTGGCCATATGGAAATAGAGTCCCACAGGCTCTTGGAACCTTGCTCATCTGAGTCCCCAGCAATGGTGTCAGCATGCACAGGACCCATGCAAACTCAAACTGAGAAAACCCAGCCTAGACCTGGGAAACTGGGCAGCAGCCCCAGCCTTAGACAAAGAACCTTGGCAGCGGATTAGTGCTGGAGGAAGGAGAGTTGATCTTCTTTAAAGGAGAGACTCTAGGTAGGCTGACTAGACCCCAGCGGGTGAACTTGCACTGAGGGACGTCTGGGTACACTAACTTGACTCAGTAGGCCTTAACATAAGTGACAGAATGCATGCAATGTGGTGGTGGGGGCTATGGGGAGGGTGCAGGTGGGGGAGGGGTGTAAGGATGATTAAGATGTTTTGTATGACATGCACAGAAACTCAATAAAAATATACGAAAACTATTCTGTTTCTCCTAAATGTGCTGTAACATGTCCCTGTACCCCCGTTTCTCCTAAACGTGCTGTGACATATCCGTGAACCCCCCTGTTTCTCCTAAACATGCTGTGACGTGTCCCTGTACCCCTCTGTTTCTTACACAAATACACACTCATCATCATCAGCGTTATAATAAGAAATAATATTTTTAGAAACTAATTTCTCCATCAGAAAACCATCGCTAGTATTAGAACAGATTTGCGGATAAGATAAACCCTAGCACTCATGATGTTAAGGAATCTTCCCAACACATTTTCTCCATGTTTTTACTCTAGGAGGACGGAGGAACAGTCAGAAAGAAAATGCCAACAGTGACCACGCTGTGACTCATCGCTCTGGTTCCTCCATTCTGGAGAATCAGGGCGGGTTCCATGGCTATCACACACTTTGAATTTCAACTTCCCATCATTTCACTGAATGGGAACACAGGGCTGCATGAGGCGGGGCTCTGTTCTAGGACGCCTGTCTCCATCCCATACTCCCCTTGTATTTCTCTGTAGATGAAGTCTTCCGGCCGAGCCCTTTCCATGCAGCGTTCCCGCTTTGTTTGGCAGAGGAAGAACTGCTTCCAGGTGTGCACTCCCAGGTGCTGCCACATCTGTGTGCACAGGTGTTCCCTAGTGACATCCCCAAGGCACCATTTCCTCAGACACAGCCTCCTGCAGGGAACAGTCACAACCCCATCAGGTGACCCCAGTCAGTTCACCTCCTCACCAGTTCACCTCTCAGAGCCACTGTTGCAGGCACCTTTCCTCACGTGGACCTTCCTGGTGCATCTCCCACTCCACAGGCCCAGGTGCACAATGAGCTGGCTGCTCTGCCCTTCCCCCTCCCCTCCCCTGTCCTTACCTCCACAGGAACCCCCTGTCTGCAGCCTCACTCCAGCTCTGTGGGAGAGAAAGGAGTTAAGCCAGCAAGCAGTACTGAAAAATGGTCTTCTCCCTGCTCTCATTGGTTCTGGGCTGGACCCAACAGCTTCATCAAACAACCCAGCTCTCAAGGGCCAGGTAGCCTGGAGACCTATTCCTGCTAATACAGGAAGTCGTCATTCTGTGAGAGCTCAGAGGAAGGAGGGCTGGTTTCCAAAAGCTTGAAATGGGAGCCTTGAGAACAGTTTAGGTGGCAAAACTTGAATCTATGAGATTATCTTTTCCACTTAACAAAATTCTGTTTTCTTTGTTGTTATTGCTAATGTTTTGAGATAGGATCTCATGTACCCCAGGCTAGCTTCAAACTGCTTATGTAATGGAGGACGACCTTTCAGTACTGATCCCCGTGCTTCTAGGTCCCAAGTCCTTTGATTACAGACATGGACCACCACTCTCAACATGTTTCCTAGAGTTTGATGACCTGGGAGTGATTGCTGATAACCCCCAAACCCTCAATATATCACTTTGAAACTCTGCAGACAGTGGTTATTAGTCAATAAAAGTAACTGGAGCCCAGAGATGCTCATGTGTCTGAGCTGGATGGACAGGTCTGAATAAAGTAAATGCAGGTAGGAATGAAGGAGGACCGTGTGGTGTGAGGCTGGGGGAGCTGAGAGTCCACAGCTGAGGGTCAGAGGCCAAAGGGGTCTCATGCAGGGACATAGAAGTGGAGGAGTGCAGGCAAGGAGCTGCTCAGTTAGACACAGCAGATGCTGAGAGTCTTTACCTTGCTCACTTGGGCAGCCTGGAGCAAGCTGAAGGCGTCCAGGTAACTGAAGATTTCCTCCAGCACGTCTGCGGGCAAGTGGATCTCCATCTCAGCTGGCTGAGCCCACGTTCAGTCTCCTTTCTTTCCTCCAGCTTGCTCTGCATTTAAAGGCTTGGCCAATGAGGGCAGCGTATGGGGGATTTCCACCTTCAGCCCATCAGGCTCTGACTGAAACAAGCCTCAGGTGGGCAGACTCTCAGCCTGACCTCCACTTGCCTCTTTCCTAGGCCAGATGAGCACAACTGAGGCTGCCCCCACCTAAACTCACTCCACAGTGTTGTTCATGAGGGAGATGAGCCCAACAACCCCTTCCTGACACGGGGAACAGGACGTGCATGACCTGGAGTGGCCCCTGTGGCCGATGTACTTGTCAGAACTTTCTAGGGAAGATCAAGCAATTCCACAGGTGTAGTTGCTCATGTGAAGTCAGTTACATTGCTCCACATTCCTGGTGTGGGGAATCTGCTTGCCATGGTAACATGTCCACTTTGAGAACTGAATTGGCTCAGTAGGGCCCACCTCTCAGTGGCAGCACAGCCTCTGGGTTTCTGCATTTGTGTACTCAGCTTTCTAGGAGAAAGGGAAAGAAGTGAGAAAGCTGTGGACATGGCTCAGTCTGTTAAGTGTCTGCCAAGAGAGATGAGGACCTGAGTTCAAATCCCTAGCACCCTGTAAAGGCTGGGCACAGGGGTGTAGCCTGCAGCCCTGGTACTGGCAAGGCAGAACAGGGGAATCCCTGGCGTTTGTCAGCTAGACTGTCTAGCCAACCAGTTAGCTCCAGGCGCAGTGAGAGGCTCTGTGTCAAAAAAGAACATGGAGAGGGCTAGAGGAAGACACCTGACATCTACCACTGCCCTCCACACAGGCCCACACAGCAGTCATAATACAGCACACACAGACACACAGACACAAAGACACACAGAATGACCTGATAGATATCATTGTAGTTCTCTAAGGGAGTGAGTGGTCTTGTCTGAGATGCTGTTTACTGTCAGAGATGTGATGGTTTCCTAGAGTTACAAATCATCCAATAACATGACCCTTCATTCCAGTATATTTCACAGAGGATCCTGGACTGAATATTTAGATCCCTTCCAACATTCATGTGTTGGAATTCCAACCACATACCTATGTAACAAAATGCAACACAGAAGCCCATTTTGTTGGTTTTTATTTATTTGTTTTGGTTCTTGAGGGAAGGTCCCATGTAGCCTGTGCTGTAGTTGAGTTGTGTACCTGAGGCTGGCCTGCAATACCTGATTGTATTGTTTCTACTTTTTGAATGAGGACTAGGATTGTATGTCTTGAAGATCTTTGCATGGAAGCCTCGTTAGCACAGCTTCCAACCTAAACATATAATATTTGTAAGTTACCTTCTTTAACCTTTTCAAAACATTTATTTAATACTATTTTTATTTTATGTACATGGGTGTATTGCCTGCGTGTATGTGAGTCCACCCATGTGCACTGCCTGTGAAGGTCAGAAGAGGATGTCAGATCTCCTGGACCTGGAGCCATGGATGGTTGTTAGCTGCCACGTGGGTGCTGGGAACTGAACCCTGGTCCTCTGCAAGAGCAGTCATAGGCCCAGGTGTGGAACTTACTGCTGTTCTTTAAATTGACATGGCCTCCATGTGCCTTCTGAATACCTATACTTCTACCCATAGACAAAGCTGCTCTCAGCCTTAACCAGTGAAGTCTCTGTCATGAACAGAAATGAATACAAGCACTCATGCTGCCGAAGATGCTAATATGTGACCATTGTGGGCTCAGCTCTACGTATGACATTTGCACCTCTGTAGGGACTGTGAAATAAGTGTTCCTATGACTTTAAACATGTTTGATAAATTGAGATGTAACCTTGAGCATGTACGTCTGGACAGCCTTGTCTCATGACAGTTTATGCAAGAAGGCTTGCAGAGGAGTTCTCTCCAGGATGCCGATACTCCCTTAGTTTCTGAGGAGACACTCTTCTCTCACAAAGGCATATTATGGTGGTAATGCTATCTTGCACATGCTTCACTAGCTACTTTATTATATTCATTATTCTATACATATTCATCTGTGACTTTAATGAGTATAAAAGCAGAGCTCTCTGTGTCTTTAATGCTCCTGCATGGATGAAGAAATAAAGCAAAGACATAAAACCATGCGGGACCCCTGGTTCCTTTTTTCAGAGCCCTGTAGTCTTTTCGGGTCCCGTGGCCTCTGGCGCCCACACACCTCCCCCTCTAAAGCTCAGGGAACATCAGCGAGGAGGAGTGGGAAGCACGTAAGGAGTCAGAGATGGCGATGAACTAGGAAAGGCCATTCTTTAGACTCCATGTAGCCCCATAAGCCTCAGTATCTGAGTTAATCTGCACAGGTCCACACAAGACTAGCCCTGTCCAGAATCCATTATGGAAGAGAGAGTGGCTCATGGGCCCTACCGTTTACCTCTGACCCATTGTCTGATGATAGATTATGGGAGAGGAGTCACTTAGTTGTGTACACACTGTGGAGACAAGCAGACTTCAACATGTAGCTCTATCCAGTCATACAATCACATCGATGCCCTGGTTAAACTTGGTAGAGCACAAAACAAAATGAATAGACATGAAGGTAAGGGAGATTTGTGGGGAGGGGGTAGACATCAGTGGCAGGGAGACTAGGGGTGGGTGAGCATGGACAGTATGCATTGTGTACATGAGTGCATTTGTCTAAGAACAAACGTAAATAATAACATAAACAGCTGTGGGGATGGAGTTTAACACCCACGTTTTTGTGAAAGTTCCAAATTCTGAGGAAAAGGACATTTAGTCATCTGTGAAGCATCAGACTTGGTTCTGGCTACTAGCAAAGTCACAGTGTAGTGAAGATGGTGCTCCTGAGAACTGTGGCTGTGGGTCCGCTGGAGGCTGAGGCAGCAGCACGGGCCTCATGGAGGAACTGAACTTAGTTCAGGCTGCTGGGACAGAGTCTGGGAAACTGGGTGCTCACAGACAACGGGAATTCTTTCTCAATTCTGGAGGTAAGAAGCTTGAGATGATGGTGCCAGCATGGATGCCAGGAAGGTCCTCTTCCTGGTTGCAGACTGCTGATGTCTCATGTCCTCACATGGTGGAATAGAGAGTGCTCAGGTCTCAGGTTTAAGGACACAGATCCTGTTCTGAGAGCTCATTATGATCTTATAATGACTTTGACTTGCCAAAGTTATACTAAAGGTGAGAATTTCTTGTTTCTCTTTTTTCACATTCTCTGTCTCTGTCTTATACACTGAGTTCATTAACACCACCATCTTTTAAACAACTTTATCGAGCTTTTGTACATTTAGTACAAATCCAATTGAGACCCCTTTCCCATCCATGCTCTCCACCACCCAATTGTCCTCATGTATTCCATCATGCGAATTCACTTGGCTCCAGTTGAGCTTTGTGCCCAGATGCCCTTCAGTGCAAATCCATCCCCTGGAGTCTGCTCCATCCGTCTGGGGATGGTAAGCAAGGTTACTCTCCCTCACCCAGTAGTAATCAGTCTCCAACATTTTCCAGACTAGGGCCAGCCGACTGGCCCCTTCCCTCCCTCCACTCTGGGCCCTTGTCTGATTGAGTCGGCATGGGTCTTGTGCTCAGTGTCACCGTTGTTGCCAGTTCACGTGAGCAAGCTTCCATGTCTTACGTCCTCTGCTTCTCTCTGTTCATGGACCAGCTTTGCTCTCACAGTCTTCCCACCTCCTCTTCTGCAATGGTCCCCCAGCTGTGGGTGGGGAGGTTTAATACAGGACTGCTATTGGGAGACTCATACTCTGCGGTCTCTTATTCTTTACAACTCAGCCAGTGGTGGCCTCCTGTGTACATCACACTGTTGCATAAGGAAGCTTCACCTGTGAGAGTTGAGGGACGCACTAGTTTTCTGTCTACACCTGTTGTGCTATGTCCCGTGAGCTTTAGGAGTAGAAGGTCAACTGTAGTTGTGTCACCCAGGATGGGGCTTCTCTCAGACATTTATTCTCTGTGTGTGACAAATTGTGGGATTCTGCAGGAGACTTGACAACTTGTGGAGTCAGTTTTCTTCTTCCTTTATGTGGGTTCCAGGGATCCACTCAGCCATCAGGCTCCGCAGCAGACACCTTTACCTGGGGAGCCATTTTTTGCCCCTCAGATTTTTTCTATCACAAGTTTATAGAGCATTTTGTTTGCCATGCCTGTAATCTCAGCTCAGGAGGCCGAGTTTATAGGGTTTCTGAAAGCAATATAGTTAATTCCGGGTTAGCCTGAGCTACAATATGAGAATCTGTATATGTCTATCCATCTGACTTGGTGGGAAGAATGCATCGAACACTCACTCAGGAAGAACAAACAGGAGGATCAGGAGTTGAAGGCCAGCCTGGGGTATAGGAGACCCTGTCTCAAAACCAAACACAAAATAAGAAATGGGTTTCTTTATGGTAATTTCATACAAGGATTTGTGGTTAAAATTTCAACACATGAATGTTGGAGAGACCCAAACATTCATTGTGCAACACTAAAAATACTCCAGTGGGGCTAGAGATATGGCCTAGCGGTTAAGAGTATGAACTGCTCTTGCAGAGGACCCGGGTTTGATCCCCAGCACCCACATGGCGGCTGAGAACCGTCCTTGACTCCAGTTCCAGGGGAATCCAATGCCCTCTTCTGACCTCCGCAGCATTGCACGACACTGGTGCACAGACCTACATGCAGACAGTACACTCATACACATAAAAAAATAAATAAAAAAATACTCCAGTGAACTGTTAAGTTCTTGGGAAATTTGTAACTGTAGGAAACATCCCAGGCAGAGGAGCCACCGACTATGAAGTCTATCTCCTACGAGGCCTGCTCCCTTCTTTTAGCATAGACAACTACAAAGATGTCTGTCAACCCACTCTGAGTGTGTGTGTGTGTGTGTGTGTGTGTGTGTGTGTGTGTGTGTATGTGCTGTGCCTGTGCAGGTGCAGAGGACAGTGCTAGATGTCAGGTGTCTTCTTTGGTCATGATCGATCTTCTGCTCTGAGAGACTCTCACTGAGCCTCCAATCAGCTGATTGGCTAGATTGGCTGGCTGACAAGGTGCTTCAGATCCAAACTCAGATCCTGGTCTTGCATGGAAGGTTCTTACAGCCAGAGCCTTCTCTCCAGCCCTGCCAGGTCATTCCTTCCCTGTCTACTAAGAAAGCTAAATGCACAAGTGCACAGACCCGAAGGCTGTGTTGCCACAGAGATGGAACCTGAGGAGTCAATTCAGTTCTCAAAGTGTACATAGCAGTGTGGTCCACAGATCCCCCATACTAGGATCCTGGAGCAACTTAATGGGCTTCACATGAGCAATAGCATCCGAGGAAGGTGAAATTTCCTACAATATTTTCCTTGATATTTCCTAGAAAGTTTTTGACATGTACATCAGCCACATGGGCTGTCCCAGGTCATACACCTCCTGTGCCAGTGTCAGGAAGGGGTTGTTGAGTTCATTTCCCTGATGAATCACACTGTGGAGTGAGTTTAGGTGGTGGCAACCTCAGTTGTGCACATCTGGCCCAGGGAACAGGCAAGTGGAGGTCAGGCTGAGAGTCTGCCCACCTGCGGCTTGTTTCAGTCAGAGCCTGATGGGCTGATGGTGGAAATCCCCCCAAATGCTGCCCTCATTGGCCAAACCTTTAAATTCAGAGCAAGCTGGAAGAGAGAAAGGAGACTGAACGTGAGCTCAGCCAGCTGAGATGGAGATCCACTTGCCCACAGAGCTGCTGGAGGAAATCTTCAGCTACCTGGACGGCTTCAGCTTGCTCCAGGCTGCCCAAGTGAACAAGGTAAAGACTCTTAGCATCTGCCGTTTCTAACCGAGCAGCTCCTTGCCTGCACTCCTCCACTTGTACGTTCCTGTATGAGGCCCCTTTGGCCTCTCACCCTCAGCTGTGGAGTCTTAGCTCCCCCAGCCTCACACCACCCAGTCCTCTTTCATTCCTGCCTCTGTTTACCTTGTTCAATCCTGTCCATGCAGCTCAGACACATGAGCATCTCTGGGCTCCAGTACCTTTTCTTGACCAATAGGAGCACCAGTCTACAGTGTAGCATAGTGATGCATTCAGGGTTTCTGGGTTAGCCTTCACTCTGAGGACATCACATGTGTGAAATAATCTGAATCCGATGCTGCATGATTTTCATTAAAGCAGTTGGGAGGTGGAAGCTAGGTCTGGGCTGCAACTTCAGACTGAGTTACGTGGACAGATTGAGGCCAGCATGGGCTACTTGAAACACAATCTCCAAACAGTAACATGAAAAACATCACAAAATTCTGTTAAGTGAAAAGGACACAATGATACATGAAGCTGTGTTGCATAAATTGTCCTCCAGGTCTCAGTTTCAATTCTGTGGAAACCAGCCCTCCTTCCTCTGAGCTCTCACAGAATGACGACTTCCTGTATTAGCAGGAATAGGTCTCCAGGCTACCTGGCCCTTGAGAGCTGGGTTGTGTTTGATGAAGCTGTTGGGTCCAGCCCAGAACCAATGAGAGCAGGGAGAAGCCCATTTCTCAGTACTGCTTGCTGGCTTAACTCCTTTCTCTCCCACAGAGCTGGAGTGAGTCTGCAGACAGGGGGTTCCTGTGGAGGTAAGGACAGGGGAGAGGTGGGGGAAGGGCTGAGCAGCCAGCTCATTGTGCACCTGGGCCTGTGGAGTGGGAGATGCACCTGGGAGGTGTGGCTCTGAGAGGCGAACTGATGAGAAATTGAACTCTCATCAGCCTGATGGGAATGTGACTATTCCTTGCAGGAGGCTGTGTGTAAGGAAATGGCACTTCAGGGACATCACTAGGGACCACCCGTGCCCACAGATGTGGCAGCACCTGGGCACACACACCTGCAAGCAGTTCTTCCTCCGCAGAACAAAGCAAGAACGCTGCATGGAAAGGGCCCGGCCAGGAGACTTCATCCGCAGAGAAATACCTGGAACCTTTGGTATGGAGACAGGGGTTCTGCAGGAGAGGCCCACTCTATTTCCCCTGTATATGCTCTTGTGCTCTCATCTAATGAGCAGATAGGGCATTAGGTTTTAAAGGGTCTGGTTTTCTGTGACCTCCATGGACCTAAGCCTGATTCTCCTCTGTCATCTGCAATTCAGGCAGCCTGGGGAATCACTTTTTAGCATAAAATCATTGCCGTTGCTGCCTTTCCCAAAGGTTCCCACCAACACCTGGAGGAGAAACATGGAGAAGATTAATGGCCGATCTTATCTCCAAACCTCTATTAGTCTCTGATGGAGACATTCTTTTCTTAAAATTTATTGTTTTACATATATTTTTTGGTACAAGATCATGTTAAAAATCGAATCTAGACCCGTGTCCCCCTCTGAACCTGCCCCCGCACCAAACCAGATGCACCCTTTCAGTCAGTTCTTTGATGCAGTCTTTTTTGTTGGTGGTGGTGTTCTTTCCAATATGCATCACTCTGAACATGAAATGTTTACAACTAGGTTATTGGTGCTAGCATCCACAGATGAGGGATACCATTCATCATTTGTTTTTTCTGGGACTGTGTTACTTCACTTAACATAATATCTTCCAGTTCCATCCATTTACCTGCAAAGTTCATGATGTCTTTTTTTACTGCTGCATAGAACTCCATTGTATAGATGTACCCCATTTTCTCTATCCACTTGTCAGTTGAGGGGCATTTGTGTTGGTTCCAACTTTTTGCTATGTGAACAGAGCTGCAATAAACATAGCTGTGCATGTATCTCTGTGGTAAGAAGAGTCTTGTGGGTATATACCCAGGAGTGGTATGACTGGGTTCAAGGGTTCTCCACACTGCTTTCCATAGTGGCTGTACAAGTTTA
Organism: Rhizomys pruinosus; assembly: GCA_009823505.1. Classification (NCBI taxonomy): domain Eukaryota; kingdom Metazoa; phylum Chordata; class Mammalia; order Rodentia; family Spalacidae; genus Rhizomys; species Rhizomys pruinosus. The sequence goes on from VZQC01012976.1 coordinate 224,057, forward strand.
CATTCCCACCAGCAAAGGATGAGTGTTCGCCTTTCCCCACAACCTCTCCAGCACTTGGTATCATTTGTTTTCTTGATCCTAGTCAGTCTTATCAGAGTGAGATGATATCTTAAAGTGGTTTTAATTTGCATTTCCTTAATTACTAGTGACGTTGAACACTTGTTAAGATGTTCTCAGCCATCTCTAATTCCTCACTTGTGAAGTTTCTGCTCGGCTCTTTGCTCCATCTTTTGAGTGATTCATTTGTTTCCTTTTTTGAGTAGTTTATATACTCTGCAAGTCAATGCTTTGTACAGATGTATCTGCAGTGAAGGTTTCCTCCCACTCTGGGTTTTCTCTTCACTTCCTTGATTGTTTCTTTTGATGTACAGAAGCTTTTAATTTTAATGAGGTCCCATTTGTCAATTGTTGACCTTAATACTTGCACAGCTGCTGTCTGATTTAGGAAGTCTTTTCCTACACCTATGTCTTGTAGTCTGCTGCCAACTTTTTCTTCTATAGCTTTCAGAGTTTTGGGTTTCATTTTGAGGTCTTTGATCCATCTGGAATTAACTTTTGTACAGGGCAAGGTAGGGGTTTAATTTCATTCTTCTATAAGTGGTGACCCAGTTTTGCCAATACCACTTGCTGAAGATGCTGTCTTTTCTCCATTGTGGCTTCTTGGCCCCCTTGTCAAATCTGAAATGGCTGAAATTGTATGTGCTCAAGTTTGGATCTTCAGTTTTGTTCCACTGGTCAACAGGTCTGTTTTTGTGCCAGTACTAGACTGTTTTTATGACTATAGCCCTGTAGTATAGTTTGATGTCTGGTATAGAGATCCCCCCTGCATTGCTCTTTTCACTCAGGGTTGCTTTGGTTATTTAGGGTCTTTTGTTTTTCCAAATGAAATTAAGGACTTTTTTCCAAGCCTGTGAAGAAACTCTTGGTGATTTTAATTGGAATTACATTAAACCTGTATAAGAGTTTGGGTAGAATGGACATTTTTACTATATTAATTTTCCCAATCCGTGAGCATGGGAGGTTTTTCCATCTTATGTCTTCTTCAATTTCCTTCTTCAGGGGTTTAAATTTTTTGTTGTAGAGCTCTTTGGTGTCTTTGGCTACATTTGTTCCTAGGTATTTTATTGTTTTTGAGGCTATTTCAAGTGGGAAGTTCTCCTTGTATTCCTTCTTCAGTTGCTTCTTGGTGTAAAGAAAGGCTATTGATTTTTCTAGGTTAATTTTGTATCCTACCACTTTACTGAAGCTCTTAATCATTTCTAGGAGTTTTCTGGTGGAGTTTTTAGCAACCCTTAGGTAAACTGTCAGATCATCTGCAAAAAGGGATAGTTTTCCTTCCTCTTTTCCAATTAATACTCTATTACTTTCGCTTTCTTGCCTTATTGCCCTAGCAAGCTTTTCAAGCACTATATTGAAGAGTGGTGATAGTGGACAGCCTTGCTGTGTTCCTGTCTTTAAGTGGAATGCTTCCAACTTTTCTCCATTTAGGATGATGTTGGCTGTGGGTTTCTTGTATATGGCTTTGATTACATTGAGGAATGATCTCTCCAGTCCAGTTCCCTCTAGGACTTTAAGCATGAAGGGATGCTGGAGTTTGTGGAAAGCTTTTTCTACACTGATGGAAACGATCGTGTGGTTTTTGTCTTTCAATCCATTTATGTGTTTATGATATGTATTGATTTATGTATGTTGAACCATCCCTGCATCTCTGGTATGAATCCAACTTGGTCATGATGGATGATCTTTTTGATGTGGGTCGTAATGCAATTTGCAAGTATTTTGTTGATAATTTTTGCATCTGTGTTCATTAATGATATGAGTCTATAGTTTTCTTTCTTACTTGTGTCTTTGCCTGGTTTTGGTAATATAGTGATGCTGGCTTCCTAGAAGGGACTTGGGATTTTTCCCTCTGTTTGTATTCTTCTGAAACATTTGAGTAGTAATGGTTCAAAGACCTCTTTAAATATTTTATAGAATTCTGCCGTGAAACCATCTGGGCCTGGGCTTCTTTTAGTTGGGAGATTTCTTATTACATCTTCAATTTCCTCAAGTATTATAGTTCTGTTTAAGCTTTTGATCTCTTCTTGGTTAAGCTTTGGTGAATCCCAGGATTTCAGGTATTCATCCATTTGTCTTAGGTTTTCAAATTTAGTTCAGTATAGGTTTTTGAAGTATTCTCATGTGAATGTGTGGGTCTTCATTATTTGTTATCTCTCAAGTGTTTTTAGCTGCAGTGTTAGATTGTTTATTTGTTCTTTCTGTTTTTTAAATGTAGGCACTTAGGGCTATAATTTTCCCTATTAGGACTGACTTCTATGTATCCCACAGGTTTTATTGTGTTGGATTGTCACATTCATTTAGTTCCAGGAATGCTTTTTGTTTATTTCTTCCCCGATCCACTCATTTTTCAGGAGTCTGTTATTTAGTCTCCATGTGTTCTTATAGTTAGTAGGGCTTACCCTGGTGTTAATATTGAGCCTTATTGCACTGTGGTCTGATAGAATTCTTGGAATAATTTCAATCCTTTTGTATTTGTTGACATTTCTTTTGTGTCCCAGTATGTGGTTGACTTTGGAGAATGCTCCATGGGGCACTGAGTAGAAAGTGTATTCTCTGGTGTTTGGGTGGAATATTCTGTAGATATCTGTGAGGTCCATTTGGTGTATTGTATTGTTCAGTTCTGATGTCTCTGTTTATTTTTTGTCCAGTTGTCCTATCCAAGGGACACTGTGGGGTATTGAAGTCCCCCACTATTAGCATGTTGGGATTAATTTGTGTCTTGAGGTTCTGATGGATTGTGTTTATAAGTTTGGTGCAGCAGAGTTTGGTGCATAAATATTTAAATTTTTGAAATCTTCCTGGTTACTTGTTCCATTGATATGGATATAATGGCCCTCTTTGTCTTTTCTGACTAATTTTACTCTGAGGTCTATTTTGTCTGATATTAGAATAGTAACTCCTGCTTGCTTTTTGGTACCATTTTCTTGGAATTTTTTTTTCCATCCTTTCACTCTAAGGTGGTGTCTGTCGAGGGTGAGATGGGTTTCTTCTAGGCAGCATATAGTTGGATTCTGTTTCCTATTTTTATTTTGGTCTTTTCGAGACAGGGTCTCCCTGTAGCCCCAGCTGTCCTGGAACTCACTCTGTAGAGCAGGCTGGCCTTGAACTCACAAAGATCCGCCTGCCTCTGCCTCCCAAGTGCTAAAAGGTGTGCGCCACCACGCCTGGCTTGGATTCTGTTTCCTAATCCATTCTCTCAGTCTATGTCTTTTGAATGGGGAGTTTAGACCATTAATATTTAAAGTTATTATTGAGAGATGTGTGTTGTTTCTTTTCAACTTATTTTTCATTTTCATTCTTGGTCTAGATATTTATTTACTCTGTTATGCTTTTGTTAATTTCTCTCTTGGGTTGCTTAAGGAAATTTGCTTCTTTCCTCTGTTCTTTGAATTGCTTCAAGTATTTTCTAGTGGGTTTTTTTGACATGTGCCTCAGACTGACCCAGTCAGGGGTCCCTCAGACTGCGGGAATCAGGGTCTTGGAAGGAGGGCACAGGTTCAGCGATATGACAGACAGAAACTACACCAGAGTAGCTTTGAATCTGCTGCATTTTACTAAGAGCAAATCAATGATTTTATACCACAGAGCAGGGAAAATGGATTAGGATTAGCACGTCTCCCAGGAACAATAAACCCATTACTAAGGAATTCACACCTGGGTTTCCAAGGACAGCAAGCCAATTAAATTTACACATCAATCAGAAGCTCTTACATATGGTATATTGCTCACGCCGTCTTGGCAGAGGAGATAAGCAACAAACAGTGGTCATAAAAACACAAACCATGGGGGCTGGAGAGATGGCCTAGCGGTTAAGAGCACTGACCGCTCTTACAGAGGACCTGGGTTCAATCCCCAGCACCCACATGGCGGCCGAGACCGTCTGAAACTCCAATTCCAGGAGAACTCCAGTTCCATGGGAATCCGACACCCTCTTCTGACCTCCGCGGCATTGCACGACACGGGTGCACAAACTTCCATGCAGACAGTACATTCATACACATACGGAAATAAATAAAATTAATGGAAAAAAAAATTAAAAAAAAACCACAAACCATGAATAGTTTATTTTGTGAGACTTTGTTTTTCTTTGAAGTTTCAATTTGGTTTCTTATCCTCCCTGGCACCCGATCTTCCCATCCTCCCAAGGCCATTTGTTATCTTTAGGCTGTAATTCAAGCCATGGCCTGGGAGAGCCTCTTAATTAGTTCTGTTTTTCTACATTACTTTCCTTAAAGGAGAAGCCCGCCATGTGCCTCTGACCAAGTGTTGTATTTTATCATGCATAACTGTAACTAAGATCTCTATTTTACTAATTCTATCAGGTGTAGCTCCTTGCTTAAGGGACTGAGCTTTTATTTTTATTAAGTCTGGAAAAACACTTTTGTTATTTGTAACTGACCTATGATATCACTCAGTGTAATGTTTTTTATTCATAATATCTTTGTAGGGACTTTTAGGACAAAGGGGTCTTTAGATAATGTTTCTCTGTAAGATTTTACTTAAGTTCACAGATATCCATGCACGTTGTGTAAGTCAGATGTTAGTGGGTGGAAGCTTCTGTTCGCCTGATTTATTTCCAGACACATTTAACTGCCCCTTGTCTGGAACTGAAGTCGTGCTGTACTCAGGAAAAGAATCAAAAGACAATATGCAAAGCCCAATACCCAGGAAGCATAACATCTTTAGAGTGCGTCGTGATCTTGGAAGCTAAAGCCGAGCACTCTGCCAGGGACCTCCAGGGAGCTTAGCCTCGGAGGGCACGTATCTCCCGTCTGCTATTATGACTTTTGTCATTGCTCACACAGACAACACTGGAGTTGGTGTGGCAGTTCTCGGTTTCTTGTTTTTAAGATGCATTTCAGTAAGGGCACGCTGTACCGAGTGAATGGAACGAAGCACAAGTCTGAAGAGACAAGGAAAGAGAAGCACAACCATGAGAAAAAGAAAAAGAACAACTCCTATAAAAATAAAATATTGGGTCCAGTCTAAAGGATTTAAGGCTTTAATGCCTAATTCTAGCCCACTGGCTAGAGATTCTAATTTATCATTATCCAAATGGGCCTTGCTTAAGGCAGCAATATCTTTTTGAAGGTCGTCCAAATTATGAGTGATATCAGTGTCTTTCCAGGCCCCTTGTAGATGATTTTTTACCTTATTCCATTGTTCTGAAGCATTATAAGGAAGCGGTGTAACACAGATATACTGAAAGGCAGCATGTCATTGGGTCTCCATTCTTATTTTAGTATTAGCTATGTCCTGTCCTAGGGCCAGGACAACTTCTTCCAAGGCATTTATTTTTTACTCCAATTTTTTATCAATAATGGATTGTTCTGATAATGCAACGGAAATATTTTTATTCATTTTGTTTACAAAATGGGCCATGTGTATTTCCTGCACTAAGGCTGTGGTTGAGAGAGCAAAAGTAGTCAAGATAGCAATCAGAGCTGAGATACCAAGTATAAGTGCTGCTATGAATCTCTTAGGCCTAATAAGCACATTTAATTTCTCTAAGGTGTGTAAGGCAGTGTTGTCATACCAAGTTTCTTGTAAATCTACCAGTAGCATAACATAAGGTGGTCTTTTTACCAGTATCATAACAGCAGTAGCTTTATCCATGCCTGAATTTATGCAATTAGTTAGTTTACAGGCTATACAATTAATGAGATAAGAATTACCAGCCTGAGTGATATTGACTTGAGGAGCATGGCCTAATAATATAGCAAATGGATAAGACACACAAGCATGGGTTGCAAGAGGTGTAGAGTTCTTTTCCCTGGGTTTCTTTTGTAAGATCATATTTGCACTAGCAGCCAATCTAAAATTATCATAATGAGTGACCGTAAAGTTCTTTAGAGGATCTTTAGCTACCCAAACAGGCTCAACATATCCTGGAGTAAACCATTTTTACCTTTTGTCCCATCCCTGGGGCAACATAATTATTAAATTTTTTAGTATTTTTTTGAAATATTCTGTATAATCATAACTTTCAGAAGAAAAATCCCAAATCTCCAGATTAGTACCTTTAGGTATATGTTTAGTAGCTGAGTGTGGAAATCCACACATAAGCCAATGGGGTGTCCCAGTGATACTACCCTCCCAAAATTGATTTTTATCCCTATAGCATTCCATACAAACAGGCAAAGGCATAAAAGGAGCATCTTGAAAAGTTTCATTGTTAAAAGCAAATCCCAAAGTAAGTAATTGTAATTCCCATATTAATCTTTTACCTTTAGAGGCTGGATCAGGAGCATCAGTAAGAAATGTTCTATAATTTACAGGTAAACACCCGAGGGGCACTGCTCCATTGAGTGTAAGACAAATGGGAAGGGAATCTGATCTACCTTCAAAGTTAAAATAGGTTGAGCTATTGGGCCTCTGATCAAAATCCTGAAGGCCACCTAGTAAATCCGTGTCATTAGTTAACACCTTGATGTAATCTGGATCCATCCAGCCCACTGGATGTATGAGAGGGGGTTTTGGCACATACGCCCAATAGCTTTCCCCATATGTTATGGCAGACTGAGCTGCAAGGAGAGAAAGAATAGCAAGAAATATGAATTCAGGTGTTAAGGGCTTCTGTTGTGCAGTCACCAGCTCCTTTGCCTCCTTGGTTAGATGTTGCACTTGGGTCAATGTCGGCATTTTCTTCAGCATTAGGGAGAGTTTCTGCAGCTTGGCCTCCACCTTCTTTCTCTCGCGCTTTCGTTTTCTTTGTTGTTTTTTCGAAAAGAGCTGGTCGGACAAGTCTATCTGGGATCCAGATGGGGGAGTCGCCATCCTGTGGAAACATGCATGCATATCCCCTTCCAGAGGAAATTAGAGCAACCGGTCCTTTCCAGGAACCGGTTCGAAGGTCTCTCCAATAAACCAGAGGGAGCTGTTCCCTTTTCAAGCCTCCCCAGTGTTTCATTGCAGGGTATTTCCTTCACTATCTGTATTTAAATGATTTATTACAAAGACAGCATGACTTAAAAGATGATGTGGAGAGAAATATGAATTAACCGTTTTCAAACATGTGATTTGGTTTTTTAGAATTTGATGAGACTGTTCAATTATAGCTTGTCCTTGGGGATTATAAGGAATTCCTGTTACATGGCTAATTTTCCATTGCTGTAAGAAAGTAGCTAAAGCTCTTGATGTATGAGCTGGAGCATTATCTGTCTTTATTTTTAAAGGGTGTCCCCAAACCATAAAACTTTGAATCAGATGTTGAATTACATCTCTTACTGCTTCTCCTGTCCTGGCTGAGGCATAAATCATATGTGAATAAGTATCTACTGTTACATGCACAAAAGCCAATTTTCCAAATTCTGGAATATGTGTCACATCCATTTGCCACAAGGCTAAAGCCTTGAGTCCTCAAGGATTTACACCCATTTTTGGTGGGTGATAAACTGGAGGACAAGTACCACAATCTTTTACAATTTGTCTGGCTTGTTCTCTGGTTATATTAAACATTCTTTTTAGGGCTACTGCATTTTGATGATGTAAATGATGACTCTTTTGTGCTTCCACTACATTCATGACCACCCCTCTTGTTAAAGCATCACCCACATAGTTTCCTTTGCTTAGGGGACCAGGTAAGTTAGAATGCCCCTGTATATGTCCAATATAAAATTTTTCTGTCCTTTCCCTAATCAGTTGTTGCAATTGTTGTAATAAACTTAATATTATTGAATGTCCTGAAAGCAAAGCAGTTTCTATTGCAGGAAACAAATTAACTACATATTTAGAATCTGTATAAAGGTTAAATTTTTCTGTGTAGGTTTGAAAGGCCAAAATGACAGCCTTTATTTCCACTTGCTGCGCAGAGGTTTTTTCCTCTTGCTTTATTAAGGGTTCTTTTTTTTTTATTGATGGTTTGTGCATTTTGTACATCATTTTCCAATTCAGATCAGGCATATTTCCCTTTCCCTTCCCCCCCACCCCCACCCCATCCCAGATCATGTATTCTGCCATAACTGTCCTGCATCTTTCAGGTTTTTTTTTTCATTTTTTAGCTATAAGTGATAATCCATGAGTATAAGCATCCTTCGTGCAAAACCAATCTATAGACTGTTGTGCCCAAACCCCCACAGTCCCACCATTCAGTGGAGGTTGACAGGTTGTTTGTTCAATCAAGTTGATCAAATGAGTGTCCAGACTACATCGCTGTAGTTTCACCGTTCACCCCAATCGCAGCCTTTACATTCTACCACGCCCCCTCTTCCGCAGATTGTTCCCTAGGCTTAGAAAAGGGGCACAGGTGGATGAGAAGTAAAACTGTCCTCTCTCTCTGGAGCTGTTGACTTGGATTCTGGTCAATTCTGGCTGTTTCCTTTCATGGGCTGACAGTTTGTTCAGGAGTAACCTTTCGATCCTACTAATGAAGCACAAGCAATTAGATATATAGGTATTTAAGCAGCACTAATAGTTATGGTAGGTTACTTTGGCATAGACACATATGTTTGGATGATATGTTAATTCATGAATTATATTTTTACCCCCTGATAAATATAACAGGGTCTTACTGTGGCTTATGACATCTCCTAACCTGTAGAGGATGTAGGCTTGTGGCATCAGCCATGGGTTATTCCTCCAAGGAGAGAGCCAACAGCCAATTAGATTTGGGATATACAGGCACATGGCTGCCTCTGCTGCACAGTATTTCCAGGCAGGTGAAGTGTAGCTGGTGCTGATGGTGGAGTCTTGCTTGACTCAGGGAGACCCGTATTTGCTTTATTGGTTTAGTGGCCTTTGGGAACACTCTCTGGCATTCCAGAGGCCATCTGTACCCTTGCATGTGCGGTCTCAATACATCCCTCCCATGTTAACGTCAGGTCTTCGGCAGCAGGGTCTTATCGCCTCTCCTCCTGCAGGTATCCCAACTTAGGGGCAAGGAGCCCTTACCTTTTGTGGGGCCTTGGATCCCCTGGCCAACATTACCGGGGGTGTAAACTGCAAGTTTTCCATTAGATGACCCATCTGTGAATATACAGAGGGAAGCGTCTAAAGGTTGTTGAGAACATTTGGAGGGAAAAATTATTTGTTTCTTTTTAAAATTCAATAAGGTGATGTTTTGGATAATGATATTTAATTTGTCTTGTAAATCCCTGTAAAGCTATACCCCAATCTTCATTTTCTATAAGTAAAGTCTCAAATTGTTTTTTATTATAAGGTATAATTACATTATGCATATCTTTTCCAAATAGCTCTTTATACCTTGTTCTTCCCTGAATAATGGGCAATGAACACATATATGGATAAGATGCCAACATTTTCGATTGTACATGAGGTAAATTAATCCACTCCAAAGTTCCTGATTGCCACAAACACCCTGTAGGAGTATATGGTGTTTTAAAGATAATCAAATCCCATTCATCGTTATATGATATATGTTTTAATTTGCCGTATTCAATTGAGTTTCTATCAGAGCTAAAGCTTTTATTGCCCCTGGGAGTCATGTTTCTTTTTGATCTAGGGTTTGTGTCCCCATGTAATATTTGGAACAGAGAACTTAATTCCCCTGTTGTAATTTTTAAATAAGGTCTAATCCAATTAATATTTCCCAATAATTTTTGAAAATCATTTATGGTACATAACTTATCTAAGTGAATAGACATTTTTTGAGTACAAATATAATCATTATATATAAATTGTCCCAAATAGCTAAGAGGCTTATTTCTTTGATCTTTATCCAGAGCCATGACTAACCCAAATAATGTAAGTTGCTCCAAAGTATTGGCTAAAATTTGCTGATTAAAAGATCCTGAGGGATGGGCAAGCAATATATCATCCATGTAATGGATTATGTATGCATCAGGGTACTGCATTCTTGTATTTTGTAATGCCTGATCTACAAACTTTTGACATAAGGTTGGGATATTTTTCATACCTTGAGGTAATACTTTCCATTGGTAACTTCTATAAGGTCTTTTAAAATTAACAGAGGGGATACTGAAAGCGAATCTTTTACAATCTTCTGGGTGCAATTGAATAGTAAAGAAACAATCTTGTAAATCAATTACTATGACATCCCACCCTTTAGGGATACCCACAGGTGATGGCAATCCTGGTTGAAGCGCTCCCATATTTAAAATCGTGGCATTCACTGGTCTAAGATCTTGTAATAATATCCATTTTCCTGATTTTTTCTTAATTACGAAAATAGGGGTATTCCAAGGGCTATTACTTTCCTCAATATGTCCTTTTTATAGCTGTTCCTGCACAAGTTGTTCTATAGCCTGTATTTTTTCTTGGGTAAGGGGCCACTGATTAAGCCATACAGCTCTTCTGATTTCCAATCTATCTTATCTGCATGTAATGAGCTAACAGTGGCCCCTATGAAAAATATTGTTCATTTAAATTATCTGATGTGACTAGTTTAAGATCCATTTCACTCATGATATCTCTTCCCCATAGGGAGAAGGGAAGGGAAGGTATTATATAAGGTTGTATCAAGCCTGTCTTTCCGTCCAATTCCCATTTTAACAATTGAGAGCTTTGTGCCACGTTTGAGGCCATTCCTAGTCCCCAAAGAGATGAGGAAGTCCTCTTACATGGCCAGGACAAGGGCCAATCTTTTCCTACTATACAAGTTTTGTCAGCCCCAGTATCTAAAAGGCCCTGTAGGCATTTTCCATTAATTTTTATTGTTTTAAAAGGTCTATCCATTCCCAGATCTTGAATCCAGGCTACAAAATCTGATGAGCCAAATTTGTCCTACCCTCTTTCCTTTTTTAAAATTGGATTTGGTACATTAATGTATGGCGATAATAATAATTGAGCTATTCTTTGTCCTTTATGTAATTGAATAGTCTCTTTTAGAGGTCTAACCATTATTTTTATTTCTTCCGTGGAATCTGAATCAACTACACCTGGCAGGACTTCAAAATTCTTTTTATAATTTGAACTACGTCCAATTATTAAGCCTATAGTTCTTTGGGGCAAAGTCTCCAGAATTGAGGTGGGTACCAATGATACCCCATCTTCTGAGGACAAGATCACACCCTTACATACTGAGAAATCCAAACCTGTACTACTGGGAGTGGCCCTAGGCAATTCATGTATGGTAAATTCAGGGGCTTCTGGATTGAGCATGCCCCTTGATGTGGATTTCTTAGCATCTTCTCTTTCTTTATGGGGGCCAAGAGGTTGCCCCAAATCTAGTTTTTTGTCTTTTTTCCTTTTTCCTCTTTAGCCTTTCCCTCAATCAAGGGAGTTCCATTTTTATGGAACTTTGACCTCCAGTCATTTCTCCAATGTTTGCCCTTCTGGCATCTAGGACATAGTCCAGGGGATGGTCCTCTTTTGGGAGTGTCCTTCCTTTCTACATTAGGACAAGCTCTCTGCATATGTCCTGTTTTCCCCACATTTAAAGCACATGGGATCAGAGGGTCCTTTTCCTCCATACGTCTGTTTTACATAGGCGCTGTACGTCTGTCCCTTCATGGCTGCAGTGTAGGCCATCCCCTGCACTACTGCTGGTGAGGCATCTACACAGACTTTTACAAAGTCCTGTATTGTTCCTATTTTCTTAATAGGTCTTATAAGATCCTGACAGAGCGTATTGGCATTTTCCTATGCCAGTTGTTTTAATAATAATTCTGTTCCTTCAGATGGTGGTAACATTCTATGAATAGCCTCCTCTAGCCTTGAAACAAATTCCTGATAAGCTTCCTCATTGCCTTGTTTAATTCCTGACAGAGTAGTTCCCTTGGTACCAGGAGGTGGCAGCCTTTTCCATGCCTGTACAGCATTGTGTGTTATTGCTTCCAATATAACCCTAGGGATGGTAACCTGTGACTGGGGAGTAGTATACTTCCCAGTCCCGAGGAGCATGTCCATGTCTGGTTTTGGTCCTTTACCTTTAGAAAATTGTGTCACTGTTTGTTTTGCCTTATCCTCATACTCTGTTCTCCAGAGGATATAATCCCCTGGGCTCAGAGTTGCTTTTGCTGTTTGATGCCAATCGTAGGGAGTGAGCCAATGACTTGCAAACACGTCCAATACTTGTATAGTATAAGGAGCTGAGGGTCCTGAAGTTTTAACAGCCAATTGTAATTCTTTAAGAGTTTTTAAAGGCAGAGTTTCCCATACAGGTCTCTCACCAGGCATTCCTCTACCACAGTAAAGGAGAAAGTGACATCTCCAGTCCTTCTTTCTTCATCCATAGCTCCTTGAAAACCTGCTGGAACTAAAGGCCTCCTTCTCCTATTATTTTCTGTCCTTTTAGTGGGGAATATTGCAAAAGGAGGACCCCCAGCATAATAATGATCTCGATCTCCTGGGAGGCCACACTTAGAGGCCTCCTTAAAATCAAAATCATTAAAATCCTCATCATCATCCAGTTTAAAATCTCTAAAATCTCAAATGAAGGCTCCTTGTCATTGGTCCCAGACGACTGAGGTGGGTTGTTTAAAGGTTTGGCTTCCTGATCATTTTCTACCGACAAAGTTTCATTTACAAGGACTTCAAAATCTGACTCATTTGCTAGTAACTCTCTCATTTGTAGCCACAAGGGATAGGCATGTTTAGGGAGTACCCCTTCACCACGTTCCTGTACATGCTTTCTCATTTCTTTACCAACTTGTTTCCAATCAGATAAAGTAAGTGTGCCTTCCTCCGGGAACCAAGGGCTGACTTTCTTAACAAAATCAAGAAAATCTTTCAAAGCCTTCTCTGAAACTTGCAATCCCCTACCTGCCATCATGTGCTTAAATATGGAAAGAAACATTCGCTCTTGTCTTGATTCGTTATGCCCCATACTTCCGTACTTACTCGCACTTAACCGGTCAGCCTTTTCCAGTGGGACCACGCACCGTGGCGAGAGCCTACCCATTACCTGGGAAAAAAGAGGAGAGAAAAAAAGTTTACCTGTCCAAGGGTCCCTGTTCGGAGTGCCAACTGCTGCAGACTGACCCAGCCGGGGGTCCCTCAGACTGCGGGAATCAAGGTCTTGGAAGGAGGGCACAGGTTCAGTGATATGACAGACAGAAATGACACCAGAATGGCTTTGAATCTGCTGCATTTTACTAAGAGAAAATCAATGATTTTATACCACAGAGCAGGGAAAACGGATCAGGATTAGCACGTCTCCCAGGAACAATAAACCCATTACTAAGGAATTCACACCTGGTTTCCAAGGACAGCAAGCCAATTAAATTTACACATCAATCAGAAGCACTTACACATGGTATATTGCTCACGCTGTCTTGGCAGGGGAGATAAGCAACAAAGGGCGTGGTAGAATGTAAGGGCTGCGATTGGGGTGAATGGTGAAACTACAGCAATGTAGTCTGGACACTCATTTGATCAACCTGATTGAACATACAACCCCTCAACCCTCGCTGGAAGGTGGGGTTGTGGGGGTTTGGGCACAACAGCCTGCAAATTGGTTTTACATGAAGGTTGCTTGTACTCATGGATTATCACTTATAGCTAAAAAATGAAAAAAAAACTGAGAGATATATGCAGGACAGTTATGGCAGAATGCATGATCTCGGTTGGGGTGGGGGTGGGGGGGGAAGGGAAAGGGAAATATGCCTGAACTGAATTGGAAAATGATGTATGAAATGCACAAAGCATCAATAAAAAAAAGTTAAAAAAAAATAAAACCACAAACCATGAATAGTTTATTTTGTGAGACTTTGTTTTTCTTTGAAGTTTCAATTTGGTTTCTTATCCTCCCTGGCACCCGATCTTCCCATCCTCCCAAGGCCATTTGTTATCTTTAGGCTGTAATTCAAGCCATGGCCTGGGAGAGCCTCTTAATTAGTTCTGTTTTTCTACATTACTTTCCTTAAAGGAGAAGCCTGCCATGTGCCTCTGACCAAGTGTTGTATTTTATCATGCATAACTGTAACTAAAATCTCTATTTTACTAATTCTATCAGGTGTAGCTCCTTGCTTAAGGGACTGAGCTTTTATTTTTATTAAGTCTGGAAAAACACTTTTGTTATTTGTAACTGACCTATGATATCACTCAGTGTAATGTTTTTTATTCATAATATCTTTGTAGGGACTTTTAGGACAAATGGGTCTTTAGATAATATTTCTCTGTAAGATTTTACTTAAGTTCACAGATATCCATGCACGTTGTGTAAGTCAGATGTTAGTGGGTGGAAGCTTCTGTTCACCTGATTTATTTCCAGACACATTTAACTGCCCCCTGTCTGGAACTGAAGTCGTGCTGTACTCAGGAAAAGAATCAAAAGACAATATGCAAAGCCCAATACCCAGGAAGCATAACATCTTTAGAGCACGTCGTGATCTTGGAAGCTAAAGCTGAGCACTCTGCCAGGGACCTCCAGGGAGCTTAGCCTCAGAGGGCACGTATCTCCCATCTGCTATTATGACTTTCGTCATTGCTCACACAGACGACACTGGAGTTGATGTGGCAGACATGTGTTTCATTTTGTTTATGTCATGAAAGATTTTTCTTTCTCCTTCAAATATGATTGAAATTTTTGCTTGGTATAGTAATCTGGCTTTGCATCTAAAGTCATTTTCACTAGGAATACTTTGGTCCATGTTCTTCTGGCTTTCATAGTTTGCACTGAGAAGTCAGCTGTAATTGTGATGGGTTTCCCCTCACACGTTACTTGTTTTTCTCTTGTGGCTTTCAGTATTTTGTCCTTGTTTTGAGCATCTAGTGTTTTCACTATGATAATGCGTGGTAAATTTCTTTTCTGGTCTTGTCTATTTGGTGTTCTATGTGCTTCTTGTATTTGTATAGGTTTGTCTTTTTTCACTTTGGGGAAATTTTCTTCTATTCTGTTGAAGGTCTGATCAATACTGTTCTCTTCTTCTTCCTCTATTCCTATGATGTGGAGGTTTGGTCTTTTCATAATGTCCCATATTTCCTAGTTGTTACACTCTTGTTTTTTTGAAAATTTTCATAATCTTTACTTGAGGTTTCTAGATGCACTGTGTTACCTTTTGGTTGTATATTCTTTTTTCTGCTTCATACATTCTGCTTCTGAGGCTCTTCCCCATCCTTTCCTGCTGATTGGATGAATGTTCAACTTCCTTTTTCATTTCATCTTGTGATTTCTTCAGTATTTCCATTTCCTTTTGGAGATTTTCATTCTCTTCGTGTAGCTCCTTGCTTTGCTGGTCAGTTTCTTTTTTCCTTTCAGCCTGAGATATTTTCAGTGTTTCCCCTTCCTTCTGGAGTTTGTCATTCTCTCCCTCTAGTTCTTTTTGGAGTTTGTCAAGCTCTCCCTTTATTTATTTCTGGAGTTTATCATTCTTTTCTTCTAGTTCCATCATGAGTCTTTCATTCTCCCCCTTTAGTTATCTGATTTGTTCTTTATAGTTTTTCAATATGTCTACAACTCTTCTTCTAAGGTCAGTGTCTTGGTTTCCTTCCAGAGGGATCTCATTGCTGGGATATTCTATAGGACTGGTTGAGTTTGGTGGGGATTTATTTTGAGCATTTCCCAGATTGTTGTTTTTCTGTTGTGTCTTTGGCATGTGTATTTGTTTTTTGTTTTCCCCCTTGTTTGTTTGGCTTCTGTTGCTAATCTCGAATGTTAATATGGAGGACTGGTTGATCACTCATTTTGCTCATTTTGCTTCCTACTGGTTTCTTTCTTAGCTTTGGCTGTGCAGCCTAGATTCACTGACACTGTTGGATTGTCCGAACCACAGTCAACTATAGCACCAGTAGCTTATACTTTCCACCACAATGCCATTAGCTTGAGCACGTTACTCCTTTGGCCTGTGTGCCAGGCTACACCTGGCTGATACTCATGTATGCCACTGTCTGTCCTTCTATCCATGTGCAGAGTTCCCCTCTATGGTTATAGCAGTGGGCAGCAGATGCCCAGGGTGGGCAACAGCAAGCTTGTGTGCCAGACGCCCACCTGGCTGACAAGTTTGTGCGCTGTGGTCTGTCCTCATAGGAAATTGTATTCATTTGTTTGAATTTTGGTTCTGTTTATATTGTTCATGTAGCTTGGTTGCATTTTGCATGGGTATAACAGGTTAATTGGTTTGTGCTTCAGGTTTTCTCAGTGGAATAGGCAGGACAGGGGAGTAGGCAGGTCAGGGAAGAAAGCTAATCTTAGGAGTCCAAAGACAAGGTGGGGTGGCTGAATTGTCATCCCAGAAGGCTCTAACAAACTAGATTGGAAATTGAGCTGATCTGACTATAGGGGATTGGAATTCAGGGGGTAGGTCTGGACTAAGAGGGTAATCCAGAGATCTGGGGTGCAAATAGCAAAAGCAGCCCTAGGCCCAAAGCTAGAAGGGGAGCAGGGTGTCTCTTGTATGTTTCTCTTACTGGGTTAAAAACTTTTGAAAATTATCACTGTGCACATGGGAAACCAGAGAATAACCCTGTGGAGTTGAGTCTCTCCTTCCACCTTTATGGGTGTTCCAGGGATCTAGCTCAGGCCATCAGGCTGGCACTACAATTGCCTTCCTCTCTGAGCCATCTCACTGGGCCTTTCCCTGTGTTTTGATCTGACCTTGACTCCTGTGCACTCATATCTGGGTGTCCTTTGCAGGATTCTCTCCATGTCCTCTCCATATCTGATGGTTCCCTGCATGTGTACATGTGGGAGGGGAGGGAGGCCGTCATCTCAAGAGCTGTTGTCATCTAGAACTCAGGAGGAGTCTGCCAGCTTACTTGTAAGTAAGCCCTGATTTGTGACTCAAGCTTGAATTTAACATTTTTATTTCTACATAAATTGAATGAAGACTATAGTAGAGCTTTGGGGAATTCCTGTGGATACATGTAAATAAATTTATGATCCCTAGGACCACATCAAACCATGTGTGCTAGCACATGCCTGCAAACCCAGCACTCTGGAGATGGAGGCAGGAGGTTCAGGTCATTCTCATCTGTTTAATAAGACTAAGGGCAGCTTGGGCTGATGTCAACACCATGTCAAACAACAAAAGGAAAAGAGAATTGCCAGTCTGTTGGCATCACAGTCCATGCAGTGGACATGGAAAGGACTTTTCAGATGACCTGGTTGACATTCCCACAAGCAGTCAGGGGAAGATGGTGCCGTCTGGATCCCACCTTTACTTGGAAGAATCTGTGCCTTTTTGACTTCAGTTACCTCTTTTGTTGCTTCTTTTTTTCATTTTTAATTGATTTATGTATTTCATACATCATTTTTCATTTCTGTTCAGGCATACTCCCCTATCCCTTCCCCACACCCCACCCCATCCCATCCCACATCATGCATTCTGCCATAACTCTCCTGCATCTTTCTCTCAGTCTGTTTTTTATGCTTAGGAATTCACATTTTCCTCCGTTAATTTCATATTATTCTAAAATATGGATACTTACTCTCCACCCATATACAGTAATTACAGAGTCTGAAAATAATTGGTGGGTGGATTCTAGAGCCCACTGATGGATTCACATTATAACAACATACTTGCTTTCAGATAAACAAAAATATAACCATACTGTCATTCAGCATGCCTTTTGTCTGGGGTATTTGGTGTTAGCATCCACAAATGAGTGAAAACATTCTCCATTTGTCTTTCTGGGACTGTGTTACCTCACTCAGCATAATGGCTTCGAGCTCCATCCATTTACCTGCAAAGTTCATAATGCCATCCTTCTTTACTGCTGAATAGTACTCCATTGTGTAGATGTACCACATTTTTTGTCATCCACTAGTCTGTTGAGGGGCATATGGGTTGGTTCCAGCTCTTTGCTATTGTGAAGAGAGCTGCAATAAACATGGATGTGCATATATCTTTGTGGTAGGATGAGTCTTTGGGGTATATATCCAGGAGTGGTATGATTGGTTCAGGTGGTAAGCTCATTCCAAGTCTTTTAAGGGTTCTCCACACTGCTTTTCATAGTGGTTGTACAAGTTTACATTCCCACCAGCAGTGGATGAGTGTTCCCCTTTCCCCACAACCCCTCCAGCATCTGTTGTCTTCTGTTTTCTTGATCTTAGCTAGCTGTACTGGTGTGAGATGATATCTGAGAGTGGTTTTAATTTGCATTTCCTTAATTATTAATGATGATGAACACTTTTTAAGATGTTTCTCAGCCATCTTTAATTCCTCACTGGTGAAGACGCTGTTCAGCTCTTTACTCCATCTTTTGAGTAGGTCATTTGTCTTCTTACTTCCTTGTTTTTTGAGTAGTTTATATATTCTTGATGTTAATGCTCTGTCAGATGTGTCGCTGGTAAAGATTTCTTCCCACTCTGTGTGTTTTCTCTTCACCTCCTTGATTGTTTCTTTTACTGTACAGAAGCTTTTGAGTTTTATGAGGTCCCACTTGTCAACTTTTGACCTTACTTCCTGTGTGGCTGCCATCTGGTTTAGAAAGTCTCCTCCTACACCTATGTATTGTAGGTTGCTGCCAACTTTTTCTTTTATCACCTTCAGGGTTTCAGGCTTCATATTGAGATCTTTGATCCACTTGGAGTTGATTTTTGTACATGGTGAGAGGTACGGGTTTAATTTTGTTCTTCTACAGATGATGACCCAATTTTGCCAGCACCATTTGCTGAAGATACTATCGTTCCTCCACTGAGGTTTTTTTTTTGCCCCTTTGTCAAATATGAGGTGGCTGAAATTGTATGAGCTCAAATTTGGATCTTCAATTTTGTTCCATTGGTCAACTGGTTTGTTTTTGTGCCAGTACCAGGCTGTCTTTATGACTATGGTCTTGTAATATAGTCTGAAGTCTGGTAGGGCAATCTGCCCTGTTGCATTTTTCACTCAGGGTTGCTTTAGCTATTCGGGGTCTTTTATTTTTCCATATGAATTTAATGACTTTTTTTCCAAGTCTGTGAAGAAGCTCATAGAGATTTTGATTGGGATTGCATTGAATCTGTACATCAGTTTGGGTAAAATGGACATTTTTACTATATTAATTTTCCCAGTCCATGAGCATAGAAGTTCCTTCTGTCTCTTGATGTCATTTTCAATTTCCTTCTTCAGGGGTTTAAAATTTTTGTTGTAGAGATCTTTGGTATTTTGTTAGGTTTGTTCCCAGGTATCTTATTTTTGAGGCTATTGTGAGTGGGAAGGTCTCCTTGTATTCCTTTTCCACATATTGTTGGTGTAAAGAAAGGCTACTGATTTTTCTAGGTTGATTTTGTAGCCCGACACTTTGCTAAAACTCTTAATCATTTCTAGAAGTTTTCTGATGGAGTTTTTAGCATCCCTTAGGTAAACTATCATATCATCTGCAGAAGGATAGCTTAACTTCTTTTCCGATTGATTAATACTCCTTTAATTTCAATCTCTTGGCTTACTGCCCTAGCAAGTGTTTCAAGCACTATGTTGAAGAAGAGTGGCGATAGGGGGGCAGCCTTCCTGGGTTCCCACCTTTAAGGGAAATGGTTCTCGTTTTTCTCCATTTAGGATGATGTTGCAGTGGGTTTGCTATATATGGCTTTGATCATGTTGAGGAATGTTCCTTTCAGTCCTATTCCCTCTAGGACTTTAAACATGAAGGGATGCTGGATCTTGTCAAAGGCTTTTTCTGCATCAATTGAGACGATCCTGTGGTTTTTGTCTTTCAGCCCATTTATGCATTTTATGACATTTATTGATTTACGTATGTTGAACCATCCCTGCATCTCTGGTATGAATCCAACTTGATCATGATGGATGATCTTTTTGATATGGGTCTGTGTGTGATTTTCAAGTATTTTGTTGAGAATTTTTGCATCTATATTCATTAGTGAGATGGGTCTATAGCTTTCTTTTTTGCTTGCATGTTTGCCCAGCTTTGGTATTAGAGTAATACTGGCTTCATAGGAGGAGTTTGGGAGAATTCTCTCTGTTTGTATCCTTCTAAACAGTTTAAGTAGCAATGGTTTTAAGACCTCTTTACATATTTTATAGAATTCTGACGTGAAACCATCTGGACCAGGGATTTTTGTTGTTGTTGTTGGGAGGTTTTTAATTACATCTTCAATTTCCTCTAATTTTATGGGTCTATTTAAACTGTCAATAACTTCTTGGTTAAGCTTTGTTTGTTCCCAGGATTTCAGATAGTCATCCATCTCTCTTAGGTTTTCAAATTTAGTGGAGTATAGATTTTTGAAGTATTTCCATATGATTGTCTGGATTTTTTCTTTGTCTGTTTTCCCTTTCATCACTAATACTTTTGATTTGGAGTTTCTCTCTCTCTCTCTCTCTCTCTCTCTCTCTCTCTCTCTCTCTCTCGTTAACTGGGATAGAGGTCTGTCTATTTTGTTTATTTTTTCAAAGAGCCAGCTTTTGGATTCATTGATTTTATGTGTTTTCTTTGTTTCTATTTCATTGATTTCTGCTCTGATTTTTGTTATTTCTTCCTGTCTGTTGAGTTTAGGGTTCATTTGTTGTCTCTCAAGTATTTTTAGCTGCAGTGTCAGGTCTTTTATTTGTTCCCTTCCTGTTTTTTTGATGTGGGCACTTAGGGCTATAAATTTCCCTCTCAAGACTGCCTTTAAAGTATCCCACAGGTTTTGTCGTGTTGTATTGTCTTTTTCGTTCAGTTCCATGAATACTTTTATTTCACTCTTTATTTCTTCCCTGACCCATTTATTGTTCAGAATTGTGTTGTTTAGTCTCCATGTGTTCTTGTAGCTAGTTGGATTTCTTCTGGTGTTCCTATTGAGCTTTATTGCACTGTGGTCTGATAGAATGCATGGAATAATTTCTATCCTTTTGTATTTATTGAGGTTGCTTTTGTGCCCCAGTATGTGGTGGATTTGGGGGAATGTTCTTTGAGGTACTGAGTAGAAAGTATATTCTCTGGTATTTTGGTGGAATACTCTGTAGATGTCTGTGAGGTCCACTTGGTGTATTGTATTGTTCAATTCTGATGTCTCTCTGTTTATTTTTTGTCCTGTTGATCTATCCAAGGGGCTAAGTGGGGTGTTAGTCTTCCACTATTAGTGTGTTACGATTGATCTGTGTCTTGAAGTCCTGCAGAGTTGTGTTTATAAAGATAGGTGCACCAGAGTTTGGTGCATAGACATTTAGGATTGTGAAGACTTCATGGTTCATTGTTCCTTTGATTAGGATGTAATGTCCCTCTTTGTCTCTTCTAATTAACTTAACTTTGAGATCTATTTTGTGTGATATTAGAATAGCCACTCCAGCTTGTTTCTTGGTACCATTTGCTTGGAATACTTTTTTCCACCCTTTCACTCTAAGCTGGTGTCTGTCCTTGAGGGTGAGATGGGTTTCTTGTAGACAGCATATAGAAGGGTTCACTTTCCTAATCCATTCTCCCAGTCTAAGCCTTTTGATTGGGGAGTTTAGACAATTAGTATTTAAGGTTATTATTGAGAGATGTGTTGCTTCTTTTTACCTTATTTTTGGTTTGCATTCTTGGTCTAGTTTTATATTTACTCTGTTATGATTTTGTTGCTTCTCTTTAATTGTTTAGGGGATAGTTGCTCCTTTCCTCTGTTCTTTGGATTGCTTTGAGGATTTTTTGAAGTTGTTCCTTAGACATGTATTCTTCTTGCTCATGTCGTGAAAGATTCTTCTTTCTCCTTCAAATATGATTGACATTTTTTCTGGGTATAGAAGTCTGGGTTGGTATATAAAATAGTTTGGTACAGGGAATATTTTGGTCAACAGTCTTCTAGCTTTCATATTTTGTGCTGAGAAGTCAGCTGTAATTCTGATGGGTTTTTCCCCTTATATGTATCATGTTGTTTTTCTTTTGTGGCTTTAAGTATTTTGTCTTTGTTTCGAGCATCTAGTGTTTTAACAATTATATGGCACGGGGAATTTCTTTTCTGGTCTTCTCTGTTTGGTGTTCTATGTGCTTCTTGTATTTGTATGGGTTTGTCGTTTTTCAGTTTGGGGAAATTTTTTTCTATTATCCTGTTGAAGATCTGGTCAATAGAGTTTTCTTGGGATTCTTCTCTTTCCTCTATCTGTATGATCTGGAGGTTTGTTTTTTTTCATAGTGTCCCACATTTCTTGATTGTTCCACTCGTGTTTTTTTTTTTAATTTTTCATAATCTTTACTTGAGCATTCTAGTTGGACCATGCTATCCTGCGTGTCTGATATTCTTTTTTCTGCTTCCATTCTGCTTCTGAGGCTTTTTCCCATCCTTTCCTGTTGATTGGATAAATGTTTAATTTCCTTTTTCATTTCCTTCTGTGATTTCTTTAGTGTTTCCACTCCCTTCTTGAGCCTGTCATTCTCACCTTGTAGGTCCTTGGTTTTCCCTTTCAGCCTGGGATCTTTTCAGCATTTCTACTTCCTTCTGGAGTTTGTCATTTTCTCCTTTCAGTTCTTTACAACATTTGTCATTTTCTCCCTCTAGGTACTTCTTTAGTTTTTCAAGCTCTCCCCTTAGTTCTTTCCAATGATTATCATTATCACCCTCTTGGTACTTCTTGAGTTTTTCATTCTCTTCCCTTAATTCTCTAATTTGTTTGAATATGTCCACAATTGTTTTCCTAAATGCCACACCAACTCCAGTGTCGTCTGTGTGAGCTATGATGAAAGTCATAATAGCAGATGGGAGATACGTGCCTTTTGAGGCTAAGCTCCCTGGTGGTCCCTGGCAGAATGCTCGGCTTTAGCTTCCAAGATCATGACATGCTACAAAGATGTTATGCTTTTTGGGTATTGGACTTTGCATATTGTCTTTTGAATCTTTTCCTGAGTACAGTATGACCTCAGTTCCAGACAAGGGACAGTTAAATATGTCTGGAAGCAAATCAGGCGAATAGAAGCTTCCACCCATTAACATCTGACTTACACAACATGCATGGATATCTGTGAACCTAAGTAAAATCATACAGAGAAACGTTATCCAGGGAACCCTTTTGTCCTAGAAGTCCCCACAAAGATATTATGAATGAAAAACATTACACTGAGTGATATCATAGGTCAGTTACAAATAATAAAAGTGTTTTTCCAGACTTAATAAGAATAAAGGCCCAGTCCCTTAAGCAAGGAGCTACACCTGATAGAATTAGTAAAATAGAAGTCTTAGTTACAGTTATGCATGTTAAAATGTAATACTTAGTTAGAGGCTCGTGGCGGGCTTCTCCTTTAAGAAAAGTAATTTAGAAAAACAGAACTAATTAAGAGGCTTTCCCAGGCCATGGCTTGAATTATAGCCTAAAGATAACAAGCAGCCTTGGGAGGATGGAAGATTGGACGCCAGGGAGGATGGGAAAAAACCAAATTGAAACTTCAAAGAGAAACAAAGTCTCACATCTCATAAAACAAACTGTTCATGGTTTGTGATTTTATGACTGCTGTTTGTTGCTTATCTCCCCTGCCAGATGGTGTGAGCAATATACCATGTGTAAATGCTTCTGATTGATGTGTAAATTTAATTGGCTTGCTGTCCTTGGAAACCCAGGTGTGAGTTCCTTTAGTAATGGGTCTTTTGTTTCTGGGAGACATGCTAATCCTTATCCGCTTTCCCTGCTCTGTGGTATAAAAACTTTGAATTGCTCTTAGTAAAACGCAGCAGATTCAAAGCCGTTCTGGTGTTGTTTCTGTCTGTCATCACTGAACCTGTGCCCTCCTTTCCAAGACCCCGATTCCCGCAGTCAGAAGGAACCCTCTGCTGGGACGGTCTGTGGCACCTAAAGTCTCTGTCTTGGTTTCCTTCCAGGGAGATCTCATTGTCAGAGTCTTCTGTAGGGTTGGTAGGGTTCAGTGTGGATTTATTATGAGCTTTTCTCATTTTTTTTGTGTGTGTGTCTTTGGCATGTGGATTAGTTTGTGTGTTTCTTTGGGTTCTGATGCCTCAACGTTGGCTGCACAGCTAGATCCTCTGCACCACCACTTCCCTAGGCTGGTCTTTTGCAGGTTGGTGTTCTGCAGGACACAGGTGAAGTCTGCTCGCCCAGTAGGGCACACACTGGTCTCGTGCTCTGTGGAGCACAGGTAGCTCCACCCCATAGCATGCTGGGGCCGGGAGGTTGGAGTTGGAGTATCCTGGGCAATACCATGCCTCTACAGGGCACAGGGGTGCACAAAGACCCCAGGAAGGCAGCCCTCACCTGTTTCTTTGCAAGGTGGCATTCTGCAGGATATGGGTGAAGTCCCTTTTGTTGCTTCTGTAGTGACTTAATTTATTTAAGCAAAGTGTGATGGTGCAGATCTCTACTCCCAGAACCAAGGACATTGCTGAAGAGGATTGTGTGTTTGAAGCCAGCCTGGCATAGTTCATGAGCTTGAGACTAACCTGGGCAATTCAGTGATCTAAAAAAAAAAAAGAATTTTTTTTTCTTGAGTTTTTTGTATGCTGTATTTAGAATTCTTATCTTTCATGTGCTTTCCAAATGTTTGCTCCCAGATTATTGCTCCTGTAATCTTTATGATGCTTTAGGGGGCAACATATAAGGAAAGATATACACATACAGCCTTTGTATTAGTCACTTTTCTGTTGCTGTGATAAAACACCATGACCAAAGGAACTTATAAAAGGAAGAGTTTATTTGAGCTTACGATTGACAGATCCAGGGAATTTGAGTCCATTGTGGTGGGAGGCATGGTGGCTGGATCTGGAGCAGCAAGCCGAGGGTCACATCTCACAATGAGCACAGGAAGCAGAGAGAGAGCGACTGGAGACCACAAGGCTTGTTAAACTCACTAAGCCTGCCCCCAATGACATACTTCCTCTAGCATGGCTACCCCTTCTAAGACCTCCAAAAACAGTGCCACCAACTGGAGACAAAATGTCTGAATACTTAAAGCCTATGGGGGACACTCATTCAAACTACCACATTCCACTCCCTGGCCCCCATAGGCTCCTGACCATATAAAATGCAAAATGCATTTAGTCCAACCTTAAAAGTCCCCATAGTCTTTACCAGTTTCAATGCCATTCAAAAGTCTACAGTCCAAAGTCTCTTCTGAGACTCAGGCCAATCTCCTAAACTGTAAGCTCCTGTAAAATCAAAAGACAAATTACATACTCCCAATGTACAGTGGAACCGAATACACATTCCCATTCCAAAAGGGAGGAATAGAGGCATAGTGAGGAAATACTGGACCAAAACAAGACCGAAAACCAGCAGGGCAAACACCAAGTCCAGTAGCTCCATGTGCAACTTCTGGGACTTGACTTCCAAAGGGCTTAGATGGCTCAGCTCTTCCAGCTTTGCTTGCAACATACATCTCTTTCTTAGGCTGGTACCACTCCCTGTATGCAGCTCTCCTTGGCAAATATCTCACAGGTCTGGCATCTCGAATGTCTTCTTGGGGTCTCCGCTGCCAACCAGGCTTCACATTCACAGCTTCACGCAATGGCCTATCAGGGCCTTCTTTATTCAGGGACACCCCTGCTGTACTCTGCCTGGCCTCTTTGGCTCTCTGAAACCGTGGAGGAAGAACTGATGACCCCTTCACTCTTGCAAACTTCATGCCTCTAAAGCCAGCACCACGTGAATGAAATTGCCGAATCTGGCTGCAAGTTCAGGATGGACTCTCTCCTACTTTAACCACATTTGCAATTTTTCTCTGCCCTGGACTTGTTGGAGGATTAGCTGGGTGTGGTCTTGCCCTGAAGGTACTGATTCTTTTGTTTACTTGTAAATCTCCAGGCCTCTCCTTAATCGCTTTAATCTCCTTATGAAAGGGAGCCTCTCCTTCACATGCCTTGGCCCCACCTTTAATCTTCCTAGTGCAGTTTTCAGATCCAAACTGTACATTCTGCATTTCTTTCTGCCCCATCTGCTCTTCTTCACTGTAGATCTGCACAATATTCACCATTAAAAGCCACGCCACCATTTCTACATTAGGCTGTCTTGAAATATCCTCCGCCAAAGACATCAGTCCATTGCTTTTCAACTTAGCATCAGGCAAGCATTTGGGCTGTGGGCAAACTGCTGCCAGACTCTTTATCAAAATATCCCAGTTGCTGCCTAAGTCTTTATTTTCCTCTGGAACTACATTTTTTGCAGCCATGCTTTCTTCCAGGCTTCTACTAGAATGGCCCCTTAAGCTCTGCTTACAGTAGTCAACAGCTTTTCTAGCCCAAAGTTCCAAAGTCTTCCACATTTCTCCAAACATCCACATGGTCAGGTTCTTCACAGCCAATACCCCACTTCTGGTACCAAATAACTGTATTAGTCACTTTTCTGTTGCTGTGATAAAACACCATGACCAAAGGAACTTATAAAAGGAAGAGTTTATTTGAGATTATGATTGATGGATGCAGGGAATTAGAGTCCATTGTGGCGGGAGGCATGGTGGCTGGAGCTGGAGCTGGAGCTGGAGCAGCAAGCTGAGGGTCACATCTCGCAAAGAGCACCGGAAGCAGAGAGAGAGCGACTGGAGACCACAAGACTTGTTAAACTCACTAAGCCTGCCCCCAGTGACATACTTCCTCTAGCATGGCCACACCTTCTAAGATCTCCAAAAACAGTGCCACCAACTGGAGACAAAATGTCTGAATACTTAAAGCCTATGAGGGACACTCAAACCACCACAGCCTTTGAACTGCAACTGGCACAGAAACACCTTACTCTGCATTTATACCTCCAGAGATTAAATCCTACTAGCTGAGAGCTGGGCATGGGGCTCAGTTGGTAGAGTGCTTGCCAAGGATCCATGAAGCACTAGGTTCTGTCCCCAGAGTAGGTTGAAGTAGGAGAATAAGGAGCTCAAGTTCATCATCAGTTATATATTGAATAAGAAACCAGCCTGAGATATAGGAATCCCTGCCTCAAATAAAAGAAAGATTAGAAAGGAAGGAAGGGAGGAAGGAAGGAAGGAGACCCATGCACTAGCCATTTATTGCACTATTGCTAATCATTGCCTGATGCTGAAAAGTACTAACTGTCCAGAGGTCAAAGATCATCTGAGGCCCAGTGAGAATGCTCAGCACATAAGGATGCTTGCCGCCAAGCCTAACAACCTGATTTGACCCCGAGAACCACATAGTGGAAGACAGAACTGATTCTCACACGTTGTCTTCTGACTGCCACATTTTGTACACACATCACTCACACAGAATAAATAAATATGAAAAATTTTAATGCGTGGTGATTAATTTTAATTGTCCAGAGCACACAATCATTAGCATTTCAACCAAAAATAATTTTGCTGCTCAATATGAGATATCATGATCTTATTTTAAAATTAACTTTTTAGTGAATTTTGTATAGTATATGTTGATAACATTTAGGTCTCTTCTGACATCTGCACCCCCACTAAATTTATGTACTCTAATATACATATACTGAGGGCTGTAGAGTCTGGTTTTTGTCTCCAAATGCACTTCAGAGGGGTTCATCCTCTGGACACTAGTCAACCCGCTAGGAGTCTCACCATTAAACAAGATTGACTCTCCCGTCCCAGCAGCCTGCAGTTGTCAATAGTTCCTCAGTAGGGCTGGGGTTTCTTTCCCATTTCTCCACATCTATCCCGGGATTTTGCCTGTCTTGATCTTATGTGTGGCTTGTCCTTGCTGTCACATGGTTGTGAGTTCATGTGAGTAATGGCTCAGATGTCTGGAATACAGTTTCCCTGTGTTCATCCACCACTTATGGCTCTTAACATACTTCCTCCCCCTCTTCTGCAATGACCCTGAGCCTTGGGAGGTAGAAGTTTGATACAGGTGTCTATTCAGGCATAAGTAGTCTTCAGCCTTTTAGTCTCTGCACAGTGGCCAATTGTTTTTCTCTCTGTTATCACCATCTCCCACATAAGGAAGTTTCTCTACTGAGGGTTGGGAGATGCACTAGTCGATGGGTGGATAGAAGTAAGCCATTTGACCTTGAGAAAACAAAAACCTTGGTTAATCTGGGCTAACAAAAACCTTGGTTAAGACCACTGTGTGGCCTTAAACATCCAAAAGGAATGTATAAATACAAATAATCAGTAAGGCCTGAGAAATTGTACTTCAGGTATAAAACTTGAGATCCTAGTAAAAAGACAAAAAGCCATGTTGTTTTGCCTGTCTTCAATTCTTATTGGCAAGGGCAGCTACCCTGCGGCTGCCACCGCTTTTGCCATCCTTCAAAGACGTGAGATACAGCTTTTCAACCTTCCAATATGGACTGAGAACTCATTTATCTCCAAGAATCCTCCAAACCTTCAGTGCCAGATGGGGACTGCTGAGACATACAGCTTGAGGACTGAGCAGCTACTGAGGTTTCAGCCTCTTCAGAGTATAGACTGCCATTGTTGGACTACCCAGGCTGTATCATGGACACGAGTACAGGAAGATCCAGACAGGGCACAGTGCTTATTGAACCTCATTTGGTGACCATGGGAAGAGAAGACCCCAGTGTGGAGCACAAGGACAGGACTGATGGTTGTTTGGGCTTGCCAAGGAGGAGTCTTCAAACAATTCCTTACGGAAAATATGACATCTTTCAGCCTAATAAAGAAAAAAGCAATAATAAAAAAAACTATAAGCTAAAGATGATAAAATGTATAACATCATAATCTTGATATATTTTGGAGTGATGCAAATTGGAATGAACAACAACAAAAACAAAAAATACTGGGTCAAAGACTGAAACAGTGAACTTCTGCCCCAAACAGTAAACCTCTGCATCGGAAATTAAAAAAAAAAGAGACTGAGGAAAAGATGAAACACTTGTTTGGCAGAATGCATTCGCTCTGGGTGGCATGGGAGGGTGACAAGGAAGGGGGATTGGGTCTAGATTTGATTGGGAAATTTTGTTATTTTTTAAAATTTATTTCTGTATGTGTATCAATGTACTGTCTGCATGCAGGTTTGTGCACCCGTGTCGTGCAATGCCGCAGAGGTCAGAAGAGGGTGTCGGATTCCCCTGGAACTGGAGTTCTCCTTGAATTGGAGTTTCAGATGGTTCTCAGCTGCCATGTGGGTGCTGGGGATCGAACCCGGGTCCTCTGTAAGAGCGGTCGGTGCTCTTAACCGCTAGGCCATCTCCCCAGCCCCTGGGAAATTTTGTATGAAATGAACAAAGCTTCAATAAAAATTGGCTTTGAAAAAAACAAAAAACCAGTAATTCATTAGAAACTATGTGATATTATTTCACTTTGACAGAGTAGTAATAGTCAGCTTTCTCCCATAGCCTGTGGGCTGTTTAGCCTCAGGTTACTAGGTCTGATATCAACCTCCAGTATGGGAGGTCCTATGAAGAGGAACTTAAATCCAATTAGATAGTAATTAGTTACTCCAATAATATTCATGCCACTATTTCAGCAGAGAGCAACTCTTGCCAGGCCCATTGTTTCTGTAGCTCACAGTATTCAAAACTTGGGCTAAGGTTCATGCTAGATTTCCCTTCATGTAGCTTGCATAGCACCTTCCAGCATTGTGAAAGCTGGAAGTCGAGATGAGGCTTTGAATCAGCACCAGCCCTATTTCTCCTTATTTGTTCTATGGCTCATATATTTATTGTCTTCAAAAATAGGGTCTTACCATGAAGTTCTGGTCAGTAACCAAGAGTAGGGGGATTGGCCCTTCATGTTAGAGGGTCTGTGGGACCCATGGTCAACAGCTTTAAGAGGGGAAGTCCATCCCAAGCACTTGGCTTTTACTTTACCAGCCATTATGTCCAGTAGGGGCAATGTCTTCCTAGTATAAGGTAATTCCTTTTACTATTAATTTATTATTATTATTATTATTATTATTATTATTATTGCCCTCTTGTCTCTTCTGTTTAGTTTTACTTTGAGATCTATTTTGTCTGATGTTAGAATAGCCACTGTAGCTTGTTTCTTGGTACCATTCGCCTGGAATATTTTTTCCATCTTTTCACTCTAAGGTGGTGTCTGTCCTTGAGGGTGGGATGGGTTTCTTGTAGATAGCATATAGAAGGATTCAGTTTCCTAATCCATTCTCCCAGTCTATGCCTTTTGATTGGGGAGTTTAGACCATTAATATTTAAGGTTATTATTGAGAGGTGTGTGTTGTTTCCTTTCACCTTATTTTTTGTTTGCATTCTTGGTCTAGGTTTGTAGTTACTCTTTTATTCTTTTTGTCACTTTCTCTCTTTAATTGCTTAGGGATAGTTGCTCCTTTCCTCTCTTCTTTGGATTGCTTCAAGGATTTTCTGAAGTGTTGGTTTCTTAGACATGTATTCTTTCATCTTGTTCATGTCGTGAAAGATTCTTCTTTCTCCTTCGACTATAATTGACATTTTTGGTGGGTATAGTAGGCTGGGTTGGCATCTAAAGTCATTTAGTACTGGGAATATTTTGGTCCACATTCTTTTAGCTTTCATAGTTTGCACTGAGAAGTCAGCTGTAATTCTGATGGGTTCCCCCTTATATGTAACTTGTTTTTATTTTGTGGCTTTCAGTATTTTGTCTTTGTTTTGAGCATCTAGTGTTTTAGCAATTATATGGTGTGAGGAATTTTTTTTGTCCTGTCTGGTGTTCTGTGTGCTTCTTGTATTTGGATGGGTTTGACTTTTTTCAGTTTGGGGAAATTTTTTTCTATTATCCTGTTGAAGATCTGGTCAATAGTGTTGTCTTGGGATTCTTCTACTTCCTCTATCCCTATGATGTGGAGGTTTGGCCTTTTCATAGTGTCCCACATTTCCCGGTTTTTCCTCTCTTGTTTTTTTTTTTTTTAATTTCCCATAATCTTTACTTGAGCATTCTAGTTGATCCATGTTATCCTGCAGGTTTGATATTCTTTTTTCTGCATCTTCCATTCTGCTTCTGAGGCATTTTACCATCCTTTCCTGTTGATTGGATGAATGTTCAATTTCCTTTTTCATTTCATCCTGTGATTTCTTTAGTATTTCCACTTCCTTCTGGAGCCTGTCATTCTCATCTTGTAGGTCCTTGGTTCATTGGTCATTTTCTTTTTTCATTTCAGCCTGGGATCTTTTCAGTGTTTCCACTTCCTTCTGGAGTTTGTCATTTTCTCCCCTTAGTTCTTTCCAATGTTTGTCATTATCACCCTCTTGGTACTTCGTAAGTTTTCCATTCTCTTCCCTTAGTTCTCTAATTTCTTTGAATATGTCCACAATTGTTCTTCTAAATTCTGTGTCTTGGTTTCCTTCCAGGGAGATCTCATAGGAATCTTCTGTAGGGTTAGTAGAGTTCGGTGTGGATTTATAATGAGATTTTCCCGGGTTGTTTTTTTTTTATGTGTGTCTTTGGCATGTGAATTTGTTTATTTGGGTTCTGGTGCCTCAACATTGGCTTCACAGACTATAATCACTAATACTGCACCTGCTAGATCCTCTGCACCACTGCTCCCCCAGGCTGGGGGGGGTGCTACCTTGGCCTGAGTGCTTGTACCCTGTTGGTGAACTCATGCCATGAGCCAGGTGCACACTAGTGTTGTGCTATGTGCGTGTCTGACTCCTCCCACGTTGCAGGCTGGAACCTGAATATTGGAAGGTCCCGGGCTATACCAAGCCTCCACGAGGCACAGGGGTGCCCAAAGCACCCAGGCAGGCAGTGCTCACCTGGTCTTTTTGCAGGCTGTTGTGCAGGATACAGGTGAAGTCTGCTCATGCCACAAGCTAGGCACATGCTGGTGTTGTGCTGTGTGCACCACAGCCACTTTTTAAAGCTCCCAGTTTTACTGAAAATTACCCAAAGTAAAATATTCCAACCAGATGGGGGCATGGTGGCACATGCCTTTAATCCTAGCACTTGGGAGGCAGAGGTATGTGGATCTCTTGGAGTTCAATCTCTCAAATGTGAGATTGGATTTTTTTGTTCAGATTTGTTATAAATGTTTTCATATAAGAAAAACAGTAATTTTGAATTGTTTTCATTTTTGCATCTGTAAATTAAATACATGTTTTGGTCCAGACATGTGCTTTCTTTTCTATTAGTTCTAGGTCTTGCAGATCTTTCCATGCAAACTTACTTAGCACGGCAACCAAACTAAACATATGATGTTGAAAATTTAAGGTTCTAAAGTGCCCCACCATGGCCCTAATGCCCCTCACTAGATATTAGCAAGTTGTTTCTGATAAAGTGGTGGATTGAACTTCAATTCTATGAGTTTTGTTCTCTGACTGTGAGGAGGCTTTCTCGTGGCCATGGACATGACTGTTTCTACCAGGAACACCCCATCACTGTCTTTAACACCATTGTGCTGCCAGGGATGGTCATTTTTTTTTAAAGTGAAAGACTTTTGTTATGTGTACGTCTTTGTGCTGTGTGTGTGTGTGTGTGTGTGTGTGTGTATGTGTATGTGTGTGCTATGTACACAGATGTGTCAGGTCCACATGCCTGGAGGCTGTCTGATGTGCTCTCTATCACTCTCTACCTTATTCTTTGAGGCAGGGTTTCTTCCTGACCCTGGAACTTCAGTTTTTAGCAGGCTGTCAGGCTGCAAGCCCCAGGAGTTCTTCTGTCTCTACTCTCTTCAGTGCTGGTGTCGGAACCTCACCATTTACACAGATGCTGTGATCCACACACAGCCCTCCATACTTACACAGCCAGTGCTTTTACCAATTGACTCATCTTCCAGCCATCATGGTGACTAAAATGACTTCTTATATCTCTTGTGTCAGCATGTGGCTGTAAACTTACAAACCCCTTCATTTTCTTGTTACTTACTGTTGTGTGGATTTAACTCCTAGTGTATAAGCACAGAGGATCACAGGCTGAAGGAAGCTGGAGTTAAGAACTCTGAAGTACTTTTATTTCACTATTTCCCTGACCCATTCAGTCTAAAGTGAACATTCCTCAACATGATCAAAGCCATATATAGCAAATCCACTGCCAACATCATTCTAAATGGAGAAAAATTGGAACCATTTTCCTTAAAGGTGGGAACCCAGCAAGCCCCTTATCGTCATCCCTCTTTAACATAGTGCTTGAAACACTGGCTAGGGCAATAAGATAAGAGAAGGAAATCAAAGGAGTACTAATCAGAAAAGAAGTTAAGCTATCCCTTTCTGCGGATGATATGATAGTTTACCTAAGGGATGCTAAAAACTCCACCAGAAAACTAGGAATGATTAAGAGTTTCAGTAAAGTGGCAGGATACAAAATTAAGCTGGAAACATCAGTAGCCTTTCTTTACACCAACAATAAACAAGTGGAGAAGGAATATAAGAAGACCTTCCCACTCACAATAGCCTCAAAAATATAAGATACCTTGGAACAAACCTAACCAAAGATTTCAAAGGCCTCTACAACAAAAAATTTAAACCCCTGAAGAAGGAGATTGAAAATGACATCAAAAGATGGAAAGATCTCCCATGCTCATGGATTGGAAAAATTAATATAGTAAGAATTTCCATTTTACCCAAATTGATATATAGATTCAATGCAATCCCAATAAAAATCCCTATGAGCTTCTTGACAGACTTTGAGAAAAAATCCTTAAATTCATATGGGAAAACAAAAGACCCCCAAATAGCTAAAGCAACCCTGAGTGAAAAAAATGCAATACTGGGGGGATTGCTCTATCAGACTTCAAGCTAAATTACAGGACCATAGTCATTAGGACAGTCTGGTACTGGCAAAAAAACAGACCCATTGGCCAATGGAACAAAATTGAAGATCCAAACTTGAACTCATACAATTTCATCCACCTCATATTTGACAAAGGGGCAAAGAAACCTCAATGGAGGAAGGATAGCATCTTCAGCAAATGGTGCTGGCAAAATTGGATCACCATTTGTAGAAGAACAAAATTAAACCCCTACCTCTCACCCTGTACAAAAATCAACTCCAAGCGGATCAAAGATCTCAATGTGAAGCCTGAAACCCTGAAGGTGATAGAAGAAAAGGTTGGTAACAACCTACAAGACATAGGTGTAGGAAAAGACTTTCTAAATCAGACAGTAGCTGCACAGGAAACAAGATCAACAGTCGACAAATGGGACCTCATCAAATTCAAAAGCTTCTGTACAGCAAAAGAAACAATAAAGGAAGTGAAGTGTGGGAGGAAATCTTTACCAGTGATACATCTGACAGAGCATTAACGTCAATAATATATAGACTACTCAAAAAACGAAGTAAGAAAAAAAGTGATGGAGAAAAGAGCTGAACAGAGACTTCAGCAGTGAGGAAGTAAAGATGGCTGAGAAACATCTCTTTTTCTCTTTTTTTATTGTCAGAAGGGTAACGTGCCAACGTGTAACAAGGTTTGAGGGCGGCACATACCACACAAAAGCATGAGCACCCAATCATCACACTTATGAACCAAAAAAGGATCGTGAGAAACATCTTAAAAAGTGTTAAACATCATTAATAATTAAGGAAATGAAAATTAAAACCATTCTCAGATATCATCTCTGATATGACTGGCTAAGATGAAGGACACGAAAGATACCAAATGTTGGAGAGGCTGTGGAGAAAGGGAAACACTCATCCACTGCTGGTGGGAATGTAAATTTGTACAACCATTATGGAAAGCAGTGTGGAGAACCCTTAAAAGACTCAAAATGAACCTACCACCTGACCCAGCCATACCACTCCTTGTATGACACAAGACTCATCCTACTGCAAAGATACAAGCACAACCATTTTTATTGCAGCTCTTTTCACAATAGCAAAGAGCTGGAGCCAATCCAAATGCCCCTCAACAGATGAGTGGATGACAAAAATGTGGTACATCTACACAATGGAGTACTACTCAGCAGTAAAGAAAGATGACATAATGAACTTTGCAGGTAAGTTTATGGAACTTGAAGCCACTATTCTAAGTGAAGTAACACAGTCCCAGAAAAACAAGCGGACATTGGTCTTCCTCATTTGTGGATGCTAACATCAAATCCCCAGATGAAAGGCAAGCTGAACGACATTATTGTTATATTCCTGTTTATCTGAAAGCAACTATGTTATAATGCAAATCTCTTAATGGGCTCTAGAACCTATCCACCACTTACTTTCAGACTCTGTAATTACTGTATATAAATGTATGTGTATTCATATTTTAAAGTAATATAAAATTAAAGGAGAAAAGTGAATTCCTAAACATAAAAAAAGAACTCTGAAGTAATTATGTGAGTGCTTCGTCAGAGAGACAGACAGATGGAGAGAAGCCGAGAGATGCCGTCCATTCCCATCTGAAAAAAGGAGAGTGTGCAGCAACTTAGACATCAGCTCTAAGTTCTACAGCTGGACCCACAGAGCTGGAAAGAATCCAGTCACCAAAGTTCAGGTCATGTGTTATTTGTCCATGTGTGAATATTTTTGGGGGAAAATGCAGGCTTTATATCAATGTCTAGTATGTTCTAACATGAAGGCTACATAGTGAGCTTCAGGCAGGCCTGGGTTCTATAGTCAGAGTCTCAAAAACAAGTTTGTTATTTCTTTTTTAAAAAGACTATTATTTTTAACTTATATAGATAAATGTTTTTTTGCCTCTGGGTTTCATGTATCTCAGGCTGGTTTCTTGGTTTCTTATTTAATATACAGCTGAGGATGCACCTGAACTCCTTATTCTGCTTCAACCTCCATAGTGCTGGGATTACAGGCATTCACCCCCACAGCCATTTCATGAGTTACTGTGGACAGACCTTAGTGCTTCCTGGATCCCCAGCAAGCACTCTACCAACTGAGCCCCATGCCTATCTCCCAGCTCACGTGCTTAAATCACTGGAGGCACTCCTGCAGAATAAATGATTTCTTGTGGCAAAGGCAGCTCAAATGGTACATGCCCTAGATATTGTCCCAACGCAGCATAAAGATCATAATGGCAATAATCTGTAAGCAAACATTTGTAAAGAGACAAGAATTCCATATACAGTATACAAAAAAATGAAAGAGAGAGTGCCTGACTCAGGCTCCGAGCGAGCTGGCCTCTGAGTGAGCTGGCCTCTGAGTGAGTTGGCCTCTGAGTGAGCTGGCCTCCGAGTGAGATAGCCTCTGAGTGAGCTGGCCAAATCATGCCATACCCATGCCCCTGCTTTGGATCCATCTGAAGTCCCTCCCACTGCTCCATGGCCAGGCTTCCCCGCTGGCTAGTAGGGGTCTGGACCTGCTCATTATATAACCTCTCCTTTCCTGCAAAGACCTTTTGAGACTGCCTTGAAATCAGATGTGGTGGAACTGGGGAAAGCATGATTTCTGATAATTGCCCTGTTAATTACTGAAAATTTTTTTAGTGTGAATGGATTATATTTTTTTCCAAGCTATCCTTTATTTATTTGTAAGAAGAAACACTTGAATTTTGCGTCAGATTACAAACAAAAGGAACCAAACCCACATGCCAAAAGCACAAAGAAAAATCAACAACATGGGAAAAGCAAATAAAAAATCCCCACCAAACACTATCAGTCCCACAGAGGACCCCAAAGATGAGATCTTTTTGGTGGTAACCCAGGACACAGACACACACACACACACACACACACACACACACACACACACACACACACGGTGATAGTTAATCCTGGGTGTCAATTTGACTGGACTAAGGAACAAATAAGAGAAAAAGGATCTTCAGATTGGACTACCTCAACCCGGATGTCCCATCCCAAATGTGGGCGTTACTTTCTGCTGGCAGGCAGTATAAAAGGCTATGGCAGAGGGAGCTGGTCCCTTTTTTTCTGCGGCTTGCCTCTCTCATCTGGTGAGTTTGTCTTGCTGCTGCGATCAACCCTTCAGATCCCAGCGTGTACTGAGACTGGCAGATCTCCTGGAATCCATTGGGCCTTCAGCACCAGATTGGGACTACTGAGACATCTAGCCTTGTGGATTGAGCAGTTCCCTGGGTTCTCAGCCTCTCCAGTGCGGTGAGGCTATTGTTGGACTCCTTGAGCTCTGTCACATGAGCAAATCAATAAATTGTATATAGCTATATATTCGTCCTGTTGCTTATGTTTCTTTAGAGAACCCTGACTAATACAGATTCTGGTACCAGGAGTGGTTCTAGAGAAACAGAATAGAAAGGATGAATTTCTTTAGTGGGCTTGGTAGTCTCTGGAGCCAGCTCTCCAACCCAATGAAGCCTAGAGTTATTGAAGGCTCTCCTCTTGGCGTGAAGAGGAATGATAATCCTTGGTGCAGATTATTTGATGTAATTATGAAGATAGATCCATTTGACTCAGCTAACTCGCCTTGTGAGGAGCAAGGAATTTAGCGACTCTATATATAAAATGTTTGAGAAATTGCGGAAAAATAAGGAAAATAATGAAGTTGCCTGGTTGCTCCTAGCAACTCTGGATAAAGTGATAGAGGAAAATAAGGAGCTCAGTAATAAAAATGACCAGCTCCAGATTCGAAACAACAGTTTAAGTTTCCAAGTGTGCTCTGGAAGAGCATCTTCTCTCCAGCAGCCAAAGAGCTAAAGTGACAGAAAATCAAGCTGGAGCCCTTATACGTTTGGCTGACTTACAATGCAAATTTAATTCCTGCCAGGAAGAGTGTCAGCAGCCAAAGTTAGAGCACTGGTGGGGAAAGGGTGGAACCCTGAAACTTGGGATGGAGATGTGTGGGAGAACCACAATGATGAGGACTTTGAACCCTCGGATTCTGAGGGATTTTCTTTATCTGAGGAATTAATCTCCCCACCCTGAGCAGAGAATCCACACCTTGCAGATCCCTCCTCCCCACCCTTGCCTGAGGAAACTAATCCCCTCCTCCCAGTGGGAGCTAATGTCCGTCAGGGCCCAACAATTGTCGCCTCTAGACCTATAACCAGATTGAAGGCTAAGCAAGCTCCTAAAGGTGAGATAGAAAGTGTGGTCCATGAGGAGGTGCACTACATCATTAAAGAAATCAATGAGTTTGCCGATTCATTCCGGCAGAAGCCTAAGGAGTATGTGTGGGAATGGATTTTTAAGGGTGTGGGATAATGGTGGAAGGAATATAAAATTGGATCAGACTAAGTTTATCGATATGAGCCCACTGAGTAGAGATTCTAGGTTTAACATGGAAGCTCGAGTGGTCAAAAAAGGTGTTAAAAGTTGATTTTAATGGTTGGCTGATGTATTTATTAAAACATGACCTACTAACAGTGAGTTAGAGATGCCTGATATTCCTTGGCTTAGTATTGATGAAGGGATTGTGAGGGTCAGGCAGATAGGCATGCTCAAGTGGATTCGAAGTGTAAAACCACATTCTCCACAATGTGAAGACCCAGAGGACATGCCTTTCACTGAGTTTATAAGATGGAAAGTACTGAGAGAGACACCAGAACATTTGAAGAGCTTTGTTTTTGCTCTATTTCTTATGCCAGATCTTACAGTTAGAGAAGTCATTGCTTGCTTGCATAAATTAAATGTACACGTAATAAGTTTAACAGGACCTCAGGGTAGGCGTCAGGTGGCAGCACTGAATCGCTGAAGGCCAGATGAGCATAGTTATCGTAGTTATCACAATGGCGGCAAAGGCAAAACAATGACTATAATGGCATGACCCGAAATGATCTTTGGAACTGGCTAATTAATCATGGCGTTCCCAGGAACCAAATACATAAGAAGCCTACTAAGTTTTTATTTGATCTGTATAAGCAGAAAAGCTCTAGAACAAATGACAGGAAGTTAACACTGGATTTCATCAGTAGTGAATCCCACCCAGTTAACCAGTTTAGAGACAGTTCACAGACCGAGAACCCCTTGAATGAAGAGGTGGCTGGGTTCCGATGAGGAAGGATCTTGTCACAATACCAAAGAGTTATGCTGTTTGCCTTTCTTTTGTCCTTCCCCAGAAGGACCTGAGGCCTTTTACTAGGGTAACTGTACACTGGGGAAAAGGAAATAATCAGACTTTTCGAGGCCTATTGGATACTGGTTCTGAGTTGACACTGATCCCAGGAGACCCTAAAAAGCATTGTGGCCCTCCGGTTAAAGTAGGGGCCTATGGAGGTCAGGTGATAAATGGAGTTTTGGCTGAAGTCCGACTCACGGTGGGCCCAGTGGGTCCCAGAACGCATCCTGTAGTTATTTCCCCAGTCCCAGAATGTATAATTGGGATAGATATAATTAGAAATTGGCAGAATCCCCACATTGGTTCCCTGACCTGTGGAGTGAGGGCTATTATGGTCAGAAAGGCCAAATGGAAACCATTGGTGTTGCCTCTACCAGGGAAAATAGTGAACCAAAAACAGTATCGTATCCCTGGAGGGATTGCAGAGATTAATGCCACTATCAAGGATTTGAAAGATGCAGGGGTGGTGATTCCTACCACATCTCCATTTAACTCTCCAATTTGGCCTGTGCAAAAGACAGATGGATCATGGAGAATGACAGTTGACTATCGAAAACTCAACCAAGTAGTGACACCAATTGCAGCCGCTGTACCAGATGTGGTGTCCTTACTCGAGCAGATTAATATGTCTCCTGGTACCTGGTATGCAGCTATTGATCTGGCCAATGCTTTCTTCTCAATACCGGTTCATAAGGACCACCAGAAGCAATTTGCTTTCAGCTGGCAAGGCCAACAGTATACCTTTACTGTCTTACCTCAGGGGTATGTTAACTCTCCAGCGTTGTGCCATAACTTAGTTAGAAGGGATCTTGATCGCCTGACTCTTCCACAAAATATCACACTGGTCCACTATATTGATGATGTTATGTTGATTGGACCCAGTGAACAGGAGGTAGCAGCTAGCCTAGACTTGTTGGTAAAGCATATGCGCATGAGAGGATGGGAAATAAATCCAACTAAAATTCAAGGGCCATCTACCTCGGTGAAGTTTCTAGGAGTTCAGTGGTGTGGAGCATGCAGAGACATTCCTTCTAAGGTAAAGAATAAGTTGTTGCACCTGGCCCCTCCCTCCACCAAGAAAGAAGCACAACGTTTGGTGGGTCTTTTTGGATTCTGGAGGCAGCACATTCCTCATCTGGGTGTGTTACTACGACCCATATATCAGGTGACTCGTAAGGCAGCAAACTTTGAGTGGGGCTTGGAACAGGAAAAGGCTCTTCAACAGGTCCAGGCTGCGGTGCAGGCTGCTCTGCCCCTAGGGCCATATGATCCAGCAGACCCAATGGTGCTTGAGGTATCAGTGGCAGATAGAGATGCTGTCTGGAGTCTGTGGCAGGCTCCCATAGGGGAATCACAGCGGAGGCCCTTGGGATTTTGGAGCAAGGCTCTACCTTCATCTGCAAACAACTATTCTCCTTTTGAGAGACAGCTCTTAGCCTGCTATTGGGCCTTAGTGGAAACTGAACGTTTGACAATGGGCCACCAAGTCACCATGCGACCTGAGCTGCCCATCATGAGCTGGGTGTTATCTGACCCACCAGACCATAAAGTAGGACGTGCACAGCAACAGTCCATTGTCAAATGGAAGTGGTACATACGGGACAGGGCCCGGGCAGGCCCTGAGGGCACAAGCAAGCTACATGAAGAAGTTGCCCAAATGCCTATGGTTCCCACTCCTGTTACAATGTCTCCTGGGCTTAAGCATGCACCTATGGCTTCATGGGGTTTGCCCTATGATCAGTTGACTGAGGAAGAGAAGACTAGGGCCTGGTTTACTGATGGTTCTGCACGCTATGCAGGCACCACCCAGAGGTGGACAGCTGCAGCATTACAGCCAATTTCTGAAACAACCCTAAAGGACACTGGTGAAGGAAAGTCTTCACAGTGGGCAGAACTTCGGGCAGTGCACATGGTTGTGCATTTTGCCTGCAAGGAGAAATGGCCAGAGGTTCGATTATATACTGATTCATGGGCTGTAGCCAATGGTTTGGCTGGATGGTCAGGGACTTGGAAGGAGCATGACTGGAAAATTGGTGAGAAAGACATTTGGGGAAGAAGTATGTGGATAGAGCTCTCTGAATGGTCAAAGGATGTGAAGATACTTGTGTCTCATGTAAATGCTCATCAAAAGGTGATCTCAGCAGAGGATGAGTTTAATAATCAAGTAGATCAGATGACTCATTCTGTGGATAGTCAGCCTCTTTCTCCAGCTATCCCTGTTTTTGCTCAATGGGCCCATGAACAAAGTGGTCATGGTGGCAGAGATGGAGGTTATGCATGGGCTTGATAGCATGGACTTCCACTCACTAAGGCTGATCTGGCTATAGCTGCTGCTGAGTGCCAGATTTGCCAACAGCAGAGACTAACATTGAGCCCCGGATTTGGTGCTATTCCCCAGGGTGACCAGCCAGCAACCTGGTGGCAGATTGACTACATTGGACCACTTCCATCATGGAGGGGACAGCATGTTGTCCTTACAGGAATAGATACTTATTCGGGTTATGGATTTGCCTTTCCTGCACATAATGCTTCTGCCCAAACTATGATTCAGGGACTTACAGAATGCCTTATCCACTATCATGGTACTCCTCACAGCATTGCTTCTGACCAAGGAACTCACTTCACAGCCAAAGAAGTGTGACAGTGGGCCCATGGTCATGGTATCCACTGGTCTTACCATGTTCCCCACCACCCAGAAGCAGCTGGCTTGATAGAACGATGGAATAGCCTTTTGAAGACACGGTTACAGTGCAAATTAGGTAGCCTGGGGCAATTAATTCCCAATTAATATCCTGGAGGGCTGGGGCAGTACAGCCAATTTCTGAAACAACCCTAAAGGACACTGGTAAAGGAAAGTCTTCACAGTGGGCAGAACATCGGGCAGTGCACATGGTTGTGCATTTTGCTGGGAAGGAGAAATGGCCAGAGGTTCGATTATATACTGATTCATGGGCTGTAGCCAATGGTTTGGCTGGATGGTCAGGGATTGGAAGGAGCATAACTGGAAAATTGGTGAGAAAGACATTTGGGGAAGAAGTATGTGGTCCTCCAGCAGGCAGTATATGCTTTGAATCAGCGCCCACTATATGGTACTGTTTCTCCTATAGACAGAATTCATGGGTCCAGGAACCAAGGGGTAGAAGTGGGAGTGATTCCACTCACTAGCACCCCTAGTGACCCAGTAGGAAATTTTTTGCTTCCTGTACCCACAACCTTGCATTCTGCTGGTCTAGAAGTTTTGGCTCCAAAGGGGGCAGTGCTTTTGCCAGGAGACACAGCAAAC
Organism: Rhizomys pruinosus; assembly: GCA_009823505.1. Classification (NCBI taxonomy): domain Eukaryota; kingdom Metazoa; phylum Chordata; class Mammalia; order Rodentia; family Spalacidae; genus Rhizomys; species Rhizomys pruinosus. The sequence continues at coordinate 265,875 of VZQC01012976.1, forward strand.
ATTCCATTGAACTGGAACCTAAGACTTCCCCCTGGCCACTTTAGGCTTCTACTGCCCTTAAGCCAACAGGCTAAGGAAGGAATAAGAGTAGGAGGAGGAGTGATTGATCCAGACTACCAGGGGGAAATTGGACTTTTTCTCCACAATGGGGGCAAGGAAGATTATGTCTGGAAGGCAGGAGATGCTGTAGGGCGCCTTCTGGTGCTGTCATGTCCTATGATTAAGGTCAATGGGAAACTCCAATAACCCAAACCAGACAGGATAACAAAGGGACCAGACCCTTCAGAGATGAAGGTATGGGTCACTCCTCCAGGGAAAGAGCCAAGACCTGCAGAGTTGCTTCCTGATGGTGGAGGAAATACAGAATGGGTAGTAGAAGAAGGTAGTCATAAATATCAGCTGAGGCCATGGGACCAGTTGCAGAAACATGGATTATAATAGATATTATCTTTTGTCCTATTTGGTTAAGAATGTTCTTGTTCATATATATATACATATATTAAGCAGATACTTGTGCTGTTCCCTTTTGAATGTGCAACTGAGATAAGTGTTAAGTGTTGTTATATTTAGGTTATTAGATACTGAAGTACTAAGTGTTCCTCAAGGACATTACCACTTACTCTAAGATATAATGCTTTGCAATTGCACATGAGACACTTATGTTAGGTGGAATTATGACCTCGCCATTGTTCACAATTGACATTTAAGCATAACTTAAGGAGAGGCTATTTATTGGGTGTCAAGTTGACAAGGGATGGACTTGTGATGGTTAATCCTGGGTGTCAACTTGACTGGACTAAGGAACAAATAAGAGAAAAAGGATATTTGGATTGGACTACCTTAACCCAGATGGCCCACCCCAAATGTGGGCATTACCTTCTGCCAGCAGGCAGTATAAAAGGCTATGGCAGAGGGAGCTGGTCCCTTTTTTGCTGAGACTTGCCTCTCTCTCACTGGTGAGTTTGTCTTGCTGCTGTGATCAACCCTTCGGATCCAAGCATGTACTGAGACTGGCAGATCTCCTGGAATCCATTGGGCCTTCAGCACCAGATTGGGACTACTATCCAGCCTTGTGGACTGAGCAGTTCCCTGGATTTTCAGCCTCTCCAGTGCAGCGTGGCTATTGTTGGACTCCTTGAGCAAATCAATTAATTTGTATAGCTATATATTCATCCTGTTGCTTCTGTTTCTTTAGAGAAAAAATATATATATGGATAGATAGATATTCATTCTATTGGTTTTGTTTTTTTTTTCTCTCTCTGATCCATCCTGGAGGTGGGTCCACTACTCTCTGATTCATCTTGGAGTCAGGTCCTTTACTCTCCAGCCATGCTGGAGGCAGATCTTTTACTCTCCCAGCCACCTTGGAGCCTGGTCTGCTACTCTCTGATCCATCCTGGAGGTGGGTCCTTTGCTTTCTGATCCATCCTGGAGACGAGTGCTTTACCGTTTGATCCATCATGGAGATGGGTTCTTTGCTCTGTGATTAATCCTGGAGGCAAGTCCTTTACTCTCTGATCCACCCTGGAGGCAGGTCCTTTGCTTTCTGATCTGTCCTGGAGCTGGGTCCTTTCCTCCTAATTACTGTATTAAAAACAAATTCTCTCCATGTCTAGAGTCTAAATGGAAGTCACATTCTTTTTTAGTTTGAAAGGAGGATTTAATTTAATTACAATGCCAGACTGACACTCAACTCAGGAGGAGTTTAGCCATGAGGTGCGGGTTACAGGGCAATTTTTAAGTACAATAGCCAATCAGTTTAGCACCACAGTTAAAGTCACCAATCAAGTACACCACCCAATCAGAGTTTAACACCGTAGTTAAAGTTACCAATCAAAGGGAAGTGCGCAAAGCATCAAGCTAATTACAGAAGCAAGAGACAACAGTTAAAGTTAAGCAAACAAGGGGAAATACATGAAGCAAGGAAACCAATCATTCCTAGAATAACAAAGGAAAAATGTCTTAATGGTAACTGAGAACACTTTCCCTGGGTTTTTATAATCCTCTATCTCAATCCTCCATCTCATTTCCCCATCTCATTGTGAGGTCTTCAAATCCTTGAAGGACGTTCATAAGGGTCGACCACAGTTGGTGTTTCCAAGATGGAATGATCTTCACTAGGGAGGGGGTTGTACTGGGTCCTTAACACCATGAGTTTAATAGAATTTACCCACTGGTTAATAAATCTGACAAGTGGCATGGGCCACAAGTCAGAGCAACCAGAAGAAGTAGTTTACTGTCAGATCCAGGAAGTCTTCAGCTCTCAGCTGAGAAAGAAACTGGCTCTTTGGGGGGTCTTGACCCTAAACTGCCTAGACAATTTTTAGCTCCTACTTTTATCACATTACCCTCTGAGGAGGTTACACCAATTGCCAAGAGGGAATTTGGGCACCAACTTCTCTGACTTCCATGCTGAAAAGGGGCACAGGGGGTGCCAACTGGGGTACTCCCTGCTCAGTAGTTCGATATAAAAGCCCCTAAAAGTATAGTTATAGAGAGAACAAAGTCCTTGACTGGTGCCTGTGAAGGAGAAGTGAAGATGAGAGTAGCTAGGTACATTTTCCAGGCAGGGAACCAGGAGATGAACAGGGTAAATTAAATGTCCAACTTAAAATTCCATTAGAATTTCTCAACAAGGAGTTCCAAAGTGCTGAGTTAGAAATGTCACTTTACCAAAGAATCTCTCAAGAGGCCAAAAACTGTGGATGAAAAGCTTTAATAAAAGAACATTACATCAAGGGAAAAGTACAGAACACAACACAGAGACAGTAACAGAGACAGATCGATGCTTTGGGCCGAGCACACTCCCATGGGACTGGAGGGCAGTGGCCCAGAGGTCTGATCTTCTCCCACTTTTATTCCCAGTTAGGGGATTTCCACCCTGGTTACAGTGACCCTTTCTCTGATTGGTGAGGTCTTTGGTGGTTGCATACTAGGCAGTCTTTCATTGGATCAGTCCACTTGCTCTGCACCTCTTTGTTTGAAACGATGGTTGTGTTTAGCACCACGAAGCCCCTTGGAGAGTCATGGGCTCCTTAGGGGTTGAGAAGCACTCCTATGGGGCCGGGAAAGTTCATCCTGACCTCAGGTAGCTCTGAGAACTAATAACTCAAGGTGGGAGGGAGTAACTATGGGAACCAGATGTGCGTCAACTAGAGAGTTGCTCCTGCATGGTTAACCCTTTCCTTTTGATTAACTCTTTCTGACCTGGTCCTAAAAAAAGCACCCACTATTTGGCTTCTCTTTTTTTTCCTTTGGCCATGGTGTCTGGACTCTGGATCTGCTTTCCACTCATTTTGATAGGTATGGTGTGAGTTTCCTCTTAGGTAGTTGCTAAATAGAAAAGAGGAAAGTTTATTATTTGACAACAATACATGTCATATGACTTTAAGTCTAATGTTTGGAAGCATAATCTCTTAGACTTTAAAGGAAATATAATGATTACTTATCTTTTGGTTATACTTTCCTTTTGGGTGTTTAAGCCCATACAGTTAGCCCAGATTAACCAAGCTTTGTTTTCTGAAGGTCATTTGAGGATCTGATCCTCAGGGGCCTCTCAGATTTTGTGTGTGTGTGGGAGCCTCTGGCTCCTTTTGGTTTTTCATGTACCAGTTTCTTCCATGGGAGGACAAAGTCAGGTCTTACAGGACTAGGGTTCCCTTTTAGAAGCATGAAGAGACTTTCCTCTTTATAGACTGGACACTGGCTCTAGTCCCGTTAGTAGATCTCTAAGACCTCCCTGCACAGGAGGACTGGTGACTCACAATTGCAGGACATTTCAAGAGATGCCCTCATACACAGTCCCCTGGGACTTAGTTCACCTCAGAGGGTAAGGAACAAAGTTGTTCCTTAAGTCCCTTGGCCAAATTATGGGCCTTAAGTATGGTTGTTAAGCATCCAGAAAGGCTACATTACAGCAGCCTGATACTTTGATACTTTTAATTACTGTATAATATTTTAGATAAGGCTTGGACAAAACCCCAAGCAGTCTTGTATAATACTGACTGGAAGAGGGACTTAACATTATAGGTTAAGCAGGCATAGCCCATGAGAGAGAATTAAACAATATCAGGCCTGTGTTAAATGTAAACTCTTTACTAGAATTTACTTCAAACAGGAGCAGTCTTTCTCACACCCCCCATCCTGATTTATAGTTCTCCCCAAAAGGTGGGAGTTGTGTCACATACTAGAAGATAGGAAATAAGCTGATAAGGATTACCAAGCCTATCCAAACTGTCGTCTTCTGGACTGCATGCAGCTGGCTCAGGAAGGTAGTGCCACAGCAGCTTGGGTTGAATCTGAGTGACATGATCACCAGAGTGAGGCGGAAGCTTCAAGGAAGTTTGCCTCCTGGAGCAGCTTGTGCCCTCAGCCTTTTTCTTGGAATAGGCTGTACCTTGTTAATCATTACTGTTATCTGCCCTATGATTGTTTAGTGATATGGATCAATGCATTACCTTATTCCTAGCAGGATACATGGTCCAGATACTGACCTAGATAATGAAATCACACCATTTCCTCCTTTAGTCATTAATTTGCCTGAAATTATGCAAGTACTTATGATCAGGCATAAGAGGGCCACCTACTAGATAAATAAGCAAGCCAAATTATTAAACTCTTCATGAACCTTGGCCAAATGGCAACCACTGTCTATCACTTGATAAACTTAAAAATGCATAACTTCCTGAAAACTAATGATCTAGAAACTAATGTTCTTTCAGTTTTCCTATTAAAATGTTAACTGCTCTATTCTTAGTAAACTTGCAGTGTAATCAAATAACCACATAGTTTCCACATGAAACTAGTGTATAAAACCACTGAGACTTTGAAATTACAGTTGCACTCAGATCAAGCCTGCTTGTGTCTGGGTGTCATTCCCTTCACCGAATCACTTGTCCACCTTCTCTTCTCTCTGTTCCCGTCGGACTGATCACTCCTGACTCAGTTGGTCCGTCGCAGGTAGTGCCTGAACAGAGACACAAAGAGAGGTAAGCTGTCTCTCCTCTTCTCATTTTAAATTCAGACAGAGATAGGACCTCACCAGGAGTTCTGCAGACTCGCCAGTAAAGGATCACTGGTTCATAAGAAGGTGAGAAGATAATAAAAAGGGAAACATGGGGCATTCACAATCAAAAGGTAAGGAGCTGTTTTTTTTTTTTCTGGTGAATTTATGGAAGGAGATTTTTGTGTCAGTCCTGCATCACATGTTAATGGGTCGAGGACTTAAAGTCCCCAAAAGAAATTTATATGATTTCTATGATTTCGTGTTAAAAATCAGCCCCTGGTTCCCTAAGGAAGGAAGCTTATCATTGGAAAATTGGAAAAAGGTAGGTAAAGAAATGTGTAAATATTATGAGCAACAGGGTCCTGGAAAAGTTCCTACCCAAGCGTTCTCTCTTTGGATACTGATTAGAGATATGTTAACAGAGAAATCAGAATTGGAGCTATTCACAGAGGAGGCACACTCTGTCGAGGATGAGGAAGTCCCTTTGACAATAGTGAAAAGAAAGGGATATTCCACATGTCCAAAGAATATCAGCAAACATCCCCCAGCTAATTCGTTAAAACCTGAACCTGGGGATGATTGGCTAGAAGAAGATGATGACAAATGGGGTTTAGAAGAAGAAGCTGCTAGATATCATGAGGGAGATGAGGATAGGGATCATTTTCATGACGAGGATCCCCCAAACAGATTTATTGGCACTTGCCACTGCGCCTCCACCCTGGAAAAGGACAGCACCTAGAAGAGGAAGGGCTTCTAATAAGTAACCAGCCAATATGGGCTTTATGGGTGCAGTAAAGGAGGCAAGAAGAGTAGGAGATACTAGTCTTTGTTTCCCTTTGATAATTTTTGATGATGGGCCACCTCAATGGGAGCCTTTACCTTTAAAAACACTAAAAGAACTTCAAACTGCTTGCAAAACTATGGGCCCTTCTTCGCCCTATGCTTTGCAAATAGTAGATATGGTAGGGAGTATGTGGTTGACACCTTATGATTGGCAGCAACCTGCAAAATCAGTGCTAAGCCCTGGTCAACACATATTATGGAGAACTAAATATGAACATACTGCTAGAGAAGCTGTTCAAAAATCTTAAGAGAGGCACTAGGGGCTGGAGCGATGGCCTAGCGGTTAAGAGCGCTGACCGCTCTTGCAGAGGACCCGGGTTCGATCCCCAGCACCCACATGGCGGCCGAGAGCCGTCTGAAACTCCAATTCCAGGAGAACTCCAGTTCCAGGGGAGTCCGACTCCCTCTTCTGACCTCCGCAGCATTGCACGTCACGGGTGCACAGACTTGCATGGAGACAATACATTTATACACATATAGAAATAAATAAAAAAAAAAAAGAGAGGCACTAAACCTACAATGTCTATGCTATTAGGATGAGGGGAATATACTACTCCCCAGTCTCAAGCTAACTTACCCAAGGAACTATTGGAAGAAATAGCCAAAATAGCTATTGTGCTTGGAAAAAGTTACCCCCTCCTGAGGGCAAATCCACAGTGTTATCAGGTATAAAACAGAAACTGGAAGAAGCATATGAGGATTTTGTGGCTAGGCTGGAGGAGGCCATAGGAAGGATGTTTCCTTCCTCAGAGGGATCAGAACTGTTGTTAAAACAATTGGCTTGGGAAAATGCTAATACGTTGTGTCAAAAACTGATTTGGCCAGTAAGAAAAACTGGGACGTTTCAGGACTACATAAAAGCTTGCTTGGATGCCTCACCAGCAGTGGTGCAAGGAGTAGCCTATGCTGCAGCTATGAATGGTCAGCACTACAGTGCCCTTGTGTCTAAGTTAATGGGGAATCAAGCAGAAGGCAAGGCCAAATGCTTCTCTTGTTGTCAAGGACACATAAGTAAAAATTGTCCAACCAAGGACAAACAGTCCCCTTTCAATACAAATGAGAGAAAGAAATCAACCCCAGGACTCTGCCCCAGATGTTAAAAGGGCAGACACTGGAGAAATGAATGTAAATCTAAATATCATAAGGATGGAACCCCTCTTTCAGACGACAAAGAGGAGACAAAAAACGGCAGGAGGGGCAAGCCCTCAGCCCCATAAATAAAGGAGGGAACTTAAAAATAGAAAAGCTTAATCCTGAAGCAGTAGAGTTTTGCCCACAAATGGGTCAAACTGTTTTTAACCTACCAAGGGCAACACCAGGTAGTGCAGGATTGGATTTGTCAGCTATAAAAGACTATATTTTATCCATGGTTGATGGAGTCCAACTGGTGGATACCATGGTACATAGACCATTACCAGAAGGGACTTTTGGTCTCATAATAGGTAGAAGTTCAAACTACAAGAAATACTTGGAAGTTCTTCCTGGAGTGACTGACGCAGATTATCAGGGAGAAATTAAGATAATGATTAGACCATTAAAGGAAACAATTCAGATTCATAAGAATTGACACGTAGCTCAGTTATTGTTAATACCTTATATCAAGCCTCCCAATCCGGTATTAAAACAAGAAAGAGGAAGTCAAGGGTTTGGATCCACAGAAGCAATTAATTGGGTACAGGAAATAAATGGACAAAGACCTATTAAAACTATATATTTAAATGGTAAGCCTATACAATGAATATTGGATACTGGTGCAGATAAAACATGTATCGCTGCCAAAGATTGGCCTTCTAATTGGCCTACACAGAGGGCTTGGTTGACATTGGTAGGCTTGGGATCTACCTCCAATGTACTTCAAAGCTCTCAATATTTAAATTGGACATATAATCACAAGACTGGAAAAATTCAGCCATATATTGTTGCTTCATTACTTTTCTCCTTATGGGGAAGAGATATATGCATGATATGGATGTGCATTTGATAACTTCTGATGATTTTAGCCTAGAGCATTTTTCATAGGGGCCACTGAGGAATATTATGCAGATAAAATTATGTGGAAAAATGAAGAGCCCATGTGGATTAATCAGTGGCCCCTAACTCAAGAAAAGATACAGGCCATAGAACAATTGATTCAGGAACAACTTGATAAAGGACATTTAGAAGCTTCAAATAGTCCTTGGAAAACGCCGATATTCACTATTAAAAAGAAATCAGGAAAATGGAGACTCTTAGAGGATTGAAGAGCAGTAAATGCTACTATGGAAACCATGGGAACCATGGGAGCATTGCAGCCAGGTCTTCCTTCCCTGGTTGCTATTCCCAAAGAAATGGTCACGGTTGTTATAGACCTGCAAGACTGCAAGACTGCATTTTACTATAAAACTACATCCAGAGAACTGTAAAAAATTTGCATTTAGTACACCATCAGTAAATTTCCAAATGCCTTTTTGGTGATATCATTGGAAAGTATTACCTCAAGGTATGAAAAATATTCCTACTTTATGTCAAAATTATGTAGACCAAGCATTAATAAAGATTAGAGAGTGGTATCCTGGGGCATATATCATTCATTATATAGATGACATACTCCTGGATACTCCAAGCTTGAAGGAAACTCAGGAAGCATTGGAGAAAATGATACAACAATTAACATCTTTTGGACTAATCATTGCACCTGATAAGATTCAGTGGAATAAACCTTTGTCCTATTTAGGGAATGTGATTTATGATGATTACATACAATCACAAAAGATATCTATCAGATATGACAAACTAAAAACTTTAAATGATTTCCAAAAACCATTAGGAAATATTAACTGGATTAGGCCATCATTAAAAATTACCACTGGAGAACTACATCCCCTATTTGATATTTTATTTAATTTATTTTTTTCATTTTCATTTTTTTATTGATGCTTTGTGTATTTCATACATCATTTTCCAATTCAGTTCAGGCATATTTCCCTTTCCCTTCCCCCACCCCACTTCACCCCATCCCAGATCATGCATTCTGCTATAACTGACCTGCATCTTTCTCTGTTTTTTTTTCCATTTTTTAATAATAAGTGATAATTTATGAGTACAAGCATCCTTCATGTCAAACCTCTTTGCAAGCAGTTGTGCCCAAACCCACACAGCTCATGGGTCCCACCATCCATCCAGCAGGGGGGGGGGGCTTGTACGTTCAATCAAGTTGATCAAATGAGTGTCCAGACTGTATTGCTGTAGTTTCACCATTCACCCCAGTCGCAGCCCTTACATTCCACCATGCCCCCTCTTCCGCAGATTGTTCCCTAGGCTTAGAAAAGGGGCACAGGTGGATGAGAAGCAAAACAGTCTACTTTCTCTGGAGCTTTTGTCTTGGACTCTGGTCAATTCTGGCTGTTTCCTTTCATGGGCTGACAGTTTGTCCGGGAATAAGCTTTCGATCCTACTAATGAAGCACAAGCAATTAGATATATAGGTATTTAAACAGTACTAATTGTTGTGGAAGGTTACTTTGGTATAGACACAGATGTTTGGATGGTATGTTAATCCATGAATTACGTTTTTTCCATAAAAGATGACAGGGTCTTACTGTGGCTTATAACATCTCCTAACCACTAGAGGATGTAAGCTTGTGGCATCAGCCATGGGTTATTCCTCCAAGGAGAGAGCTAATAGCCAATTAGATTTGGGATATACAGGCATATGGCTGCCTCTGCTGCACAGTATTTCCAGGCAGGTGAGGTGTAGCTGGTGCTGACGG
>VZQC01012976.1:277801-301941 GCA_009823505.1 Rhizomys pruinosus
ATCCATCTTTCAATTATAACCTTAAATATTAATGGGTCTGACTACCCCAATCAAAAGGCATAGACTGGGAAATGGATTAGGAAACAAACACCATCTAATTGCTGTCTACAAGAAAACCCATCTCAATTTCAAGGATAGGCCACCACCTTAAGGTGAAGGGATGGAAGAAATTATTCCAAGCACAATGGTACCAAAGAGAAAGCAAGAGTTGCTGGGCCCTGTTGCCCCATCTCAAGCCTAAGAAAAATCTGTGGAAGAGGGGGATGGTAACGATGTATTCGCGGGTGCGGATTGGGTGAACGGTAAAATACGGAAATATATAGTCTGGACACTTATTTGATCAACTGTTGAACATTCAAGCCCCTCCAACTGGATGGTGGGAAGCTTTGGCTGGTGTGGAGCTGGGCACAATGCTTGCAAATTGGTTTTATACTAAGGATGCTTGTGCTAAAAAAAAGGGCATAGATTACTGACATTTGAACTAACTGGGAATATAAATGCTAGTTGTTTTATTTATTTAGTTTGTATTGGGTTGGTCTCTATATTTTTCTGAATTATAACAACATCACATGTTAACACTTCATTTCTTTACTTGTAGGACAATTTAAAGGAATTAGCTTAAATTTCTCCGCAAAATAAGTAGAAGTCATAGTCCAGTCGATATAAGCGTTTAAAGAGCAAAAGTGTTTATTGGGTAAAATTTATTTAGTCAGGTACTAACTCTGCCCAAGCTTATCCACAAAGTATAGGATATTTTAAGGCTTAGTGAATTGTTAGATATAGTTAAATTGTAGTGAGGTTTTGGTGGAAATGGTAATACAATTGAAACTAATTGGGAATATAAAGTGTTAATTGTTTTATTTATACATTTATTGGGGTTAAGGTAGCACAAATGGCTCTATTATTTTTTTCATGAATTATACAACATCACATTATAAAACACTTTCTTTTATGCAGGACAATTTAAAGCAACTAAGCTTAAATTTCCTTCCCAAATAAGTAGCATAACGAATCAATGAGAAAACAGTTTGGGTAAAATTTAATGAAAAGCTATCCTTTGGCTCCTGTTTATGGGTATGTTGTAATACAACTTAGGCATCTTAGGTTCCAAAATATAAAAACCCTAAAAAAAAAAGGGAGATGTGGAGGGAAGGTGGGGTAGTATCCTTTCTTGGGATACAAATGGAAAACTCGTGTGTTCCAATCCTATTGAGAAATTTTCAAGTTTGGTCTGTGTCTTGAAACTAACAATGGTAGGAGAATTTTATGTCCCACAGGTAAAAATTCACCAATCTAAATGCCTGAAAGTATACAACTTATGGCTACTGCAGGAGGACTGGAAATGCCAGCAGAGAGGTGACCCATCTGCACATTTAAAAGAAAGAGGAACCTCAGGAAACTGCCTGAGTACAGACACTTGAGCATCTCTTCTGAATACCTAATTGCGGTTACTGTTTATTAATGGGCCCCTAATTGAAGTTTACCTTCCAGATACTGAGAAAAAAACCTTCCCTTACCTCCTTCTTTATAGGAAAAAGAAAAACATGATGGTAATGAAACCACTCCCTAACTGTAAAACTAGAGCCAATTGTTACAGGGTAATTTCCCTATAACAAGGCATAACTACCCTTTTTAATTGATTAATAGGCATAGGAACTGTGAAAGGGTATTTCTCTACCTAGAGCCAAATTCAATAGTAAAGTGCTTATAAGTTTGTAATTAAGCAAAATATATTTTACTACAGGAAAGCTCTACATCAGCAATGAATTATTCTGCCTAGGAGATGTTGGCTAGGGGATATTCAAACCGCCCCCCCCCCCAATTATAAAGGCCTTTTGCATAAGTGGGATATATGCAAGGAAAAAGGAGTAAGGCCCTGTTATCAAAGACCTGGTTATGAGCATAGAAAATGTAGAGACGTCACTTGCTAGCGTACAACTGGCCTCTGAAATTGCCAAGAGAGCATCCAAAGGCCACTAAAGCAATACAGCAAAATATTGTTCTCCCTGAGCAAGCAAGATCCTCCGTCACAACAGCTACACCTCACGCCTGGAGGATACTGTGCAGCAGTGGCAGCCAAGTGTCTGATATATCCCAAATCTATTGGCTATTAGCTCTCTCCTTGGAGGAATAACCCAGTGGATGCCACAAGCTTAATTCCTCTAGTGGTTAGGAGATGTTATAAAGCCACAGATAAGAACTGTCACCCTTTTATAGAAAACCACGTTTGTGGATTACTACCATCCAAGCATCTGTGGTTTATGCTTTCCAAATTTTAAAGCTTTTAGCTTGACATAATAATTGGTACTGCTTAAATGCCTATACATCCAATAGCTTGTGCTTTTGTTAGTATACTAAAAAGGTATCACTGGAAAAGCTGTCAACCCATGAAGAGAAACAACCTGAAACAGACTGGAGTCCAAAATGACAACTCCAAAGAAAGTAGACTGACTGTTTTCTTCTCACCCACTGTGCCCTTTCCCAAATCCCAGGGAACAAACTGCGGAAGAGTGGCGTGGTAGATTGTAAGGGCCACTGGGGAATTGGGTGATATGAAACTACAGGTAATGTAGTCTGGACCTCCTAACTATCAACATGCCTGTGCATTACAAGCTTCTCCAACTGGACTATTGGAACCTTGGGTTGGTTCAAAATTGACATAGATACTTGAAAATGCACCAATTACCTTTATTGTATGACATACTGAGTAACATCAATGTTATCTGCAAACAACTGTGTCAGTTATATTGTAAATCCCCTTAAAAAATAAATATAAATAAATAAAAAGAAAGCAGGCTGTGGGCTAATTTAAAATATCAGCAAATAAGATCTTCAAAGCAAAAGAAATCAAAAGGCACTAAGAGGGCCATTACATCTTTATTAAAGGAACAAATTACGATGAAGATCTTCACAATCATGATTATATATGCACCAAAATCCGGTGCACCCAACTTTTATAAAGACATTCTTCATAGATCTCAAGGCACAGATTTGAACTCCCAGCACACTAACAAGTATGGGACTTCAATACCCCCATTAAGTTCCCTAGGAGCAGATAACACAGGACAAAGGATATACACAGAGAGACAACTTGAGCTATGGAATACAATACACAACAAATGACCTCACAGACATCTATCAAATATTTCCCACCCAAATACCAGAGAAATAACTTTCTACTCAGCACCTCATGGAACATTCTCCAAAATAGAACCATATACGGGGACACACGGGAAAAAAACTCAACCAATACAACAAAAAGATTGAAATAATCATCATGCATTCTAATCAGACCACAGTGCAATAAAAAACTCAAATATCAACACCAGGCATAAGCCAACACGCTATCAAGAACACATGGAGACTAAACTCAACCTCTCCTGAATTAATGAATGGGTCAAGGAAGAAATAAAGAAAGAAATAAAAACATTCCTGGAACTGAATGCAAACAAATAACAACACAGCAAAACTTAGTGGGAACTTTAAAGCAGTCTTAAGAGGGAAGTTTATTACCTCTAAGTGCCTACATTTAAAAACAGGAAAGAGCACAAGTGAATGATCTAAACACTGCAGCTAAAGATTTGGAGGACAACAAAAAAAAAAGAACCCTAAATGCAGCAGACAAGAAGAAATAACGAAAATCAGAGCAGAGATCAATGAAATAGAAACAAAACCATACAAAAAAAATCAATGAATCCAAAAGTTGGTTCTTTGAAAGAATAAACAAGATAGACAGACCTCTAGCCCAGTTAACCAAAAGAAAGAGGGAACAACTCCAAATCAATAGAATCTGTCATGAAAGGGGAAATATCACAACAGACAATGAAAAGATCCAGGCAATCATATGGGAATACTTCAAAAACTTATACTCTACTAAGTTTGAAAGCCTAGAAGAAATGGATGAATATCTGAAATCCTGGGAATCACCAAAGCTCAACCAAGAAGAGATCGACAGCCTAAATAGACCAATAATACAGGAAGAAATTGAAGATGTAGTAAGTAGCCTCCCAACCAAAAAATGCCCAGGCCTAGATGGTTTCACGGCAGAATTCCATAAAATATTTCAAAAAGACTTAAAACCATTACTACTCAAGTTGTCTAGAAGGATACAAATGGAGGGAATTATACCTTAGTGGTGTCATACAAATATATCTAAAGCTAGCATGGCAACGAGTTGAGAGCTGTACCTTTAAATTTTTAACGTACTCTCTGAGAGCCAAAACGGCTTCCTCAAGCACATTTACTTTTGCTTCTAGTCTTTTGTCTATATCATGCTGATTAGCAAATGTAGCAGAAACATTTTTACTCAAATCATTTACAAAATGTGCAGTTTGAACATTAGTAACCAAGGCTGCAGTAGAGAAAGCAAAAGATGTCAAGATAGCTATTAATGCTGTAATTCCTAGAATCAAAGCGGCTATGAATCTTTTAGGCCTAACTAGTTCATTTAAATTTTTTAGAGTTTGTAAAGCAGAATTATCAAACCAAGGATCATCTCCAAGATTGACAAGAATCATAAGAAGGTCTTTTAACAAGGATAATAACTGAATAACTCTTATTAAAACCTGAAAATATACAATCTGTAAGAATACATTTTGAAATTGAATATGATATGACACCACTAAGGTATAATGATACCTGGGAATGGAATACTACTAAGAATCATTTATTGGGAATATGGAAGGATAACAATATTACTCATGATATGTTAGATCTCCAACAACAAATTATGGATATTAGTAAGGCTCATATAGATTTGAAAGGGATAGAAGGATTGGCCAGATCCCTCAAGTCTGCACTTTCATCTTTAAATCCTGATAATTGGCTACATTATTTAATATCAATTATTGTTATCAGAGGAATGATCATGTTACCTATATTATTCATTCCAGTGATCATCTGAACTCTAACAAAAGCGCTGTATACAGTTTGACGCGATTCACAAGATCTGCGGCTCATTAACAAGAAAGGGAGAGATGCCACAGCAGCTTTGGTTGAATCTGAGTGACATGATCACCAGAGTGAGGCGGAACCTTCAAGGAAGTTTGCCTCCCGGAGCAGCTTGTGCCCTCAGCCTTTTTCTTGGAATAGGCTGTACCTTGTTAATCATTACTGTTATCTGCCCTATGATTGTTTAGGGATATGGATCAATGCGTTACCTTGTTCGTAGCAGGATACATGGTCTAGATACTGACCTAGATAATGAAACCACACCATTTCCTCCTTTAGTCATTGACTTGCCTGAAATTATGCAAGTACTTATGATCAGGCATAAGAGGGCCACCTACTAGATAAATAAGCAAACCAAATTATTAAACTCTTCATGAACCTTGGTCAAATGGCAACCACTGTCTATCACTTGATAAACTTAAAAATGCATAACTTCCTGAAAACTAATGATCTAGAAACTAATGTTCTTTCAGTTTTCCTATTAAAATGTTAACTGCTCTATTCCTAGTAAACTTGCAATGTAATCAAATAACCACATAGCTTCCACATGAAACTAGTGTATAAAACCACTGAGACTTTGAAAGTACAGTTGCACTCAGATCAAGCCTGCTTGTGTCTCGGTGTCATTCCCTTTGCCGAATCCCTTGTCCACCTTCTCTTCTCCCTGTTCCCATCGGACTGATTGCTCCTGACTCAGTCGGTCCGTCGCAAGGTAGCACCTAGCTTTCTTAGCCAAATTATCCTGTGAGGTCAAAGGAAATATCAAAAGTAACTCTTGCGAGAAACATAAAGTACATCTTTCAGTAGCCATAGGTAACCCCATTATTTTTCTGTGTCCATTTAATCCAAATCTGTAACAGGGAGTCTAGTGCAAGCCAGGAGAGGACTGAAAATTAACAACTCTATATTTACTTTTTTTTTCACATAAATTTATTTTTATTTTTTTAACAAATCTAGACCCGTGTTCCCGCCCATTCCCCCACCCCGCCAGAGCTCATGCATTCTGCCAAGCATGCTTTTCATCTCTTTCTCAGTCTTTCTCAATATTCTCCATGAGGAAGTTGACTGTTTTGAGCAGAAGTTCACTGTTTCAGTCAGTTCTTTGATGCAGTCTTTTCTGTTGTTGTTGTTGTTGTTGTTGTTTTTGTTTCCAATATGCATTATGCCCAACTGCTTTGGACAAAAGCTCAGGGGGCCCTACACAAGAAATACTTACAACTAGGTAATTGGCACTAGCATCCACAGATGAGGGATACCATTCGTCGTTTGTTTTTCTGGGACTGTGTTACTTCACTCAGCATGATGTCCTCTAGCTCCAGCCATTTTCCTGCAAAGCTCATGATGTCGTCTTTCTTTACTGCTGCATAGAACTCCATTGTGTAGATGTACCACATTTTCTCTATCCACTCATCAGTTGAGGGGCATTTGGGTTGGTTCCAGCTCCTTGCTATTGTGAAGAGAGCTGAAATAAACATGGCCGTGCATGTATCTCTGCGGTGGGGTGAGTCTTGAGGGTACATGCCCAGGAGTGGTATGGCTGGGTCGGGTGGCAAGTTCATTCCAAGTCTTCCAAGGGTTCTCCACACTGCTTTCCATAGTGGCTGTACGAGTTTACATTCCCACCAGCAGTGGATGAGTGTTCCCCTTTCCCCACAACCTCTCCAGCACTTGGTATCATTTGTTTTCTTGATCCTAGCCAGTCTTATTGGAGTAAGATGATATCTTAAAGTGGTTTTCATTTGCATTTCCTTAATGATTAGTGATGTTGAGCAGTTCTTGAGGTGTTTCTCAGACATCTCTAATTCCTCGCTTGTGAAGTCTCTGTTCAGTTCTTTGCTCCATCTATTGAGCGGGTCATTTGTTTTCTTTTTTCTTTGTTTTTTGAGTAGTTTATATATTCTGGAAATCAATGCTTTGTCAGATGTATCTGCAGTGAAGGTTTCCTCCCACTCTGTGGGATTTCTCTTCACTTCCTTGATTGTTTCTTTTGATGTACAGAAGCTTTTGAGTTTGATGAGGTCCCATTTGTCAATTGTCGACCTTAATTCTTGTGCAGCTGCTGTCTGATTTAGGAAGTCTTTTCCTACGCCTATGTCTTGTAGTCTGCTGCCAACTTTTTCTTCTATCACCTTCAGAGTTTGGGGTTTCACGTTGAGGTCTTTAATCCATCTGGAGTTGACTTTTGTACAGGGTGAGAGGTAGGGGTTTAATTTCATTCTTCTACAAGTGGTGATCCAGTTTTGCCAACACCACTTGCTGAAGATGCTGTCTTTTCTCCATTGTGGTTTCTTGGCCCCCTTGTCAAATATGAGATGGCTGAAATTGTATGTGCTCAGATTTGGATCTTCGGTTTTGTTCCATTGGTCAACAGGTCTGTTTTTGTGCCAGTACCAGGCTGTTTTTATGACTATAGCCCTGTAGTATAGTTTAAAATCTGGTATAGAGATCCCTCCTGTGTAGCTCTTTTCACTCAGGATTGATTTGGCTATTCGGGGTCTTTTGTTTCTCCAAATGAATTTAAGAACTTTTGTTTCCAAGCCTGTGAAGAAACTCTTGGGGATTTTGATTGGGATTGCATTAAATCTATACAAGAGTTTTGGTAAAATGGACATTTTTACAATGTTAATTTTCCCAATCCATGAGCATGGGAGGTTTTTCCATCTTCTGAGGTCTTCTTCAATTTCTTTCTTTAAGGGTTTAAAATTTTTGTTGTAGAGGTCTTTGGTGTCTTTGGTTAGGTTTGTTCCTAGGTATCTTATTGTTTTTGAGGCTATTGTGAGTGGGAAGGTCTCTTTGAATTCTTTCTCCAGTTGCTTGTTCTTGGTGTAAAGAAAGGCCATTGATTTTCTAAGGTTAATTTTGTATCCTGCCACTTTGCTGAAGCTGTTAATCGTTTCTAGGAGTTTTCTGGTGGAGTTTTTTGCATCTCTTAAGTAAACAATCATATCATCAGCAAATAGGGATAGTTTGACTTCCTCTTTTCCAATTAGTACTCCTTTAATATCCTTTTCTTGCCTTATTGCTCTAGCAAGTGTTTCAAGCACTATATTGAAGAGGAGTGGTGATAGGGGGCAGCCTTGCCGAGTTCCTACCTTTAAAGGGAATGTTTCCGTCATTTCCCCATTTAGGATGATATTGGCTGTGGGTTTCCTGTATATGGCTTTGATTACATTGAGGAATGATCCCTCCAATCCAATTCCTTCTAGGACTTTAAGCATGAAGGGATGCTGGATTTTGTCAAAGGCTTTTTCAGCATCAATTGAGATGATGGTGTGGTTTTTGTCTTTGATTCCGTTTATGTGTTTGATGATGTTTATTGATTTTCGTATGTTGAACCATCCCTGCATCTCTGGTATGAATCCAACTTGGTCATGATGGATGATCTTCTTGATGTGGGTCTGTATGCGATTTGCCAGTATTCTGTTTAGAATTTTGGCATCTGTGTTCATGAGGGAGATGGGTCTATAATTCTCCTTTTTAGTTGGATCTTTGCCTGGTTTTGGTAATAGAGTGATGTTGGCTTCATAGAAGGAATTTGGGAGAATTCCCTCTGATTGTATACTTCTAAACAGTTTCAGAAATAATGGTTGTAGGTCTTTTTGAAATGTTTTATAGAATTCTGCTGTGAAACCGTCTGGGCCTGGGCTTTTTTTAGTTGGGAGGCTTCTTACTACATCCTCTATTTCTTCATATGTTATGGGTCTGTTTAAGCTGCTGGTCTCCTCTTGGCCAAGCTTTGGTGATTCCCAAGATTTCAGATATTCATCCATTTCTTCTAGATTTTCAAACTTGGTAGAATATAGGTTCTTGTAATATTCCCATATAATTTTCTTGATCTTTTCCTTGTCCGTTGTGATATTTCCCTTTTCATCACAGATTGTATTGATTTGGAGTTGTTCCTTCTTTCTTTTTGTTAACTGGGCTAGAGGTCTGTCTATCTTGTTTATTCTTTCAAAGAACCAACTTTTGGCTTCATTGATTTTTTGTATTGTTTTCTTTGTTTCTATTTCATTGATTTCTGCTCTGATTTTTGTTATTTCTTCCTGTCTGTTGCGTTTAGGGTTCATCTGTTGTTGCCTCTCAAGTGCTTTTAGCTGTAGTGTTAGATCATTCACTTGTGCTCTTTCTGTTTTTCTAATGTAGGCACCCAGGGCTATAAATTTCCCTCTTAGGACTGCTTTTAAGGTATCCCATAAGTTTTGTTGTGTTGTATTGTCATTGTCATTCAGTTCCAGGAATGTTTTTATTTCTTTCTTTATCTCTTCCTTGACCCATTCATTATTCAAGAGTGTGTTGTTTAGTCTCCATGTGTTCTTGTAGGCAGGAGGGCTTGTCCTGGTGTTGATGTTGAGCTTCATTGCACTGTGGTCTGACAGGATGCATGAAATTATTTCAATCTTTTTGTATTTGTAGAGGTTTCTTCTGTGTCCCAGGATGTGGTCGATTTTGGAGAATGTTCCGTGGGGTGCTGAGTAGAAAGTGTATTCTCTGGTATTAGGATGGAATGTTCGGTAGAGGTCTATGAGGTCCATTTGGTGTATCATATCGTTCAGTTCAGATGTCTCTCTGTTTATTTTTTGTCCTGTTGACCTATCCAAAGGACTCAGTGGGGTATTGAAATCTCCCACTATGAGTGTGCTGGGGTTAGTCTGTGACTTGTGGTCCTGGAGAATTGTCTTTATAAAGTTTGGTGCACCAGAATTTGGGGCATATATATTCATAATTGTGAAATCTTCTTGGTGGATTGTTCCTTTGATGAAAATGTAATGGCCTTCTTTGTCTCTTCTGATTTCTTTTACTTTGAAGTCTATTTTATCCGATATTAAAATAGCAACACCTGCTTTCTTTTTGGTACCATTTGCTTGGAATATTTTTTTCCATCCCTTCACTTTAAGGTGGTGCCTGTCCTTGAAGGTAAGATGTGTTTCTTGCAGACAGCATATCGATGGATTCTGTTTCCTAATCCAGTCTCCCAGTCTATGTCTTTTGATTGGGGAATTTAGTCCATTAATATTTAAGGTTATGACTGATAGGTTTGTGTTGCTTCCTTTTGCCTTATTATCCATCTGCGGTTTTGATTTAGGTTTCTACTTCTGCAGTTATGCTTTTATTGATTTCTCCTTCTAGTTGCCTGGGGTTGGTTGCTCCTTTCTTCTGTTCTTTGGATTGCTTCAAGTATTCTCTGAAGGGTTGGTTTTCCGGACATGTATTCTTTCAAGTTGTTTATGTCATGGAAGGTTTTTCTCTCTCCTTCAACTATAATTGACATTTTTGCTGGGTATAGTAACCTGGGTTGGCATCTATTGTTCCTTAACACTGGGAATGCTTTGCTTCAGGTTCTTCTTGCTTTCATGGTTTGCGTTGAGAAGTCAGTTATAATTCTGATAGGTTTCCCCTTATAGGTCACTTGTTTTTCTCTTTAATGATTTTGTCTTTGTTTTGGGTGTCTAGCATTTTAACTATGATGTGGCGTGGAGAATTTCTTTTC
Source organism: Rhizomys pruinosus (assembly GCA_009823505.1). Lineage (NCBI taxonomy): Eukaryota > Metazoa > Chordata > Mammalia > Rodentia > Spalacidae > Rhizomys > Rhizomys pruinosus. The sequence continues at coordinate 288,240 of VZQC01012976.1, forward strand.
TGATCTTGTCTGTTTGGAGTTCTATGTGCTTCTTGTATTTGTATTGTTTGGCCTTTTTTAGTTTGGGGAAGTTTTCATCTATTATTCTGTTGAAGATCTAATCAATACCATTGTCTTTGGATTCTTCTCCTTCCTCTATTCCTATGATATGGAGGTTTGATCTTTTCATAGTGTCCCACAGTTCCTCGTTGTTCCACTTTTGTGTATTTTTAAATTTTTCATAATCTTTCCTTGAGGTTTTTAGTTGTTCTGTGTTATCTTCCAGGTCTGATATATATTTACAATCCTATTCAGGCGATTAGTAAACTAGCTTAAGTTTTCATACTAATTTAATTTAATTAATCCTTTTACTATACCTTGAAGTGCCATGTGATGTGTATATAAAGTTTGGGCAAAAACTAAACTCTCTTAAATAAATCTTGGCTAGATATACATTTTGCTTCTTAAACTACTTGACTGAACCTTAGAAAATTAAGCTTATTTGGGGATTTTGCCAGACCACCTGAAGCACAGTTAGGGGCTGGGCACTTCAGCTAGGTGGATTGTTGGATAACTGAATCACTGGCTTGTGTGGCTGTGTGGGGAGGTGCCCTGCTAGCCAGTATGAAAGGTGGGAATGTCTGCTGCCACTGTGCTCAGAGCTTACATCGAGGGATTTTGCCAAACCACCTGAAGCACAGAATACCAGGGCGCAGGCTAGGTGAGGCATTTGTTTCCCCCTTCCCTCCAACTGTAATTGTGCAGGGAGTGTCCAAGACAGAGGACCAAAATAGTGACCAAGCCCTACAAAATATAGGCACTGGCTGGCAGGAAGCAGAGTGAGCACAGTGCTCAGCAGGGTACCAACTGTGTTGTTACCTACCTGGTTTTGGGAGAACCTTCAGAACAAAAGGTGACGAGCGAGTTAGACTTCCAATATATAAAAAAATTGAAATCCTGAAACCTAGATAAGTCAACACTCCATAAACAAGGAGAAAATACCAAAGGCCTTCAACACAGTGAAGAAACATTTGAGATTTGCATCAGAATACAAACAAAAATGAAATACATATGCCAAAAGCGCAGAGAAAGAACAACATGGGAAAATGCAGAATAATTCCACACCAAGTTCTACCAACCCTATAGAAGATTCATACAATGAGATTTGCAGGTAACCCAGGACACAGATCTTAGAAGAACAATTGCAGACGTATTCAAAGAAATCAAAGAATATAAAGAACAAGCCACAGAACTAAGGAGAGAGAATGGCAAACTCCAGAAGCAAGTGAAGAGACTGAGACGATCCCATGCTGAACTAAAAAGAAATTAAGCAGCAAAGCAAGGAGCTACAGGACGAGATTGAGAAGCTCCAAAAGGAAGTGGAAATACTAAGGAAATCAGAAGACGAAATAAAAAAGGTAATTGAACACTCATCCAATCAAAAAGAAAGGATGGGAAAAAGCCTCAGAAGTAAAATGGAGGAAGCAGAAAAAAGAATATCAGACCTGGAAGATAACACAGAACAACTAAAAAGCTCAAGTAAAGAGTATGAAAAATTTAAAAATATGCAAAAGTGGAACAACCAGGAAATGTGGGACACTATGAAAATATCAAACTTCCACATCATAGGGATAGAGGAAAGAGAAGAATCCAAAGAGAATGGTATTGATCAGGTCTTCAACAGAATAACAGATGAAAATTTCCCCAAACTAAAAAAAGACAAACCTATACAAATACAAGAAGCAATAGAACTCCAGCTAGTCAATATCAGAAAAGAAACTCCCCATGCCATATCATAGTTAAAATACAAGATGCGCAAAACAAAGACAAAATTCTGAAAGCCACAAGAGAAAAACAAGTTACATATAAGGATATTCCCATCAGAATTACAGCTGAGTTTTCAGTGCAAATGATGACAGCAGGAAGAACATAGAGCAAAGTATTCCCAGTGCTAAATGACTATAGATGCCAACCCAGGTTACTATACCCAGTGTAGTAGCCTTTCTTTACACCAACAACCAGCAACTGAAAAAAGAATACGAGGATAACTTCCCACTCACAATAGCATCAAAAAAAAAGAAAACACCTAGGACCAAATGTAAATAAAGACACCAAAGATCTCTACAACAAAAATTATAAACCCCTGAAGGAGAATGAAGAAGACATCAGAAGATGGAAAGATCTCCCATGCTCATGGATTGGAAAAATTAATATAGTAAAAAATGTCTATTCTACCCAAATTAATATACAGATTCAATGCAATCCCAATTAAAATCTTGAAAAGTTTCTTCACAGGCTTGGAAAAATATCCTTAATTTCATATGGAAAAAGAAAAGACCCCAAATAGCCAAAGCAACCCTGAGCAAAAAGAGCAATACAGGAGGCAGGGGGATCTCTATACCAGACTTCAAACTATACTACAGGGCAATAGTCATAAAAAAATCTTGGTACTGACACAAAAATAGACCTGTTGATCAGTGGAACAAAACTGAAGATCCAAACTTGAGCACATAAAATTTCAGCCACCTCATATTTGACAAGGGGACCAAGAAGACACATGGAGAAAAGACAGCATCTTCAGCAAGTGGTGTTTGCAAAACTGGATCACCACTTGAAGAGGAATAAAGTTAAACCCCCTACCTCTTGCCCTGTACAAAATTAACTCCAAATGGATCATAGGCCTCCATGTGAAACCCAAAACTCTGAAGGTGATAGAAGAAAAAGTTGGCAGCAACCTAAAAGACAGAGGTGTAGGAAAAGATTTTCTAATCAGACAGCAGATGACAGTTGACAAATGGGACCTCATTAAACTCAAAAGCTTCTGTACATCAAAGGAAACAATAAAGGAAGTGGAGAAAAAACCCACAGAGTGGGAAGAAACATTCACCACAGATATATGACAAAGCATTGATTTCCAGAATATATAAGCTACTCAAAAAGAAGAAAACAAATTATTCACTCAAAAGATGGAGTAAAGAGCTGAACAGAGACTTCACAAGGGAAGAATTAGAGATGGCTGAGAAACATCTTCAAAAGTGTTCTATGTCGCTAATAATTAAGGAAATGCAAATAAAAACCATTTTAAGATATCATCTCACTCTAATAAGACTGGCTAGGATCAAGGAAACAAATGATACCAAATGCTGGAGAGGTTGTAGGGAAAGGAGAACACTCATCCACTGCTTGTAGGAATGTAAACTGGTACACCCACTATGGAAAGCAGTGTGGAGAACACTTAAGAGACTCAAAATGAGTTTGCCACCTGAACCAGTCATACTACTCCTGGGTATATACCCAGAAGACTCATCCTACTGCAGAAATACATACACATCCATGTTTATTGCAGCTCTTTTCACAATAACAAAGAGCTGGAACCAATCCAAGTGCCCCTCAACTGACTAGTGGATAGAGAAAATGTGGTACATCTACACAATGGAGTTCTTTTATTTTTATTTATTTATTTTTATTTATACTTATATTTTTTATCAAATCTAGATCCATGTCTCCCCCATCTCCTCACCCCTCCAGAGCTCATGAATTCTGCCAAACATTCTATTCATCTCTTTCTCAGTCTTTCTCAATATTCTCCATGTGGAAGTTGACTGTTTTGAGCAGAAGTTCACTGTTTCAATCAGTTCTTTGATGCAGTCCTTTCTGTTGTTGTTGTTCTTTCCAATATGCATCACTCCCAACTGCTTTGGACAAAAGATCAAGGGGCCTTGCACAGGAAATACTTACAACTGGGTAATTGGCACTAGCATCCACAGATGAGGGATACCATTCTTCATTTGTTTTTCTGGGACTGTGTTACTTCACTCATCATGATATCTTATAGCTCCAGCCATTTTCCTGCAAAGCTCATGATGTCATCTTTCTTTACTGCTGCATAGAACTCCATTGTGTAGATGTACCACATTTTCTCTATCCACTCATCAGTTGAGGGGCATTTAGGTTGGTTCCAGCTCCTTGCTATTGTGAAGAGAGCTGCAATAAACATGGCCGTGCATGTATCTCTGTGGTGGCGTAAGTCTTGAGGGTACATGCCCAGGAGTGGTATGGCTGGGTCGGGTGGCAAGTTCATTCCAAGTCTTCCAAGGGTTCTCCACACTGCTTTCCATAGTGGCTGTACGAGTTTACATTCCCACCAGCAGTGGATGAGTGTTCCCCTTTCCCCACAACCTCTCCAGCACTTGGTATCATTTGTTTTCTTGATCCTAGCCAGTCTTATTGGAGTAAGATGATATCTTAAAGTGGTTTTCATTTGCATTTCCTTAATGATTAGTGATGTTGAACAGTTCTTGAGGTGTTTCTCAGACATCTCTAATTCCTCACTTGTGAAGTCTCTGTTCAGTTCTTTGCTCCATCTATTGAGTGGGTCATTTGTTTTCTTTTTTCTTTGTTTTTTGAGTAGTTTATATATTCTGGAAATCAATGCTTTGTCAGATGTATCTGCAGTGAAGGTTTCCTCCCACTCTGTGGGATTTCTCTTCACTTCCTTGATTGTTTCTTTTGATGTACAGAAGCTTTTGAGTTTAATGAGGTCCCATTTGTCAATTGTCGACCTTAATTCTTGTGCAGCTGCTGTCTGATTTAGGAAGTCTTTTCCTACGCCTATGTCTTGTAGTCTGCTGCCTACTTTTTCTTCTATTGCCTTCAGAGTTTGGGGTTTCACGTTGAGGTCTTTGATCCATCTGGAGTTGACTTTTGTACAGGGCAAGAGGTAGGGGTTTAATTTCATTCTTCTACAATACACAATGGAGTTCTATGCAGTGGTAAAGAAAGACAACATCATGAACTTTGCAGGTAAATGGATGGAAGTAGAAGATATTATGTCGAGTGAAGTATCACAGTCTCAGAAAAACAAATGATGAATGGTATCCCTCATCTGTGGATGCTCGCACCAAGTACCTAGTTGTAAGGCAAACTAAGCAACATTAATGTTATGTTCATCATGACCTGAAAATAACTGTGCTGTTTTGTTGTGAATCCCTTAACAGGTTCTAGAATTAAGCTACCATTTATTTTCAGACAGGCAGTTTTGGAATATTGGTGGAGGGTTTATATGCACAAAATCAAAAGAATGAGGGTAAAAACCTAGTTTTTCATGAGATTGTGTCTAATCACATTATCTATGTTATGGGAGTACTTCTTCGTATTTCTTATACAAGGATGCTTGAGCTTTTGTCCAAGCCCTTTCTGAAATATTATACAGTAGTTAAAAGTATCAGGCTGGTGTAATTTAGCCTTTGTGAATGCTTAACAACCATACTTAAAGCCCATACCAATTTAACTGAGGGACTTAAGGGATAATTTTGTTCCTTGCCCTCAGAGATCAACTAAGTCCTAGGGGACTATGCATGGGGGCATCTCTTGAAATGTCCTGCAAATGTGAGTCACCAGTCTTCCTGTGCAGTCTTGGAGATCCATTGATGGGACTTCAGCCAGTGTCCAGTCTATAAAGAGGAAAGTCTGCTCATGCTTCAAAATGGGAAGCCTGGTCTAGCAGGACCTGACTTTGTCCATGAATGGATGGAACTAGTAAATGAAAAGCCAAAAGGAGCCACGGGCTCCCCCCTTCCCCCTAAAACCCTGAGGATCAGATACTCAATTGACCTTGAGAAAACAAATCCTTGGTTAATTTGAGCTAACAGTTTGGACTTAAGCATCCAAAAAGAAAGTATAACCAGAAATAAATAGTTAGTGAGGCCTGAGAAATTGTACTTCAGGTATCAAACTTTTACCTGAAGTAAAAAGATAAAAAAAGTTAAAAAAAAAAAAAGAGGACAGTTCTTTTACCAGCTGTACTGGCAAGTACAGCTACCGAGAGGCTGCTACTGCTTTTGCCATCCTTCAAAGACATGAGACACAGCTTTTCAACCTACCAATATGGACTGAAGTCTCATGTTTCTCCAAGAATCCTCCAAAACTTCAGTGCCAGATGGGGACTGCTGAGACATCCAGCTTGTGGACTGAGCTACTACTGGGGTTTCAGCCTCTTCAGAGTATTGACTGCCATTGTTGGACTACCCAGGCTGTATTATGGAGACTAGTATAGAAGGATCCAGACAGGACGTGGTGCTTACCGGACCTCATTTGGAGACCATGGGAAGGGAAAACCCCAGTGTGGAGCACAAGGGCAGGACTAATGGTTTTTTGGGCTTGCTAAGGAGGAGACATGACATCTCTCAGCCTAGTTAAAAAAAAAGCTGAAGGGATGCTTAGGCTGGGGTCTTGCTAAGACTACCTGAAGCACAGGAGCCCAGACCTTACTCCAGACAGGTAGAACTTAGGGTAGATTGACTCTTGGGTTGCTGGATAGTTGATTTGCCAGTTTGTAGCAGGGGAGCCATGAACCGGCCTGCTTGGGTCCAGATCCGAAACCCTTGTAGGTTGTGGCTGTCTGGGAGGGCCACCCTTCACCCTTGCAGCTGGCACCTGGCGCCATTGTGAGTCTGTGTGCAGGGTGCTCAGGCTGGGGTTTTGCTAAGACCACCTGAAGCACAGGAGCCTGGACCTCACTCCAGACAGGTACCAGGGTGTGGGCTAAGTCAGGCATCCCCACCCCACCCCCGCCAACTGGAATTGAAGAGAGTATCCAAGCGGATTCTTTTTGGAAAACCCTCAGAACAGGAAGGGAAGAGTGACTTGGACTTCCAATATCCAATATATAAACAAAATTGAAAGCCTGAAACCTAGACCAGTCAATACTCCATAAACAAGGAGGGGAAAAAAAAAGCATCGGAAGGAGGCAAGCAAAACAAGCCTTAAACATAGTGAAAAGACATTTGTGATTGGCATCTGAATACAGGCAAAAAAAAAAAAAAAAGAAACCCTCATGCCTGGGACATGGTGAAGGGATAACATGGGAGAGGTGCAGGATAATTCTGCACCAAGCTCTACCATCCCTGTGGGGGATAGCTACAATGGGATCCCCCTGGAGGTGACCCAAGAAACAGATCTTAGAGGAATAATTGCAGACCTATGCAGAAAAATTAAAGAAAACAAAGAAGAAGCCAGAGAACTAAGGAAAGAGAATGAAAAACTCCAAAAGGACCTAGAGGGATACAATGAAAAACTTCAGAAAGAACTAGAGGGAGAAAAACAAACTCCGAAAGGAAGTAGAAACACTGAAAAAGAAAGCCAACCAGCAAAGTAAGGAGCAGTAAGAAGAGATTGAGAAGCTCAAAAAAGGAAATGGAATTACTAAAGAAAATGCAAGATAAAGTGAAAAAGGAAATAGAACACCCATCCAATCAAGAAGAATGGGTACATACCCACAAGACTCATCTTACTGCAGAAATACATGCACAACTATATTTATTGCAGCTATGTTCACAATAGCAAAAAGCTGGAACCAACCCAAATGCCCCTCAACTGATGAGTGGATAGAGAAAATGTGGTACATCTACACAATGGAGTTCTATGCAGCAGTAAACAAAGACAACATCATGAACTTTGCAGGTAAATGGATGGAGCTAGAAGATATTATATTAAGTGAAGTAACACAGTCCCAGAAAAACAAACGACAAATGGTATCCCTCATCTGTGGATGCTAGCATCAATAATCCAGTTGTAAATATCTCTTGTGGAGAGGGATGCATATGTTAATGCATGTTGCATTAACAACAAAGACTGAATCAGAAAACTGACTGAAATGGTGAATCTGGAGGGGTGGGAGGGTTGGGAGAGGGACACGGGTCTATTCGATTAGTGTATATTTAATCGGTGTGAGTTCAACAAGTATCCAATTTTGTCCAGACTCTGTCTACAGGTTACATGGTGTTTCAGGACTTAGTAAAAGTAAATATGTGTATATTAAACAACATTTGTTTAAAGGTTTTGATAAAAACGGTAATGAATCTGAGTTAATTGGAAATATAAATTGTTGTTGTCCACATTTGTTTTACTTAAAATCTGTATAACAATAACTTTGGGATTGGCATATACGAATGTTCGCTATAATTTTTCTGTTGTACAGTATCATCTTGTAGCATTCTCTTTTACCTGTAGGATGATTTAACTTAAGTAATTAAGTTTGCTTCCCAAGTTAATGACATACAGTCACCCAAAACAGCTTGGGTGAATTTGATGAAATTTGCACCTTGTTTCCTGCCTATAGGTATGTGTATTACAACTGCCTTTTTGAGACTCATGGGTCAAAAAATAAATACCTAAAATAAAAAGGGGGGATACAGTTATATATGAAACCTTTTTTCAAAAACTTTGCAATTTAAATCTTAAAACTAACTACGGGAAAAGATTTGTATGTTCCCACAGGTCAAAATGTCACCAACTTAACAGCTGAGAAAGAAAAGATACAGCCTGCTCAGACTACTACAGGCATCAAAACTCTATGTGGATCCTATTTGTGACAACTGTTTATAATGAGTCCTAACGAAACTTACCTTCTAGGTGTCGCAAAGTTTTAATACGAGAGACTTTCTTACCTCCCCTCTATAGAACAAGGAGGAATATGATGGTGATGAGATCATTCTCTAACTGTAAATTGGAGCCAACTGTTATAGAGGTAATCTCTTATAAAACCAGTAAAACTGCCTTCTTTAACTGACTAATAGACATAGGAACTGTGAAAAGTATTATTCTCTGCTCAGAACTAAATATAATACTAAAGTCTCTTTAAGCTGTGCATTTAAGCAAAATATATTAACATAGGAGAGCTCTGATATCAGCAATGGATTATTCTACCAAGGATATATTGGCCAGGGAATCCAAGCCCCCCCAAAAGGTAAAGGCTTCTTGCCTGTAAACTGGGATACCTGCAAGAAGAGAGGTGGTAAGGCCTTGCTGTCAAAGAACTGACGTTAACATGGGAAAGATGTATTGAGACCACACTTTCAAGTGTACAGATGGCCTCTGGAATACCAGAGAGTGTTACCAAAGGCCACTAAACCAATAAAGAAAATATAGGTCTCCTTGAGTCAAGCAAGACTCCTCCGTCAGCACCAGCTACACCTCACCTGCCTGGAAATACTGTGCAGCAGTGGCAGATATATGCCTGTATATCCCAAATCTAATTGGCTATTAGCTCTCTCCTTGGAGGAATAACCCATGGCTGATGCCACAAGCTTACATCCTCTAGTGGTTAGGAGATGTTATAAGCCACAGTAAGACCCTGTCATCTTTTATGGAAAAAACGTAATTCATGGATTAACATACCATCCAAACATCTGTGTCTATACCAAAGTAACCTACCATAACAATTAGTACTATTTAAATACTTATATATCTAATTGCCTGTGCTTCATTAGTAGGATTGAAAGGTTATTCCTGGACAAACTGTCAGCCCATGAAAGGAAACAGCCAGAATTGACCAGAGTCCAAGACAAAAGCTCCAGGGAAAGTAGACTGTTCTGCTTCTCATCCACCTGTGCCCCTTTTCTAAGCCTAGAGAACAATCTGTGGAAGAGGGGGCATGGTAGAATGTAAGGGCTGCGATTGGGGTGAATGGTGAAACTACAGCAATATAGACTGGACACTTATTTGATCAACTTGATTGTACATACAAGCCCCCCCCCCAGCTGGATGGTGGGACCCTTGGGCAGTGTGGGTTTGGGCAAAACTGCTTCCAAATTGGTTTTACATGAAGGATGCTTGTACCCATAAATTATTACTTCTTGTTAAAAAATGAAAAAAATAAGAGTAAAAAATAAAAAAAGCTGAAAGAAATCATAAGCTGAAGATGCTAGAAGATATATGTGGCATGCATATGTGCACAGTTTGGAGTGATGCAGATTGGAAGGAGCAACAACAACAACAAAGACTGGGTCAAAGAACGGATTGAATTGGTGAACTTCTGCTTAAAACAGTAAACTTCTACATTAAAAATTTCAAGAGATTGAGAAAAAGATGAAAAATGTGTTTGGCAGAATACATGAGCTCTGGTGGGGTGGGGGGCAAGGAATGGGGAATGGGTCTAGACTTGATTGGAAATTTTGTATGAAACGCACAGAGTTTCAATAAAAATTGGCTTAAAAATAAAATTAAGCTTATTCATATAATCTCCCCTTTTCCCTTCCATAACAAACACCCTTACATTCTTTTTTTTCACCCCTAGACTCTTATCACTTGCATAGACTTTATCATCTTTATATAAATCATTACTAAAAATATCTCCATCTCTATAAATCCTTACTAAAAATCTCTAACATTCTCATTTCCTTTCCTAATACCATGAGACATAACATTCATAAACAAATTGACAGTAGTGCAGATGTACTAAGTAATATTTATTTCCTGTGTAATGAGATGGGACAGTTTTCTCAAATATCCTAGTATAAAGTGTGAGATGTCCTTGCAAGACTGGAGCAAGTTTTGGATGACCAGTTATCTTTGAATGGAAAAGTCACATTTTTTTAAAAAACAATTTCACTTGTTTTGAAACTTTGCTCCTGTTTTTGGTTCTAAGCCTCCTTTCCCTCTGAGCATTGTTTCATGTTTCACAGGATGGACAAAGTTCCCTGGATCCTCTGGTACTCACCTCTTGCACATCCCAGGTAGAAAGTGTGCCCTTGCCAGACACTGTGCAGAGGATTGACTTCCTTTGTCCATCCTTGGTGAGGCCACTTCCTGAGAGATACTTTGCATGTTTCCACTTCCCTTCTGCAAGGGAACTCCAATAATACTTAGGCACTGGATATCTGAGGGCTGACTGAAACCAAATAGAGATGTTTTCTCTTTCACGTCCCTTCATAGAAGGGTCTGGGTCACAACTTCGGACAGGATTGAAAAAAAGTCAGCAAGCAAGCTGCAGGTTGGCCATGTGTCTAGACACTGGTTTTCCCCTTTAATCTGTTTCTATAGCTAAGAAAGTGTTCTAGAGTACTGAGTATGGATGTCAGTGGCTAAAGTTCTTGCCTAGCGTGAGGTCCAAGGTTTGATTCCTAGCACCCAATAAAATTGCTGCCTAGTGAGATCAAGGCCAGTCTGGGATACATGAAAGCCTGCCTTTAAAAATAAATAGATCATTGCAGAAGAGGGAAGGGTAAGATTGTAAGAGCCAGGGCTGGTGCATGAATGGAGGGAAGCAGAGGCTTACAGACTACTGGAAGCTTTCACATGTGAACTTGTGGCAATGTTGGCATCAGGCATGGGACCCATGCCCACTCAGACAAGGTCTCAGAGTGGAGCAAGAGAAATGGGTGGAAGACTGGCTCTGGACTGAGAACTACAGGAGACTCATTACTGCTGGGAGAAGAAAAGTATGCCTTAAGATTTCTAGATCTGCTGACTAGACACCAGTGGGTAATTTGCACAAGAGGGCATCTGGGTTCAAAAGTGTGATTAGATAGGTCTTAACATGGATGGTGTAATGCATGAGTTCTTATGGGGGGGTTGAAGCCTGGTAGGGGCTAAATTTGATTAGGAACCATTGTATGAAATGTACAAATGCTAAATAAAAAATAAAAATAAGGCGGGCATGGTGGTACATGTCTTTATTCCAAGCACTTGGGAGGTAGAGGCAGGTGGATCTCTGTGAGTTCAAGGCCAGCCTGGTCTACATAGTGAGCTCCAAGACAACCAGAGCTACAGGGAGACCCTGTCTCAAAAGACAAAATGAATAAATAAATAGAAGAATCTCTTCATCAGGAAAACTGACTTTACAAATTTGACCCTTGACCCTCACATGCATGCTCTAACATATTTGTGTCTATGCAAACACACACACATACTTTACACTAATTATTATAATTATAATAAATACACTTTTAGAAAAGAATATCTCCATCAGAAAACTCTCTCAAGGATTAAAAGAATTGGGGGATAAAACAAATTGTAGAGCCAATTCTACAAAATTTGCACAGTGAATTATCACCATGGTTTTATTTAAAAATGACTGGGCATGTTGGGACATGCCTTTAATCCCAGCTCTTGGGAGGCAGAGGGAGGTGGATTTCTGGGATTTCAAGGCCAGCCTGGTCTACACAGTGAGTTCCAGGCCAGCTGGGGCTACAGGGACACCATCTCAAAAAAGACCAGTAAACAAAATAAATGAGTGGGAAGCCTTAAGGATAGGAAGAAACAGGCTTGATGTTGTGCCGTGGCATCACCTCCTCTGTCTCCCCCATTCAGCAGACCACAGAGGAGAATCAGGGCTGGTTCCATGGCTGCCACAAAACCCGGACCTTTACATTTTAATTCCTTATCCCTTCATTAAATGAGAACACAGGGCTGTCTGTCTACAGGGAGAAAAGGAGGCATGGGCACCTGATCTAGGACGCCTGTCTCCATACCCAAGTTCCAGGTATTTCTCTGTAGGTGAAGTCTGCTGGCTGGGGCCTTACCATATACAGCATCCTTGTTTTGTTCTTCAGAGGAAGGACTGCTTCCAGGTCTGCATGTCGAGTTGCTGCCACATCTGTGTGCACAGGTGCTCCCAGGTGAGGTCTCTGAAGTTCCATTTCAATCTCCCCTGACTAATATGGGGAGACCACATTTTTCACTCTGCTGAACTGGATTCTGTTGTATTGTATTGAAAGACCCCCAGAAACTGGAGTGGCTCTCACTCAAATCTCGGGATAGAATGACTCCCAAAAAATCAGCCAAAGACCGTTCTCACTGCAATTACACGAGGTTTATTTGGGAAAATCCAGTGCACTGGGTTCGGACTCGTAACCCACGCAGGGGCAGAGGAGACCAACCCCCAGGGACTGGGATAGGGAACTTTTACAAGCAGAGATTCCCAAGGTATGGGGAAATGGAGGAAGGGTTGTGTAATAGTAAAAAATCATCTCAGCATGCAGGCCAGCGACACACAGGTGGGCGTGACTCAGTTAAGCACCACAAGGTATGAGGAAGCGGGGAGGGAAACCTTATCTCAACACACAGGTGGGCATGACTCAATTAAGCACCACAAGGTATGAGGAAGCGAGGAGGCCTTAGAGTGTACGTGACTTGGAGGCCTTATAGGATGGCGGTACCATGGTTCATAAAGACAGATTTTAAGGGTGCATAAAACCTTGGGTCAGGGGTCCTTCATTCCCCACTCTCTCTAGGATGTAGTTCTAATCATAGAACTAAAGCTCAGAGTACCTCTTTAAAATTCTTTTTTAATTTTTAGGCCCTTTATGCTCTACGCACTGATATTGTTGGTGAAGCATTAAAATCTACACAGCACCTACTCTCTGGCGAACAAAAGCAATTAGTCTATTGATACTCAAAATGGAGTCAGTGTGGGCCTCTCTTACATATATATTGGGAAGCTAAGCTTAGACTTCATCGTCTTTTTCCTCAGGGGGGCCATACCTTGTGCTGAGTACCATGATTTTAATGGATTTTACCCACTGGTTAATAAATCTGACAAGTGAGTTAAGGATGCATAGTCCACAAGTCAGAGCAACCAGAAGGATAAGTTTACTGGCAGATCTAGGAAGTCTTCAGCTCTCAGCTGAGGAAGAAACTGGCTCCTTTCGGGGGTCTTGACCCTAAACTGCCTAGCCAATTTTTAGCTCCTATTCTTATCACATTACCCTTTGAGGAGGTTATCCCAATTGCCAGGAGGAATTGGGGTGCTGACCACTCTGACTTCTTCCATGCTGAAAAGGGCCATAGGAGGTGGCAACTGGGGTACTCCTGCTCAGTGGATCTATCTGAAAGACCCCAAAAGGATAGAGAACAAAATCCTTAGTCAGTGCCTGTGAAGAGAGTAGCTAGGTACATTTTTAGACAGGGAACCAGGAAATGAACAGGGTGAATTAAATGTCCA
>VZQC01012976.1:308525-345263 GCA_009823505.1 Rhizomys pruinosus
GGTGATTCCCAGGATTCAGATATTCATCCATTGTCCTCTAGGTTTCAAACTTAGTAGAATATAGTTTTTGAAGTAGTCCCATATGATGTTCTGGATCTATTCATTGTCTGTTGTGATATTTCCCCTTCATCACAGAGTGTCTTTAAATTGATTTGGAGTTTTTTTTTTTCTTTTGGTTAAACTGGCTAGAGGTCTGTTTTTTTTTTTTTTTTTTTTTTTTTTTTTTTTTTTTTTTTTTTTTTTTTTTTTTTTGTATGGTTTTTCTTTGTTTCTATTCATTGATCTCTGCTACGATTTTTGTTTATTTCTTCTGTCTGCCTGGGTTTAGGGTAACATTTGTTTGTTGTCTCTCAAGTATTTTTAGTGCGCAGTGTTAGATCTATTCAATTGTGCTCTTTTGTTTTTTAATGTGGCAATTAGAGCTATAAACTTCCCTCTTTTAGATTGCTTTTAAAGTGTCCCATAGATTTTGCTGGTTTTTGTTTTATCATTGTCATTCATTTCCAGGATGTTTTTATTCTTTATTTCTTCCCTTGACACCACCCATTATTCAGGAGGGTGTAGTTAGTCTCCATGTGTCCTGTAGGTTGTAGGTGTCTTTCTGGTGTTGCATATGCGTTTTATTGCACTGTGGTCTGATAGAATGCATGGTTATTTCAACTTTTTATATTTGTTGAGTTTTTTCTGTGTCCCAGTATATGTCTTATTTGGAGAAGGTTCCATGAGGGGCTGAGTAGAAAGTGTATTCTCTGGTGTTTGGGTGGAAATATTCAATAGATGTCTTGTAAGGTGCATTTGGTGTATTGTGTCATTTAGTTCGGATGTCTCTCTGTTATCCTTTGTCCTGTGATCTTTCGAGGGGACTTAATGGGGTATTGAAATCCCCTAGTTTTAGTGCGCTGGGGTGAACTGTGCCTTGACATCCTGAAGAATTTTCTTTATAAAGTTTGGTGCACCGGTGTTTGGCGCATATATGTTTATGATTGTAGAACTTTCATCATTGATTGTTCCTTGTATAAAAGATGTAATGTCCACTCTTTTGTCTCTTTTGATTTCTTTGCTTTGAAGTCTATTTGTCGGATATGAGAATAGCCACACCTGCTTCTTTTGGGTACCTTTGCTTGAAATACTCTCTTCCATCCCTTCACCTTAAGTTGATGCCTATCTTGAGATTGAGATGGGTTCTTGTAGACAGCATATAGATGGGTTTTGTTTCCTAATCCATTCTCCCAGTCTGTGCCTTTTTATTGGGGAGTTGAGCCCATTAATATTTAAGGTTATCATTGAACAAGATGGATGTTGCTTCCTTTCACTTTATTATCCATTTGGACTTCTAGCCCTGATTTTGCTCCGTTGTTTTGTTTTTGTTAGTTTCTTTTCGTAGTGTTTGAGGAGTGTTGCTCCTCTTTTGCCCTTTGAATTGCTTCAAGTATTATGAAGGGTGTTGTTTCCAGAATGTATTCCACATCTTGTTTATGTCATGGAAGATTTTTCTCTCTCCTTCAACTATAATCGACATGTTGCTGGGTAAAGTATTCTGGGTTGGCATCCGTAGTCCCTTAAACTGGGATGTTGTATCCATGTTCTTCTTGCTTCATGGTTTGAGGCAAGAAGTCAGGTTGTGATTCTGATGGGTTTCCCTTGTATGTGAACGTGTTTTCTTTTAGTAGCCCTCAGAATTTTGTCTTTGTTTTGGGGATTTACATTTATAATATGGTTGGGGTGTTTTCTTTTCTGATCTTGTCTATTTGGGGTCCTATGTGCTTCTTGATTTGTATGGTTTGTCTATTTTCAGTTTGGGGAATTTTTCATCTTATGTCTGTTGAAGATCTGATCAATGCTATTTTCTTAGAATTCTTCTCCTTCCTCTATCCTATGATGCGGAGGTTTGATCTTTCAGTGTGTCCCATATTTCCTGGTTGTTCCACTTTTGTGTATTTTTAAATTTTCATAACTTTATTGAGCTTTTTTTGCTCTGTGATACTTCCAGATCTGATATTCTTTATTCTGCTTCCTCCATCTACTTCTGAGGCTTTTTCCTTTCCTTTCTTCTTTGATTGATGTGTGTTCTAATTCCTTTTTCGTTTCATCTGTGTTTTCTTTAGTACTTCCATATCCTTTTTGAGCTTCTCAATCTCTTCTTGGTGCTTCTCAATCCTTCTTGGTGTTCCTTACTTCGTTGGTTGGCTTCCTTTTTCAGTGTTCTCGACTTCCTTTCGGAGTTTGTTTTTTTTCCCCTCTAGTTCTTTGTGGAGTTTGTCGTCTGTTCCTTTATTTCTTTCCGAAGTTTGTCATTGTATCCCTCTAGGTCCTTTTTTGGAGTTTTTCATTCTCTCTCTTTAGTTCTCTGTATTCTTTATTTTTTCTCCTCTTAGTTCTATTCTGGAGTTTGTCAATCTGTTCCTTTAATCTTTCTGATGTGGTCATTGATCCCTCTAGTTCCTTTTTGAGTTTTCATTTTCCTATTTATCTCTTTAGTTCTCTGAATTCCTCTTTATGTTCTTTAATTTCTCTGCATAGGTCTGCAATTATTCCTCTAAGATCTGTTCCTTGGGTCTCCTCCATGGGGTTCCCATTGTAGCTATCTCCTACTGGTTTGGTAGCACTTGATGCAGGATTTTCCTGTGCCTTTCCCATGTTGTCCCTTCGTCGTGTTCCTGGCATGTGGGCTTCCCTTTTGTGGTTCAGATAACAAATACCTTTTCACTGCAGCAGAGGCGGCAGATGCCTGCTCAGGTAACTACCCCACCGCCCGCACCAAGGTGCAGGCCACTAGCACGGGCCCCTCTGGGCTCGTTTTTTTTTTAAACCTCAGTCCAGTGGTCTAATGTCTGTCCAAGTGGAGTACCGACAGTCTGTCCCATCCTCAAAGTCACACAGAATACAAACAAAACAGAAACCAGGACCCATTTCTGCGAGTCCTCCAACACCAAGAAACAGTTTCAGACGGCCGAGAAGACATGAAAACTCTCGATGAGAGCCTCAATGTCCGTGTTGGCACCCAGACAGGAGGGCCCTGAGCATCCTTGGGCCTCCCTCAGACCCCCTGGGACGTCTCCCAGGGCGACACAGTCAGTTACCTTCCTGACACGTCTGTCGGTAACTCTCCCCCCTCGTCTGGAATGGGGGAGTTCGTTGCTCTCCCGTGCATGGAGTGACTTCAAACCGAAAGTAACAGATTTTTGGTGCCTCCCAGAATCAGACAGACACAGTAGACAGAAAAAGAATCTTACCTCCAAGAGGGTCTTGGTGATTTGAGGGTGGTCTCCTATCCCGGACGAGCCCCCAAAATGAAAGACCCCCAGAAACTGGAGTGGCTCTCACTCAAATCTCGGGATAGAATGACTCCCAAAAAATCAGCCAAAGACCATTCTCACTGCAATTACACGAGGTTTATTCAGGAAAATCCAGTGCACTGGGTTTGGACTCGTAACCCACGCAGGGGCAGAGGAGACCAACCCCCAGGGACTGGGATTGGGAACTTTTAAAAGCAGAGATCCCAAGGTATGGGGAAATGGAGGAAGGGTTGTATAATAGTAAAAAATCATCTCGGCATGCAGGCCAGCGACACACAGGTGGGTGTGACTCAGTTAAGCACCACAAGGTATGAGGAAGCAGGGAGGCCTTATAGCATACGTGACTTGGAGGCCTTATAGGATGGCGGTACCATGGTTCCTAAAGACAGATTTTAAGGGTGCATAAAACCTTGGGGCAGGGGTCCTTCATTATATACTTTTCAGTTTCTGCCCCCATTCCTAAGTACCCCTACCCCAGCAAGCTTAGAATTTCTCTTCCTTAAGGTGGGTCATTTACAGTTTAACCTTTGTCAATTTTCCATCTTAGACCGATGCTTGTTCTATAGTAGGTCACAGACCCTGTTCATTCCAGAGTGTTCCTCCTTTACTGCAGGGAGGGTGGAAGTGATGACTGATCTAAGCAAATATGCCTTGCTGGGATTCCCCACCTCCCAGTCTCTGAGCTGCCATGCTGTGCAATGAAGTCTCCCCAGGAAGCCAAAGGGGAGCTGGACAGCCCAACACCTGGAGGTGCTGTGCTCGGGAGGTCATGAAGCTCCACATCCCTTCCCTTTATCTGTATCTGTTACAGAGCTTAGAACACCAGTAAAGACACCAGACCCAAATCAAATATTAATCAGCCCAATTTTTTGAAAGACAAACCAACAACAAATCAGCGCTGTTTCTTGTTAAGACAGTCTTGGTGCCCAATTCAGATTGTTGCTCTGAGTACCTCTTAAAGGGGGAGGCCAGCAAAGCAAAGCTGCCTGGCATTTCTGGCCTACTTCGAAAATGTCAGGGTGCCTTTAAGCAGGATGAGCCAGTTACAGAAGACGAAGCCAGCAGTTAAGCATGTCTGTGTTTGTATATTCTATCAAGGTTGGGTGTGCAGAGGGTCAGCAGCAGATGAAGGTGGGGGGGGTCTGGACTGCATGGAATGTGCTGTGCTGCTTGAGCTAAGAGTGAACAAACTTAAGTGGTTTCTCTGTTCAAAATGGAGTTTTCTGACCATTAAAATCCTTTATATTTTTTTTATTGCTAAGAATTGGACCCAGGATCTTAAATAGGCAAGCCCCTACCACTGAACTACAGCCTCAACCATTAGCCAATTAGGTTTTTTTTTTTTTTTGGTCAGGATTTCACAGCATTGCCTAAGCTGATCTTGAAATACTGTGTCGCCCTCCCATGCTGTGAACTCCTGAACTTCCTGCCTCTAGTTCATAAGTGCTGGGATCACAGGTGTGCACCACATGCCTGCCTCACGTGCTGCTGGGGACAAACTCCCATGGGGGCTGAGGGATGGCTCAGTGCTGAGAGGGCTTGATATGTGAGCATTAAGACCTGAATTTGGATCCAAGCACGTTGTAAAAGCTGGATGAGATCCTACACAGGCCTGTAACTCCAGCACTGGGGGCAAAAGAGTAAGGAGGATTACTGGGGTTTGGGGGATCACAGCCTGCTGGGAAACATAAGCTCCAGTTTAGGGAGAGTCCCTGCCTAGTAGGAATAACACAGACTGTGAAAGAAGAGGACACTCAGTGCCCTTCTGTAGCTTCTGGGCACATGCATTAGCAAGTGTACCCATACGTATGAGCATGTTTAACACTCACCGTGTGTTTGTGTGTGTGTGTGTATGTGTGTGTGTGGGGGGGGGTGTGGTGTGTGTGTATCAGTTATTTTTAGAAAGCCATCATGAAAAGCTTGGGAGCAGAATGGTGACAAAGACAGTGATAGGGAATTCCTGGTAGAGAAACATAACAGACCTGGTGCATCATCACATGAAGGCCTCATAACTGAGAGCTGAATCTCTTAGAGGAATTTGGTATTAAAATTACAGCTTCACTAGAATTTGGTAGTATCTAGTGGAACAAGTTAGGGGTGGAAAAAAAGAAGTTAGGGGTGGGGGAAGACTTTTAAGATCCTAACTTTTTAACATCATATGTTTAGGTTAGATGTGAGCTAAGTATGCTTCTGTAGAAAGAGCTCCAGGTCATATAACTAAACTGAAATGTCACATATGGATCAACACATGCATTTAATTTACAGATTCAAAAATGAAAACACTTCAAAATTGGTACATTTCTTCAGAACAAACATTTGTAACATATTGAAACTAAATGCACAAAATTCAATGGCATGTTTACTCATTCTTTTGGTTGGAATATTTTACCTTAAGTATTAATCAGTAGTTTGGGGAGTTTGAAAATTGGCTGCTGACAGCTGTGATGGCTCACACTCATAATCCTAGTCCTAGGGAGGCTGCGACAGGATTACTGAGTCTGGAGGCATCTTGGGCTACATGGCGAATTCCAGGCCAGTATAGGATAAAGAAAAGATCCTGTCTCAAAAAAGAACAACAAAAAACAACCCCATGTTGAATTTTACTTAAACATACATGACCAATAAGAAATCCAAACAGATATTTGTGTTACAAATATCTGTTATTCTGTGAAAACATGGGGTGAAGTTTATCTCCCCAATCCTTCATACCTCTGCTTTTTTTTCTTCTTTAACCCAGAATTACAAAGCCTAAAGAATCTAGCAGTAAACTAGGTTGAAAGCCTATACTATATACAGAGACACAGAGACTCAAAGACATTCTCTCTCTCTCTCCCTCTCTCTTGCTCTCTTGCTCTCTTGCTCTCGCCCTCCCCCCTTTCTACAGATTCATACTGAAAAATAGATTCAGTATCAGAAATGCAACTGCCAGCACTGACTTTGCTACCACAGAATGAAAGGTTACTTTCAGCGTAGACATAGTCAAAGCCTGTATCTGCAGAGCACTGGCCTCCTGGGATGTGGACACCAGGTACCCTTCTCTCATACTATCCATGCAGAGTGTATTGAGTCATGGCTATCGAAAGAAAACTCAAGATGGGTGGACAAATGGGAAAAGAGGTCTATGCATGGCCATCAGATGAGAACGTGATGGAACAGAAGCATTCTTCCTTGTTTGTCCTTTAATCAAATGCTGTATGTGTTTAAATTTTTAACATTTATTTTGTGTGGACTTGCACACGTGAACTGCATATGTACACACACATCATACATATGGAATTCAGAGGATAACCTGCTGAGGTAGAATAACATGAATGAGTGACTCAGAGTACCCCAAAGTTCAATTTTTTTTAACACAGGGTCACTTTATGTAGCTGTGGTAAGCCTAGAACTCACTGTGTAGACCAGGCTGTCCTCATGTTGACAAGATCCACCTGCATCTGTCTCCACAGTGCTGGGATTAAAGGTGTGTGCCACCATGCCAAGTTCCCTCATTACTTAAGTACTGATTCTTGTTTTGAATGTGTGAATGATTTTCCTGCATGTATGTAAGTGCAGCATATGTGTGCAATGCCCATGGAGACTAGAGGAGAGTGTTGGATTCCTTGGAACTGGAGTCATGGGTGTTGGTTTTTTGCCACGTGGGAACCAATCACCAATCTTCTACAAGAGCAGGTGCTGCTCTCAACTGCTGAACTGTCTCTCCAAGACCCCTGCATCACTTTTGTCTTGTTTTGAGAGAGGAGAACTCCCTGTGGCCCCAGATCACTCACAACCCACTGTACAGACCATGTGGGGCTCAATCTCACAGAGACCAACCTGTGTATGCTTCCCCTATGGTGGAATTAATTGTATGCACCTCCATACCTGGCTCCCTGATCAGTTTTTTTCTTTTTGGTCCTTTTGAGATAGGGTCCTCCTATAGCCACAGCTGGCCTGGAACTTGCTATACAAACCAGGCTAGCCTCACTCTCAAAGAGATCCTCCTGCCTCTGCCTCCTGAAGGCTATATTAAAGGCCTGTGCCACATGCCTGGATTATCACCTTATTTTTTTAGACAGGGTCTCCCTTTAGTCCCAGCTGGCCTGGAGCTCACTAGGTAGAACAGGCTGGCCTTGAACTCACAGAGCTCTGCCTGCTGCTGGGATTAAAGGTGTGTGCCACCTTGTCTGGCCTAAAATGGTTCTAGCCCACCACGTGGGTGCTGAGAATCGAACTCAGAGGTTAAGAGCATTGACTGCTCTGAGCAGTCTCTCAACCCCTGGATCATCACTTCTTAATGACATTAAAATCATCATTCTGAATGTGAAAATATACCTTTATTATATCAATGAACAGGACATAGAGTCAGTTCAATTACATTTTAAGTGTACACTTATTCAGAATATACATCTCCAGAAAGCTCACTCTCCAAGGCCAGGATAGGACACGTACTATGCTCACATTGTCACATGCTGTATTGGAGATATGGCTGCCAAGAGAAAAAGCTCAGTAAACAAATGAGGAAGAAAGGGGAAGAAACTCTTACTAAAATAGGACCTGACAAGCATGTAAACATTATTCCCAACTGGTCCTTTAATCACATTATAAATTTACTTTAAAATTTTTAATACTTATGTATGAGTTCATGTGTACACATGCACACACACACACCATGAGGGTGGAAATATTGGGACATTCTGGAGAGGCAGAAGAACTTTCAGAAGTTTCAAGTAGTTTGAGGCTAGCCCAGGCTATATAGTAAGATCTGGATTCATTCTGATTCTGTAATAAGGAGGGACAGCTCTCCCCTCTCCCTTGGCAGCTCCCAGGTGTCTGGCCTACCTTACACTAATCCAAGTCTGCACCTCTCCTGGTCCCCTCCTGGCCCTGCACACCCTCACATGGATCCCTGTTCCCATCTTCTCCTTACACTTATCCAAGTCTGCACTTTTCCTGGTCCCCTCCTGGCCCTGCACACCCTCACATGGAGCCCTGTCCCCATCTTCTCCTTACACTTATCCAAGTCTGCACCTCTCCTGATCCCCTCCTGGCCCTGAACACCCTCAGATGGAGCCCTGTCCCCATCTTCTCCTTACACTGATCCAAGTCTGCACCTCTCCTGGTCCCCTCCTGGCCCTGCACACCCTCAGACGGAGCCCTGTCCCCATCTTCTCCCTTACACTGATCAGTCTGCACCTCTCCAGGTCCCCTCCTGGCCCTGCACACCCTCACATGGAGCCCTGTCCCCATCTTCTCCTTTCACTAATCCAAGTCTGCACCTCTCCTGGTCCCCTCCTGGCCCTGCACACGCTCACATGGAGCCCCATCCCCATCCTCTCCTTTGCACTAAGGAGGGGAGATGTGACACCGACCTCTCCCCACCAGGCATGTGGAGAACACAGCAGACACTCCCAAGGCTGGGGTGGGGTTCATTGGGAGACTTCATACTCTACATGTACAAGACCTGCATTCAATCCCCAGCACAGGTCAGACCAAGTCTTCCTCAGCTGGGAAATCTACAGATTCAAAAGCTGATCAAGCCATAATGGGTTGAACTCCAAAATTTCACAGTAGATACACCATAATGGAATTTCTGAAAACTAAACAGAAAATATCTTGAACTCAGAAGGAAAGTGCACCTTCTCTATATAAGGACAGAGACTTGGATGGCAATGGATTTCCCAGCAGGTATCAGAGATGCCAGAAGAAGTGGTAGAGCACATTTCAAATACTGAAGATGAAGTTAATTATGAATAAAGGACCCAGAGTGATTGAGAGGCAGAGGAGAGGGGTTAATTGATTGTATTCTATTTATTTATTTTTTGGTCTTTTTGAGACAGGGTCTCCTGTTAGTCCTAGCTGGCCTGGAGCTCACTATTTAGATAAGGCTGGCCTTGAACTCACAGAGATCTGCCTGCCTTTACCTTCCAAGTGCTGGGATTAAAGGCATGCACAACTATGCCTGGCATTTGATTTTATTCCTCTTTTTGAGACAGGGTCTCCCTATAGCCCCAGCTGGCCTAAAACTCACTGTATACCAGGCTGGCCTTCAACTCACAGAGATACTCCTACCTCTGCCTCCCTTTAACCAGGCCTTCTTAAGCACTGAGACCCTGGGTCTAAACAGAGCATAGATATAAAAATAGATGACAAATTAATGAAAAAGTTCAATATTTCACACTAGGGAAATACAAGGAAAACCACAATAAGATGGGAAGGCATGGTGTTGCATATCTTTAATCCCAGCACTTGGGAGGCAGAGGCAGTCAGATCTCTGTGAGTTCAAGGCCAGCCTGGTCTACAACATGAGTTCCAGGTCAGCTGGAGCTACAGGGAGACCCTGTCTCAAAAAGATCAAACCCAAAACAAAACAGAAAGCTATTCTAAAAAATGGAAGCCCTATTTTCAAACAAACTATACATTGCTGCCCACAGCATGGCAAGACTCTTAAACACCAGGCTCATTGAAAGAGGCCAGACAAGAAGGGCTGTAGACTCAATCCCATCACAAACCAGAAAGTGAAACATATTACAAATGGAAAGAGCCTTCCTGGGAGCCCCTGAAGCCAACCTTCACATGGCGCAGGGGTCCAGTTATTTTCAGCCTGCCTGAGAGTACCTAAAGCTGGCCTCAGTTTAGTGGGGAGCTTCTCCAATTGCTAGCCCGAGCTCATTTGAAGCCCCTCCTGCTGCTGCAGAGTTAGACTCCTCTGCCCTTGGTCATAGATCTGGACAAGTCTCAGCCTGCCTGGGGGTGCCTGAAGCTGGGACTCCACATTGTGCCAGAGTCCATATGTTTCTAGGCCACCCAAGAGTGCCTGAAGCTGGCCTCTGATATGTGGGGAGCTTCCCCAGTTACACTGCACCCAACCCCCTAGATTCAGATCATCTGCAGCCCCTCCTGCTCTGCGTTGGACACAGATCTGGACATTTCCAGCCTGCCTGGGAGTGCCAGAAGTCAGCCTCCAGCTGGTGCTGGGGTCTGGTTGTTTCCAGCCTGCCTAGCATTGCCTGAAGCCAGCCTCCCCGTGGTGCTGAGCTTCCTGAGTTGTGCCATACCCAACCCCCTCCCACTGGTGCTGGGATAGACCCCTGAATTTTAGCAGGACTCCAGAACTTTCAGACTTCCCCAGAGCACTTGAATCAAGCCTCCACCCAGCAAGTCTCCCAACCTGTGCTGTGCCTGCTAGCTAGTAGGGGCTGAGACCTTAGAAGGAAGCCTGAGAAATTCTGATTGATGCCTGACTTGGGCCTCTGGGGTTAACCCAAATTAAGGAAAGACATACCCATACAAATACAAGAAGCACACAGAACATCAAATAGACAGGAACAGAAAAGAAACTCCCCATGCCATATCATAGTAAAAACACTAGATGTTCAGAACAAAGAGAATACTGAAAGCTGCAAAATAAAAAGAACAAGTCACATGTAAAGGAAAACCCATCAGAAATACAGTTGACTTTTCAATGCAATCTATGAAAGCCAAAAGAGTCTGGACTAAAATATTCCCAGTTCTAAATGATTATAGATGCCAATCAAGAATACTTTACCCACCAAAATTTTCTATAATAGTTGAAGGTGAAAGAAAAATCTTCCATGTCATGAATATGCTGAAAGAAGTCCTATCCATAAAAAAAGAAGTCCTATCCAGAAAACCAGTCCTTCAGAGAACACTTGAAGCAATATAAGAAGAAAGGAATGAGTAGACCCAAGTAGCAACAGAAAGAAGATTAATGAAGGTAAATGTGGTGGTTTGGATGAGTGTCCCCCATAGGCTCTAGGTATTCAGACATTTGTCTCCAGTTGGTGGCGCTGTTTTTGGAGTTCTTGGAGGGTGTGGCCGTGCTAGAGGAATTGCGTTGTTGGGGCAGGCTTAGTGAGTTTTAACAAGCCTCGTGGTCTACAGTTGCTCTGTTTCCTGTGCTCTTTGCGAGATGTGACCCTCGGTTTGCTTCTCCAGATCCAACCGCCACACGTCCCGTTACAATGGACTCTAATTCCCTGGAACCGCCAATCGTAAGCTCAAATAAACTCTTCCTTTTATAAGTTCCTTGGTCATGGTGCTTTAACACAGCAACAGAAAACTGACTAATACAGTATAACTGTGGAAATAGTAAGCTAGGCCAAGAATGCAAATAGAAACTAAAATGATGGGAAACAATATGCCTCTGCAATAATAATGTTAAATATCAATGGACTCAACTCCCCAATCAAAAAACACAGGTAGCGGAATGGATTAAGAAAGAAAATCCATCTTTTTGTTGTCTACAAGAAACCCAT
Source organism: Rhizomys pruinosus (assembly GCA_009823505.1). Lineage (NCBI taxonomy): Eukaryota > Metazoa > Chordata > Mammalia > Rodentia > Spalacidae > Rhizomys > Rhizomys pruinosus. The sequence continues at coordinate 320,080 of VZQC01012976.1, forward strand.
CTAACGTTCAAGTATAGGCACTATCTTAAGGTGAAAGGATGAAAAAAATATTCCAAGCAAATGGCACTAAGAAGCAAGCAGGAGTTGCAATTCTAGTATTGGACAAAATAGACTTCAAACTAAAACTAATCAGAAGAGATGAAGAAGGTCATTTTATTCTTATCAAGAGAGCAATCTACAAGGGAATATTACAATCATGAATATATACACACCAATCTCAAGTGCACCCAAATTTATAAATACAACACTATAGGACTTTAAGACACAGATTAACCCCAACATTCTTGTAGTAGAGGACTTCAGTACCCTCATTCTCATTTGAATGAGAATGTCCCTATAGGCTTCAAGTATTCAGACCTTTTTGTCCCCAGTTGGTGGTGCTGTTTTGGGGGATCTTAGAAAGTGTGGCCTTGCTGGAGGAAGTACGTCACTGGGGGCAGACTTAGAGAGTTTAACAAGACTTGCCACTCTCCAGTTGCCCTCTCTCTGCTTCCTGTGCACTGGAAGATGTGAACTTGGCTTTGTGCTCCAGCTCCTGCAACCATGCCTCCTGCCATGATGGACTCTAATTCCCTGGAACCATTAAATGTAAGCTCAAATAAACGCTTTATTTTTTTTTTGTCTTTTCCAGACAGGGTCTCCCTGTAGCCCCAGCTGTTCTGGAACTCACTCTGTAGACCAGGCTGGCCTTGCACTCACAAAGATCCGCCTGCCTCTGCCTCCCAAGTGCTAGGATCAAAGACATGTGTCACCATGCCTGGCATAAACGCTTCTTTTTATACATTCCCTTGGTCATGGTGGTTTTATCACAGCAACAGGAAAGTGACTAATACAGTAATTGTTACCAGAGAGTGGGCTGTCTACTATGAAGAACCTGACCATGTGGGTGCTTGGAGAAATGTGGAAGATTTTGAACTTTGGGCTACAAAAGCTGTTGACTGCTGTAAGGAGAGATTAAAGGGCCATTTTAGTAGAAACCTGGAAGAAAGCAGTGCTGAGAAAAGTGTAGTTCCAGAGGAAAATAAGGACTTAAGCAGAAACTGGGATGTTTTGGCAAAGAGTCTGCCTGGAGTTTGCCCATAGCCCACAAATGCATTTGCCCACAAATGCTTGCCTGAGGCTAAGTTGAAAAGCAATGGATGGGCTGGAGAGATGGCTCAGTGGTTAAGAGCACCAACTTCTCTTGCAGAGGACCCAGGGTTCGATTCTCACCACCCACATGACAGCTAAGAACTGTCTTTTAACTCCAGTTCCAGGGAAATCCAACACCCTCTTCTGACCTCCACAGCATTGCATGATACGGGTGCATCAACCTACATGCAGACAGTACATTCATACACATAAAAATAAATAATAATAAAAAAGAAAAGCAATGGACTAATTTCTTTGGTGGAGTGTATTTCAAGACAGCCTAACGTAGAAATGGTGGTGTGGCTATTAATGGTTAATATTATATAGATCTACAGTAAAAAGAGCAAATGGGGCAGAAAGAAATGCAGAATGTAGAGTTAGGATTGGAAAAGTGCACTAGAAGATTAATGTTGGAGCCAACTTACATGAAGGAGAGGCTCCCTTTGATAAGGAGATTAAAGTGATTAAGGAGAGGCCTAGAGATTTACAAGTAACCAATGAAAAGAGTACCGTCAGGGCAAGATGACACCCAGCTAAGCTTCCAACTTTAGAAAAGAAAATGCTGAATGGGTTTTCTACTCAAACAAGTCCAGGGAAGAGAAAAGCTGTGAATGTGGTTGAAGTAGTCCGGGGCCCATCCCAAACTTGCAGCAGCCAAACTGGGCAATTTCATTCACATGGTGCTGGGTTAAGAGGTCTAAAGGATGCAAGAGTGAAGGAGTCATCAGTTCTTCCTCCTGGTTTCAGAGAGCAGCTGAGGCCAGGCAGAGTGCAGCAGGGGGTTCCCTGCATAACGAAGGCCCTGATAGGCCATTGCGTGAAGCAGTGAATGTGAACTCTGGTTGGCAGTGGAGACCCCAAGAAGACATTTGAGATGCCAGAGCTGTGAGATATTTGCCAAGGAGAGCTGCATACAGGGAGTGGTACCAGCCTAAGAAAGAGATGTATGTTGGAAGCAAAGCTGGAAGAGCTGAGCCATCTAAGCCCTTTGGAAGTAAAGTCCCAAAAGTCGCACATGGAGCTACTGGACTTGGTGTTTGCCCTGCTGGTTTTCGGTCTTATTTTGGTCCAGTATTTCCTTACTATGCCTCTATTCCTCCCTTTTGGAATGGGAATGTGTATTCAGTTCCACTCTATGTTGGGAGTATGTAATTTGTCTTTTGGTTTTACAGGAGCTTACAGTTAAGAGACTGGCCTGAGTCTCAGAAGAGATTTTGGACTGTAGACTTTAGAATTGAGACTGGTAAAGACTATGGGGACTTTTAAGGTTGGACCAAATACATTTTGCATTTTATATGTTCATGAGCCTATGTGGGCCAGGGAGTGGAATGTGGTGGTTTGAATGAGAATGTCCCTCATGGGCTTCAAGTATTCAGACATTTTGCCCCCAGTTGGAGACGCTGTTTTGGGAGGTCACAGAAGGTGTGGCCTTGATTGAGGAAGCACGTCACTGGTGGTGGTCTTAGAGTGTTCAACAAGGCTTGCCAGTCTCCAGTTGTGCTCTCTCTGCTTCCTGTGCTCTGGAAGATGTGAACTTGGCTTTGTGCTCCTGCTCCTGCAACCATGCCTCCCACCACCATGGACTCTAATTCCCTGGAACCCTCAATTGCAGTAAGCTCAAATAAACTCCTCCTTGTAGAAGTTCCCTTGGCCATGGTGGTTTTGTCACAGCAACAGGAAAGTGACTAGTATACCCCATCTCCATTAGATATGTCAACCAGACAAAGAATAAACAGAGAGACATCTGAATTAAACAATACCATTCATTAAATGGACCTAACAGACATCTACCAAACTGTCTACCCATGCACCAGAGGACATATTCAGCTCCCCATGAACCTTCTCCAAAATCAACCACATACTAGGGCACAAAACAAACCTCAGCAAATACAAAAACTTGAAATAATTACATGTGTTCTATCAGACCACAATGCAATAAAACTTAATATCAATACTAGAAGTCCTAATAACTCCACAAATAGGTGGAGATTAAACAATATACTCCTGAATAGTGGAATGGGTCACAGGAGAAACTCAGAAGGAAATAAAAGTGTTCCTGAATGAAAGAAAAAAGACAATACAACAAAACCTCTGGCACACTTCAAAATCAGCCCTAAGAGGAAATTCATAGCTCTAAATGCCTACACTGAAAAAAACAGAAAGACAAATAAAATGATTTAATATCATAACTAAAACACTTGAAAGACAAAAACAAATTGAAAGCCAACCCAGCAGAGAATAAGAGATAGCAAAAATAAGAGCAGAGATTAATGAAATAGAAACAAAGAAAATACAAAGAATCAATGAATCCAAGAGCTAGTTCTTTGAAAAGATAAACAAGACAGACATACCCCCTAGCCCAGTAAACGAAAAGAAAGAACAACTATATATCATCAAAATTAGAGATGAAAGGGGAAAAATCACAACAGACAATGGATCCAAAATATTATACCAGAATACTTTGAAAAACTATACATGTGTTATTCCAAATACCTAGTAGCAAGGCAAATTGGATTGAGAAATATAGGAATTGCACAAAACTTCAATAAATAATGTTAAAAAAAACCTATACATGGAGGGAGGGTTAGACTGGGAGAGGGAGAGAAGAGAGTGAAATAGTGCCAAGCTAGTGTAAAAAAACCTGGGGAATCATATTAGTCTAACAATCTAAAAACAAATTACACATACACTATCTCTACATGAGTCCATGTGCATAGCTGAAGTCTAGCTACATAACAGGAAATAGTGCCAGACAGGAGAGGCCTTCCTTTGCACATTGGCCAGGGTAGTCCAAGAGTCTCCCCAAATTACAAAGGCTATTGCCACAGCCCTCGATTGCCTCCCAGAACCTAAAGATAAGACCCTACTGCTAAAGGCAGGACATACTTTGGAGTCTGGAATTGGAGCAATGGAGCAGGAACTGACCTGGAAGCCACCTCCCCAGAAGTCTACCTCTCACAGCTTTGGGGGGAAGCATACAAGCTGCTAAGGGAGAATAGCAATCAATGCTCCAACACCAGCTTTAAAACCAAATATCCACATTAGTGTCCAGCACAGCATGTAACATTGGTGCAGTAGTGGCACTTTTATCTTGGGGCAATCAATGGCTAACTAATTGGACTTAAAGCCCACTCACTGGGAGGAAATTCATGTGTGGTACTGTAAGCATAGCCAAATTCACATGGCTCGAGTGGTCATAGATCTTAGAGAAAACCCCAAGGTTGTCACATCTTTATCCTATGGTAACCACTTACTAACTGCGAAATAAGTATCCTTATATTTACAGAAAATCATCCCAGACACCACTCAAGAAACTTCTTTTGTACCAGATGAAGAATATTATAGAGTCCCACAACTGGACATACATAGACAGTGTCTGCAAATTGCTCATGCCTAAGCAACACATCTACAATGCAACCTTCACACTTAAGGCTCTTGAAGTATAGAACAAGGGGCCAAGAGGGCACAAATTAACCTCTTAACTCTCATTAAGGAAGTTCCCTCATGTAACAGGGGGCCAGGAACTCAAAAGGTCATAAATACTCAAACCATGGAATTTAGGAGTCTACAGAGTGTGGGTCCAGGGACAGCTCACCCTGGGCTCAGAAAACATAGTGGAAGAGAGGGAAGAAAGACTGGAAGAGCCAGGGAGGTGGTGCAATACCATATGGAAATAGAATCCTGCAAGCTCCTAGGACCTTGTGCATATGAATCTACAACATTGTGTCAGCACACACATGACCCAGGCAAGCTCAACCAGACAAAAACCCAGCATGGAACTGCAGAATTGGGTAGCAGAACCCAATCCTAGCTGAAGAAATATTGACAGCTGATTACTGTTGGGTGAGGAAGAATTGGCCCTCTGTAAGCAAGGATTCCAGAGAGGCTGAGTAGAACTCAGTGGATGAACTGGCACTGAGGAACGGCCAGGGAGAGTAATTTGGCAGAATAGGCCATAATACAAAAGACAAAATGTATGAACTCAAGGGGGGGGGTGTCTGTGGGAGGGTGCCAATGGAGAAGGGGGTATAAAGGTGATTGGGTAAGACTGATAGAGATGCTGTGGATGAAATAAGGAAAATTCAATAAAAATAAAAAAATACACAAACTAATTTAAAGGGACAGAAAATGAAAATTTGAGTGCACTTGCATAGTTGAAGGCAAAACAGAGACATTTTTAATTAAAATATTTTTGGCCTCAGAAACACTATAAATAACTTATCTGAGCATATATATATATATATATATATTTATATTAATAAAAGCTGCCCAACACTCCATTGTATGGATATATCATAATAAGCTTTAGAAAATTTATATTTTGTGTAAATGATGTGTGTGCATAGAAATGTTGGCACACATGTGCAGGTCAGACGACAGCCTGTGTGAATCAGCTCTCTCCTTCTTCCATGTGGGTCCCTGGGATCAACGCAGGATGTTGGCTCCTCTGGGAAGCAGCCTTACCCACTGAGTGACCTCACTCGCTCCTAAGTGATCTTTGTAGTAGTTTCCAGCATCGGACAATCCCTACCAATGCCACAGTGAACAGCTGCTGGGAGGCCTTCTTTTCTTCCTTCCTTCTGGCCCTGCGTTGTTCTTATCTTTCTTTGTTCCTTTGTTGTTCATCCTTTGAGACTGAGTTTCATGTGTCTCAGGCTGGCTTCTTACTCAACACATAACTGAGGATGAACCTGAGCTCCTCATTCTCCTGCTTCAACTTTCTCCAAATTTGAGGAAAAACTGAGCTTAATACATCAAAAACCTCTTCAAGTCTTTGTAGGAGTTTTATTTTTAATTATCTCAAAGTGGAAAGAAGATAAATATCTTCATCCTTTATGAAGCTCTATACTCTAGAACACTGTTCTCCATGTAGAGGAGTGAACTCTTGCTGCCCATAGCATGTTGTGCCTCAAAACTGTTACATTCAATGAAGTAACACAGACTCTAGATAATGCCTAGCTCATGTAAAAAAAGAGGGAATTGTATTAGTACAAAAACCTACTCAGAAATTACACATACGATATCTATACTAAGCCCATGCAGGCTACATAAGAAACAGTGCGACACAGGAGAAACCTTCCTTTGAGTTGTTGGCCCAGAGACTACCAAAATACCACAGGATATTGCTGTAGCCCTTGATAACCTCCCAGAACTTGGAAGTCAGACTCTATTGCTGAAGACAGGACATGCTTTGGAGTCAGGATTTGGAGCAATGGAGCTAGAACTGACCTGAAAGTGACCTTCCCTGAAGGCCAGCTCTCATAGTTGGAGAACACTTAATAAGCTGCTAGGTGAGAGCATCAATCTATGGTATAACCCGAGCTTTAAGGCCTAATAACCCCATCAATAACTGGCATAGCAAATGGTATTGGTGCAGTAGGAGCACTTTTATCTTGGACGTAATCAATCAACAGCTATCTAACTGGAATTAAAGCTCACTCAACGGGAGCACACACATGGCTAGAGAGGTCATAGATCTTAAAACCCTAGGTCTGTCATTTCAACAGACAAATGTCATTTCTTAGAATATGCTAAATGTGGAACCTCATATTTCCAGATAAGTATGGCAGTCACCACTCATAGAAGCTTCTTTTTCCACAGATGGAGACTATTACAGAGTTCCACAACTGGTCACACACAGACATTGTCTGTGAATTGCTCAAGCCCAAGTGCCACGTCTACAATGCAACCTCTATACCTGAGGCCCATGGAACATAGAACAAGGGTAAAGAGAACACTAAGGCATCTCTCAATTCTCATCAATGAAGCTCCCTCAGCCAACAGAGGGCCAGGAACACAGAAGGTCACAAATGGCCAAAGTGTGGAGAATAGGAGTCTACAGAGTGTGGGTCCCTGGACAGGACTCCTGTATTAAACTCCACCAACCCAGGGCTCAGGGACTATTGCAGAAGAGGGGGAAGAAAGATTGTAAGAGCCAGGGAGAAGGTGCATGAGCATATGGAAACAGAGTCCTACAGGCTCCTGGGACCTTGCTCATATGAACCTGCAGCAAGGGTCAAGCATGTAGAAGCCCCATGAAATATCAAGCAGACAAAACATTGCCTAGAACTGGGGAAATGGGCATCAGGCCCCAATCTTAGCTGAAGAACTATTGGCAGCTGATTACTGCTGGGGGAGGCAAAGTTGACATTCTTCAAGAGAGAGACTCTGGATAGGCTGACTAGACCCCAGTGGGTGAGCCTGCACTGAGGGACAGCTGGGTGCACTAACTTGACTCCATAGGGCTTGACATATAGGACAGAATCCATGAAGTCTGGCAGGCAGGTATGAAGGTGCAATAAAGATTAAGATGTTTTGCTGGGCATGGTGGCACACGCTTTAATCCTAGCACTTGGGAGGCAGAGGCATGTGGATCTTTGTGAGTTCAAGGCCAGCCTGGTCTACAGAGTGAGTTCCAGGACAGCTGGGGCTACAGGGAGACCCTGTCTCGAAAAGACTAAAAAAAAGATTAATATGTTTTGTATGAAATGCACAAAAAGGAAAACGTTTTACTACTTTTAAGATTTTGGAAATGGGTGGTTCTCACTAAGGTGCCCAGGCTGGTCTCAAACTCATTAGCTATCCTAGGCTAGCCTCAAACTTTCAGTCTTCTTCATCACTTTCTTTGCTGCTAGGATTAGAAGTCTATAGCATCACACCTTGCTCAACAGAAATTTGGATGAAAACAAGAAGCTCAAAAGAAAAATTAGTGAAATGGAGATAAAGGCAACTCAGTAAAGAAGCAGCAGAAGAAGGCACTGAAATAAAAAAGGCAAAAATCTTCCCAGTAGGATTGAGAGGGCAGCATCTCCCCTTACTGCATGCGTGTGTGCCTAATGAGTCATCCAGAAAGTTCTTGGTGTCTAAGGCCTTGTCTCAGGCCAAGAGACTGGAAACTCTTTCCTTTGGAACTTGTGAGCCTGTTCCTCCCGCTCCTGATGCTGGGTCACAGGCATAGACTGCCACATCTGGTTTTATGTGGTGCTGGGGATCTTGGATTTATTCACTTCTATCTATAGAGACATTCTCAAAAGCTCTATGATAGTCTTCTATTCATTTTTATATAGAAATGAAAACATTAAGGTGAAAATTTCAAGTCATGATTCAGGGCTTACCAGTGAGCTGGCAGACTCCTCCTCATGTGTTCCAGATGACAGCAGCTCTTGAGGAGACGGCCTCCCTCCTCCCACATGTACACACACAGGGACCAGTCCTCAGAGGAGGAGAGGACATGGAGAGAATCCTTCAAAGAAACCCAGATGTGAGTGGACAGGAGTCAGGGTGAGACACAGATACATGAACAGTATGATGCTGCTGTGCAAGCCTGGGGATCTGAGCCAGGTCCCTGCACCCCACATAGAGGTGAAAGGAGGAAACAACTCTACAGTTTTGTCCACCATCCTCCGTAGGTTCCTTATGGAATACACACACACACACACACACACACACACACATGTGCACACACACACACACTTATAAAATTTTTTAAATGTCTCAAAAAAAAACCCCACAATAAGACGAGGGAAAGCATCCCACATACCACCCTTAAGTTTATGATGTCTGTCTGTTGGTCCTGAATTTGCTGCAGCTGGAGGCCATCAATGGTGTAGAGAAAAAGACATGGCCCACTCCCAAAGACAATCACATCTGCATCACTGACTCCCATCGACAGTGGGAGCTCTATGTGTTCCGGCAAAAGGAACTTTGCAATCCGATATGCTGTTTTCATACAAAACACATACATGTCAATATGCAGGCCCTTTAAGAAATATTCAGTCAGAACTATAGTGTCAGCACTCAGTGAAAACATACCCCCTATGTCAACAGGGATCCATTCTGGTGGGACAGTGAAGTTCACTCAGGGCTCTGACAAAGTCACCCACTGGGCATAGTAAGCTGTGCTGGATAGAGGGACAGTGTGGACCATCAAAACATCTCAAACACTGGAAAGACATCTGTACTGGGAAGACCCTGGAACCCAGGCCCTGGGAACTGAAACATGTCTGCCAAGAATAGGGATGGAAGTGATCACCTGAATATGAGAGTCAGACAGGTTCACAGCATGCTAAGGGTGTGAAGAGCTCCTCTGCTCTTTACAAAGACTGAGATACTTCAGTACATTTATGGCTTATGGTGTCTGTGGGATAGGGGGCCAGTGTTTTTGTTAAAAAAATTGCCCCTTCACAAAGCTTCAATAACACATTGGCTTAAAGGAAAAATTGCCCTTATTGGAGAGAGAGAGAGAGAGAGAGAGAGAGAGAGAGAGAGAGAGAGAGAGAGAGAGAGAGAACACCATGAAGGTAATGTGCTCCTCAGGGAATTGATGTCAGGTTTGACAGTAAGCGTGCATACCCACTGAATAAACTTGCCAGACCCCAAATCATAAAGTTCTGCACTGTTTGTCTTTTGTGTTTAAGTTTCATTTCTCCCTATTACTGTGGGTGTGCATCTATTTTTTTTTTGAGACAAGCTCCTGCTTTATTGCTCCAGTTCTTCTTGAACTCATAAATTTCCTCTCTTGGCCACCTGAGTTCCAGGATTACGGTCCACTACCATACCTGGCTTGAGCAGTATTTGTAAGGCATCTAGGCTTACCTGCAACAATTTCTTTGCCCAAAATTGTCTCCAGTCCTAGATCAAAAGTGACAAAACCCGTGCATTCGGGGGATGTACTTTGATACATCACTGTTATCCTATTTATTCTCCTTGGGGTCCAGCAGGCTCTGATGCACAATGGAAATGGGAAAGAGATACCCAGTGGCGAGGTGTTCTCTGATGGTCTCAGTAAGGACTCCATTAGATACACCTGTGGAGAGAGTGTCACATGGTGAAGACAGACACTACAGCAGCCCGGCACACAAGTGACTCAGCTGTGTCCTTAGGAATGAATCCTTGTGTGTCTGGCTCTGTTCTTCATCTCATAGAAGGCTGAGCAGTCGCTGCTTCCACTCAGTATGCAAATAACTGATCATCTTCACATCCCTGTCACATTCACAGACAGAATGGAGTCCCTGACATAGACCACAGGGCTACACAGTCATCCTGCCACATGGGCCTCCTCATCAGACTAAGGTTGGCTAAGTAAAATTTCCCTTCTCAAAGAGCTAGTCACATAGTCAAGGGCTGGGTTTTGTTGTTTTCGTCATTTCTGTTTTTAATCTGGAGTCACTGAGGCAGGGTCTCACTGCATAGCCCAGGCTGGCCTTGAACTCACAGCATCTTCCACTAGGTTCCCCACCCTTCTGTCCTGAATCCATCTCCCAGTGTTGGGAGGACAACTGTGTGCCACCACATCCAGCACTGTCTCCCACCTTCCCTCTTAACTCCTTGTTCTCTGGTGACCAGTCTGCAGGTCCTATGAGGTAGATGAGCTGCTCAGAGGCCGAGGACTTGTTCAGGGCTGTGCATATTTATTTGCTTTTGGACATTTCTCTGCTTTCTAGTTAGTGGAGAGGAGAGTTAGGAAAGCAAATGTAAATGTTTCCAGGGACACTCACTTCTAGACACCTCTCCTCCCTTCCTTCATCCTCTGACTGAGCCAGGCCTCACAAATGTAAACATTTGTCAATGGGACCCCATGTCCCTGTGTCCAGAGCATCGTTTCCTGACTGTAGGAAGAGCTTCTGCTTGTGATTGGACTTCTGCGTGTGACAGAGGAGGGGCAGCAGGATGCCTGGGCCTCTGTGAGGGCTGGAGCTCCTCCGACTGTTCCTCACTTGGCCCTCCCACCCCAGAGTTGAAGTTCCCCGAACAGCACCTACCTTTGGGACAACATTCCGATGGATCTTGGATATAAAGACCCAGTTATTCCCAGGAGAGCAGGTTAAAAAGTGAGCAAGTGATTGAAATGCTTTGAATTTAAACACAAGCTGTAACTCAGGCATTGTAAATGTGTAGATCTCGCCCACATAATCACCCACCTGAAACCAAAACATCACCTATCAGTAGAAAACACACCAAATCCTAATCAGTAGAAAAACACCCAGCATAAAGGAGGCAGTACTCTCAGCTCTGAGATACTCCACCGTTTCTTCAGTCTCTGAGATCCGAATCTCTGAGCAGCCTGCCTCACAGATAGCTGGGATGATCCCATGAATAAGACTTTCTAGCCTGGCAAATGGCTCCTTGGGTAGGAGCTTGTAGTGCTCTTGCAGAGGCCCTGGTTCAGTTCCTGACACCCACATCAGTCTGCTCACAGCTACCTGTAACTTCAGCTCCAGAGGATCTGACATTCTCTTCTGGACTCCTGTTTCCTGCACTCACAGATGCACATAGCCACACCCCACACAATGAAAAGGAAAGACTCTCCAACCCCCAAAGCACTCTGTCCGAGGACTCACTGGGACATCAACATTATCCTTTTTCTCAGTGTTTGACGAAATCCCCATCCTTCTCTCCATTGTCTCTGTCCAAGTACATGGAGTTAGCAATAAGAAATCTTTGAAACACCACACAGATAGGGAATAACTCACAGAAGAGTGCTTGTGTCATATATTCAATGTGTGTATGCAGGTGTGTGTGCAGGTGTGTGTGCAGGTGTGTGTACAGGCGTGTGTGCAGGCATGAATGCAGGCATGTGTGCATGCATGTGTGTAGGCCTGTGTGCAGGCCTTTGTGCAGATGTGTATGAAGGTGTTTGTATGCAGCTGTGTGTGCAGGTGTGTGTGCAGGCATGTGCACCGGCATGTGCAGGTCTGTATGCAGGTACATGTGCAGGTGTATGCAGGTGTGTATTCAGGTTTGTGTGCAGGTTTGTATGCGTATGTGTGTGTGCAGGTGCGTGTATGCAGGTGTGTGTGTGCAAGTGTGTGTGTGTGTGCAGGTATGTGTGCAGATGTGTGTGCAGGTATGTGTGCAGGTATGTGTGCAGGTATGTGTGCAGGTATGTGTGCAGGTGTGTATGCAGGTGTGCCTACCTATGCACACACCCAGGCCAGAGGAGGATGTCAGGTGCTGCTCCAGCACTCTCCACTTCTTCCTTTGAGGAAGAGTCTCTCATTGAACCTGAGCTAGGTTGGTTGGCAGAATGTCCATTTGATCTTCCTGCCTTCCCTCCTTATCCTGTGAGAGCCATGGAGTTCCAGGCACATGCTGCCCCACCACACTTTTTTCCTCAATTCTAGGGCTTGGAATTTAGGTCCCCTTGCTTTCACAGCAGGGACTCTTGCATTGAACAATATCTCCAGGCTACAGAAAATTTACATTATTTTTTTAGGAGTTAGTCAGCAAAATATGTATGAGATTGGTCAAAGGCCACGATGGTCTGGAAGTTTCTATGGCCATCATAGATTGATACATTGTGATTGACCCTCTGGTAAGCAGGGATGACGCCAAGATGACAGACTTAGATGGGAGAGACTGGGTTCCCTAGCCAGTAAGCATTCTGTTACATGCACCAACTCCAGATTTGGGGGTCACTCACCAGCAGGAATGGGCCATCCTTTGTAAGAAAAGCTCTCAAAACAAAACATTCATGGGGCATGACACGAGTAGCTATAGCATCCTGATCACAACAGTTCCACACTTTGATGGTTCTTTCCATGTCGGCAGTGATGGCGAGGTGCATCTCAGGGAGGGTAGCCAGCTTGTTAATTTCATGCTGCTGGACTGGACTTCTCCAGGTCATAATGCCCTAGGGAGCAAGAGTGTTCAAGCATCTCTGCCCAATCACTGTGCTTTCACCCCAACCAGCTTAACTCTTCTTATCATTTTGTGAAAAGAAATAAAGAAATCCTCAAGCAAACTGAGAGCTATAATCCCAGATCTTGGTAAGTGGAGGGAGGAGGTTGAAGAATTTGAGGTCAGCCTCAGCTACATAGTCAATTTGAGACCAGTCTGGGAGACATCAAATCTTACCTTAATAATAATAATAATAATAATAATAATAAATATGGGGATTGGGGATTTCCTGGGACCACCTGAAGCACAGGAGTGTCCAAGTGGATTCTGTGGAGAATATTCAGAACAGAAAGGGAAGAGTGAGTTAGACTTCCAATAGAAAGCCTAAAGCTTAGACAAGTCAACACTCCATAAGGAAGGAGAAAAGGAGAAAAACAAATCAATCAAACAAATCAGGAGAGTATCTGAAGGAGGCAAGCAAAGCAATCCTTTAACACAGTGAAGAGGCATTTGGGATTCGCATTGGAATACAGGCAAAGAGAAACCCACATGCCAGGGACACAAAGAAGAGACAACATGGGAAAGGTGGAGGATAATTCCACACCAAGGTCTACCAACCCTGTGGAAGATTACTACAGTGGGATCCCCCTGAGGATGGCCCAGGACACAGATATTAGAAGTACAACTGTGAACATACTTAAAGAAGTCCACTACTATAGAGAGCAAGTCAGAAAATTGAGAAAATAGAATGAAAAACTCAAGAAGGACAGAGAGAGAGAGAGAGAGAGAGAGAGAGAGAGAGAGAGAATGACAAACTCTGAAAGGAAGTGGAAACACTGAAAAATCCCATGTTGAAAAAGATAAGGAAACCAACCAGCGAAGCAAAGAGCTACAGGAAGAGATTGAGAAACTCCAAAAGGAAAAAAAAAACCTGGGCTGAAGAGATGGCCTAGCATTTAAGAGCACCGACTCCTCTTGCAGAGGACCTGCGTTCAATCCCCAGCATCCACATGGCAGCTGAGAACTGTTTTTAACTCCAGTTCCAGTGGAATCTGACACCCTCTTCTGACCTCTGTGGCACTGTGTGACACGAGTGCACCAACCTACATGCAGACAGTACAGTCATACATATAATATAAAAGAAACTCCAAAAGGAAGTGGAAATACTAAAGAAATCAGAAGATGAAATGAAAAAGGAAATCAAACACTCATACAATCAAGAGGAAAGGAATGGGAAAAGCCTCAGAAGTAGAATGGAGGAAGCAGAACAAAGAATATCAGACCTGGAAGATAACACAGAGCAACTAAAAACCTCAAGTAAAGATTATGAAAAATTTAAAAATACACAAAAATGGAACAGCCAGGAACTTTGGGACACTATCAAAAGATCAAACCTCTGTATCATAGGAATAGAGGAAGGAGAAGAATCCCAAGAGAATGGTATTGATCTTCAACAGAATAATAGATGAAAATTTCCCCAAACTAAAAAAAAAAGACAAACCAATACAAACACAAGTAGCACATAGAACTCCAAACAGACAAGATCAGTAAAGAAACTCTCCAGGCCATATCATAGTTAAAATGCTAGACGGCCAAAACAAAGACAAAATTCTGAAAGCCACAAGAGAAAAACAACAAATTACATATAAGGGAAACCTATCAGAATTACAACTGACTTCTCAGTGCAAACTATGAAAGCAAGAAGGACATGGAGCAAAACATTCCCAGTGTTAAAGGACTATAGATGCCAACCCAGGTTACTATACCCAGCAGAAATGTTGATTATAGTTGAAGGAGAAAGAAAAATCTTCCATGACATAAACAAGATGAAAGAATACATGTCCAGAAAGCCAAACCTTCAGAGAATACTTGAAACAATTCAAAGGACAGAAGAATGGAGCAACCATCCCCAGGCACCTAGAAAGAGAAATCAATAAAGGCCTAACTGCAGAAGTAGAAACCTAAACCCAAAATGCAAATGGATAATAAGGTGAAAGGAAGCAATACAAACCTATCAGTTATAACCTTAAATATTAATGACTAAACTCCCCAATCAAAAGACATGGACTGGAAGATTAGATTAGGAAATAGAACCCATCAATATGCTGTCTACAAGAAATGCATCTTACCTTCAAGGGCAGGCACCACCTTAAAGTGAAAGGATGGAAAAAATTATTCCAAGCAAATGGTACTAAAAAGAAAGCAGGTGTTGCTATTTTAATATCGGACAAAATAGACTTCAAAGTAAAAGAAATCAGAAGAGACAAAGAAGGCCATTGCATTTTTATCAAAGGAAAAATTCACCAAGAAGATTTCACAATTATGAATATATATGCACCAAACTCTGATGCACCAAACTTCATAAAGACAACTCTCCAGGACCACAAGGCACAGATTAACCCCAATACATTCATAGTAGGGGACTTCAATACCATGCTGATCCCTTTGGACAGGTCAACAGGACAAAGAATAAACAGAAAGACATCTGAAATGAATGATATGATATACCAAATGGACCTCACAGACATCTACCAAATATTCCACCCTAATACCAGAGAATACACTTTCTACTCACCACCCCATGGAACATTCTCCAAAACTGACCACATACTGGGACACAGAAGAAACCTCCACAAATACAAAAAGATTGAAATAATTTCATGCATTCTATCAGACCACAGTGCAATAAAGCTCAACATCAACACCAGGATAAGCCCTACTGCCTACAAGAACACATGGAGACTAAACAACACACTCTTGAATAATGAATGGGTCAAGGAAGAGATAAAGAAAGAAATAAAAGCATTCCTGGAACTGAATGACAATGACAATACAACACAACAAAACCTATGGGATACCTTAAAAGCAGTCCTAAGAGGGAAGTTTATAGCCCTGGGTGCCTACATTAGAAAAACAGAAAGAGCACAAGTGAATGATCTAACACTACAGCTAAAAGCACTTGAGAGGCAACAACAGATGAACCCTAAACGCAACAGACAGGAAGAAATAACAAAAATCAGAGCAGAAATCAATGAAATAGAAACAAAGAAAACAATACAAAAAATCAATGAAGCCAAAAGTTGGTTCTTTGAAAGAATAAACAAGATAGACAGACCTCTAGCCCAGTTAACAAAAAGAAAGAAGGAACAACTCCAAATCAATACAATCTGTGATGAAAAGGGAAATATCACAACGGACAAGGAAAAGATCAAGAAAATTATATGGGAATATTACAAGAACCTATATTCTACCAAGTTTGAAAATCTAGAAGAAATGGATGAATATCTGAAATCCTGGGAATCACCAAAGCTTGGCCAAGAGGAGACCAGCAGCTTAAACAGACCCATAACATATGAAGAAATAGAGGATGTAGTAAGAAGCCTCCCAACTAAAAAAAGCCCAGGCCCAGACGGTTTCACAGCAGAATTCTATAAAACATTTCAAAAAGACCTACAACCATTATTTCTGAAACTGTTTAGAAGTATACAATCAGAGGGAACTCTCCCAAATTCCTTCTATGAAGCCAACATCACTCTATTACCAAAACCAGGCAAAGATACAACTAAAAAGGAGAATTATAGACCCATCTCCCTCATGAACACAGATGCCAAAATTCTAAACAGAATACTGGCAAATCGCATACAGACCCACATCAAGAAGATCATCCATCATGACCAAGTTGGATTCATACCAGAGATGCAGGGATGGTTCAACATACGAAAATCAATAAACATCATCAAACACATAAACGGAATCAAAGACAAAAACCACACCATCATCTCAATTGATGCTGAAAAAGCCTTTGACAAAATCCAGCATCCCTTCATGCTTAAAGTCCTAGAAGGAATTGGATTGGAGGGATCATTCCTCAATGTAATCAAAGCCATATACAGGAAACCCACAGCCAATATCATCCTAAATGGGGAAATGACAGAAACATTCCCTTTAAAGGTAGGAACTCGGCAAGGCTGCCCCCTATCACCACTCCTCTTCAATATAGTGCTTGAAACACTTGCTAGAGCAATAAGGCAAGAAAAGGATATTAAAGGAGTACTAATTGGAAAAGAGGAAGTCAAACTATCCCTATTTGCTGATGATATGATTGTTTACTTAAGGGATGCAAAAAACTCCACCAGAAAACTCCTAGAAACGATTAACAGCTTCAGCAAAGTGGCAGGATACAAAATTAACCTTAGAAAATCAATGGCCTTTCTTTACACCAAGAACAAGCAACTGGAGAAAGAATTCAAAGAGACCTTCCCACTCACAATAGCCTCAAAAACAATAAGATACCTAGGAACAAACCTAACCAAAGACACCAAAGACCTCTACAACAAAAATTTTAAACCCTTAAAGAAAGAAATTGAAGAAGACCTCAGAAGATGGAAAAACCTCCCATGCTCATGGATTGGGAAAATTAACATTGTAAAAATGTCCATTTTACCAAAACTCTTGTATAGATTTAATGCAATCCCAATCAAAATCCCCAAGAGTTTCTTCACAGGCTTGGAAACAAAAGTTCTTAAATTCATTTGGAAAAACAAAAGACCCCGAATAGCCAAATCAATCCTGAGTGAAAAGAGCTACACAGGAGGGATCTCTATACCAGATTTTAAACTATACTACAGGGCTATAGTCATAAAAACAGCCTGGTACTGGCACAAAAACAGACCTGTTGACCAATGGAACAAAACCGAAGATCCAAATCTGAGCACATACAATTTCAGCCATCTCATATTTGACAAGGGGGCCAAGAAACCACAATGGAGAAAAGACAGCATCTTCAGCAAGTGGTGTTGGCAAAACTGGATCACCACTTGTAGAAGAATGAAATTAAACCCCTACCTCTCACCCTGTACAAAAGTCAACTCCAGATGGATTAAAGACCTCAACGTGAAACCCCAAACTCTGAAGGTGATAGAAGAAAAAG
The DNA here is from genome assembly GCA_009823505.1 of Rhizomys pruinosus. NCBI lineage: Eukaryota > Metazoa > Chordata > Mammalia > Rodentia > Spalacidae > Rhizomys > Rhizomys pruinosus. Next base: position 337,760 of record VZQC01012976.1, read on the forward strand.
TTGGCAGCAGACTACAAGACATAGGCGTAGGAAAAGACTTCCTAAATCAGACAGCAGCTGCACAAGAATTAAGGTCGACAATTGACAAATGGGACCTCATCAAACTCAAAAGCTTCTGTACATCAAAAGAAACAATCAAGGAAGTGAAGAGAAATCCCACAGAGTGGGAGGAAACCTTCACTGCAGATACATCTGACAAAGCATTGATTTCCAGAATATATAAACTACTCAAAAAACAAAGAAAAAAGAAAACAAATGACCCGCTCAATAGATGGAGCAAAGAACTGAACAGAGACTTCACAAGCGAGGAATTAGAGATGTCTGAGAAACACCTCAAGAACTGCTCAACATCACTAATCATTAAGGAAATGCAAATGAAAACCACTTTAAGATATCATCTTACTCCAATAAGACTGGCTAGGATCAAGAAAACAAATGATACCAAGTGCTGGAGAGGTTGTGGGGAAAGGGGAACACTCATCCACTGCTGGTGGGAATGTAAACTCTATGGAAAGCAGTATGGAGAACCCTTGGAAGACTTGGAATGAACTTGCCACCTGACCCAGCCATACCTCTTCTGGGTATGTACCCACAAGACTCACCTTACCGCAGAGATACATGCATAGCCATGTTTATTTCAGTTCTCTTCACAATAGCAAGGAGCTGGAACCAACCCAAGTGCCCCTCTACTGATGAGTGGATAGAGAAAATGTGGTACATCTACACAATGGAGTTCTATGCAGTGGTAAAGAAAGAGGACATCATGAGCTTTGCAGGTAAATGGCTGGAGTTAGAAGACATCATGCTGAGTGAAGTAACACAGTCCCAGAAAAACAAACAACAAATGCTATCCCTGATCTGTGGATGCTAACACCAATTATATAATTGTATGGCAAACTGAGCAACGTCAATGTTATCCGAAAATAACTGTGCTCTTATATTGTGAATCCCTTAAAAATAAAAAAAATAAAAAAAAACCTACCTTACCACAACCCCAGGGAATGGAGAAATGGCTCAGCAGTGAGGAGCACTGGCTGCTATTTCAGAGACCTGGGTTCAGTTTCTAGAACTCATGTGGTGGCTGACAAGTATGTGTAAATTCCACATCAGTATCCCACAGCTGCACTGGTGTCTTTGGCATTTCATGCACATGGTGCTAATGCACATGCAGGTAACACACACACACACACACACACACACACACACACACGCAAAATAAACAATAATAAAATTTAAAGAAGCAAAACCCTGGCAGGGTGGGGTGGCCTGCCTTTAATCCCAGCACTCAGGAAGCAGAGGCAGGTAGATACCTGAGTTAAGGGCCAGCCTGGTCTACATAGCCAGTGCCAGGCCAGCTGGAGCCATGGGAGTGCCTGTCTCAAAAATACAAAAATAAAATAAAGAGAAACAAAACCCAAACCATACAAACAAAACCCAAATAATCAACTTAAAAATGGGGAAATCTCAGTGGGTATTTTTTTTTCTTTGGTCTTTTCAAGACAGGGTCTCCCTGTAGCCCCAGCTGTCCTGGAACTCACAAAGATCTGCCTGCCTCTGCCTCCTGAGTGCTAGGATTAAAAGCGTGTGCACACCTGGCTCAGTGGGTATTTCTTAAGAAATGTTAATGTCCAGTAAATATATGACAGCATGCTGAATATCATTAATCATTAGGAAGTTGAAATCCAAGCAATAATGAAATCCTAAATTCCTTTGATTAGAATGGGTATAGTAAAATTTTTAAAAAGCCAAAAGATTGCAAATGATGTTGAGGACTTGGAGATGGAAGTCTCACACAGGAGTGGGAATATCAACTGGCACAGCCATTATGGAGATCATTATGGAGATGTTTTAAATCTAAAAATAGAACTCTCCTATATCCAGATATAGCTTGGTGGGCACATTTGTTAAGGAAATGAAGTCAGATACAAAGGAGAAACTGCATGATCACGGTTGTTCTCACTCTATTCACAACAATGGAGGCATAGAATCAGGTGAATGGATAAAGAAAACCTGGTGCTACACAAAGGGGGAATGTGATTCTGCCACAAGGGAGAATGAAACCATGCCATTTGCAGGACACGGATGGAACTGAAGACCTCGTGACTGTGAGTCCCAGGATTGTGTTCAAGTGCTGTGTGAGTAAGTATATTAAAAGCAAATTTGCAGCTGGAGAAAGCCTAGCAGTTAAGAGTGCTGACTGCTCTTGCAGAGGACGCAGGTTCGATCCCCAGCACCCACATGGTGGCTGAGAACTGTCTTTACCTCTAGTTCCAGGGGAATCCGACACCCTCTTCTGACCTCCGGAGCATTGCACGACACGGGTGCACAAACCTACATGCAGACAGTACACTCACACACATACAAAAAATTAAAAAAAGCAAATTTTCTGCAGGTCTGTGGTCTAAATGGAAAAGATATAAATTTCACGTGTTTTGCAAAGTTGCTTCTGGTATGTATTCCTGTGTGCTTTTCCTCTCAGAACTGTTTCATGTTTCACAAGATGAACACAGGTCTGTCGAAATTTTTTCCCTGTTAGCCAGACTCACCTCTTGCACATCCCAGGTAGAAAGTGTGCCCTTGCTAGACACTGTGCAGAGGATGGACTTCCCTTGTCCATCCATGGAGAGGTCTTTTCCTGAGAGATACTTCACAAATTGAAAATCTCCTGCAAAAATCCCCAACAATTCTTGGCCACTAGATAGTGAGGGCATCCTTCTAATCAAATCAAGATTTTACACACACACACACACACACACACACACACACACACACACTTTTTTTGAGATAGTGTCTCCCTCTAGACACAGCTGGCCTGGAACTCACTATGTAGATCAGGCAGGCCTCTTTCTTAATAGGGATCTGTCTGCCTCTATGTCCAAAGCACTGGGATTAAAGGCTTATGCCACCATGCCCACACAAACAGATCTATTTTTTCTTCTTTCACGTACTACCATAAAAGGGTTTGGGTAAGAACTGTGGATGGGATGGAGAAAGAGTCAGCCAAGCAAGCTGCAGGTTGGCCATGTGGCCAGATATTGTTTTCCCCCTTCAATCCGTTTCTATAGCTATAAAATACATATAGAGGCTTGGGGATAAATTCACGTAATAGAGTGCTTGCCTAGAATGAGACCATAGATTCCATTCCTAGCACTCCTTAAACTTGCTGCATAGTGAATTCAAGGCCAGAATGGGATACATAACACCTTGCATTTAGTAAAATAAAGGGGGGGTGCCTGGAGAGATGGCTCACTAATTAAGAGCACTGGCTGCTGTTGCAGAGGATCTGAGTTCCATTTGCTCCCACATGGAAGCTAACAACTGTCCATTACTCCAGTTCCAGGGGTTCCAGTGCCCTCTTCTGATCTCCATGGGCATTGCAACACACAGGTGCACTTTCATACATGCAGGTAATATACACTCATACACATAAAAATTAAATTTTAAAACAGTAAGTAAATAAAAATTAAAAACAAAGAGAAGAATTTTTCCATCAGTAGAACTAGTTTTACTGTTCTCTGAATAAGAGTCTACAGAATGCGGGTTCCTAGACAGGACTCCTTTATAACACTATACCCACCCAGGGCTCGGGGACTACTTCCAAGGAGGGGTGGAACGGTTGTAAGAACCAGGGGAGGAGGTGCGTGGCCATATGGAAATAGAGTCCCACAGGCTCTTGGAACCTTGCTCATCTGAGTCCCCAGCAATGGTGTCAGCATGCACAGGACCCATGCAAACTCAAACTAAAAAAACCCAGCCTAGACCTGGGAAACTGGGCAGCAGCCCCAGCCTTAGACAAAGAACCTTGGCAGTGGATTAGTGCTGGAGGAAGGAGAGTTGATCTTCTTTAAGGGAGAGACTCCATGTAGGCTGACTAGACCCCAGCGGGTGAACTTGCACTGAGGGACGTCTGGGTACACTAACTTGACTCAGTAGGCCTTAACATAAGTGACAGAATGCACGCAATGTGGTGGTGGGGGCTATGGGGAGGGTGCAGGTGGGGGAGGGGTGTAAGGATGATTAAGATGTTTTGTATGACATGCACAGAAACTCAATAAAAATATACAAAACTGTTCTGATTCTTCTAAACATGTGGCATGTCCTTGTACCCCCCTCTGTTCCTTACACAAATATATGCTCACAATCATCATCAGTATAATAAAAAATAAATTCTCCATCAGAAAACCATCACTAGTATTAGAACAGATTTGGGGATAAGATAAACCCTAGCACTCATGATGTTAAGGAATCTTCCCAGTACATTTTCTCCCTGTTTTTACTCTAGGAGGACGGAGAAGAGTCAGAAAGAAAACACCAACAGTGACCACGCTGTGACTCATCGCTCTGGTTCCTCCTTCTGGAGAATCAGGGCGGGTTCCATGGCTACCACACACTTTGAATTTCAACTTCCCATCCTTTCACTGAACGGGAACACAGGGCTGCATGAGGAGGGGCTCTGTTCTAGGACGCCTGTCTCCATACCATAGTCCCCTTGTATTTCTCTGTAGATGAAGTCTTCTTGCTGAGCCCTTTCCATGCAGCGTTCCCGCTTTGTTCTGCAGAGGAAGAACTGCTTCCAGGTGTGCGCGCCCAGCTGCTGCCACATCTGTGTGCACAGGTGTTCCCTAGTGACATCCCCAAGGCACCATTTCCTCAGACACAGCCTCCTGCAGGGAACAGTCACAACCCCATCAGGTGACCCCAGTCAGTTCACCTCCTCACCAGTTCACCTCTCAGAGCCACTGTTGCAGGCACCTTTCCTCACGTGGACCTTCCAGGTGCATCTCCCACTCCACAGGCCCAGGTGCACAATGAGCTGGCTGCTCTGCCCCTCCCCCTCCCCTCCCCTGTCCTTACCTCCACAGGAACCCCCTGTCTGCAACCTCATTCCAGCTCTGTGGGAGAGAAAGGAGTTAAGCCAGCAAGCAGTACTGAGAAATGGGCTTCTCCCTGCTCTCATTGGTTCTGGGCTGGACCCAACAGCTCCATCAAACACAACCCAGCTCTCAAGGGCCAGGTAGCCTGGAGACCTATTCCTGCTAATACAGGAAGTCGTCATTCTGGGAGAGCTCAGAGGAAGGAGGGCTGGTTTCCAAAAGCTTGAAATTCGAGCCTTGAGAACAGTTTAGGTGACAAAACTCAATTCTATGAGATTATCGTTTTCACTTAACAGAATTCTGTTCCCTTTGTTGTTATTGCTAATGTTTTGGGATAGGATATCTTATACCCCAGGCTAGCTTCAAACTGCTTATGTAATGGCATATGCCCTTTTAGTACTGATTACCTTGCATCTGTGTCCTAAGACCTTTGATTACAGGCATGGACCACCACTCTTGACATGTTTCCTAGAGTTTGATGCCCTGGGAGTGATTGCTGATAATTCCATAACCCTCAAACTCTGAAACTCTGCAGATAGTGGTTATTAGTAAACAAGAGTGAATGGAGCCCAGAGATACTCTTGTGTCTGAGATGGATGGACAGGTCTGAATAAAGTAAATGCAGGTAGGAATAAAGGAGGACTGTGTGGTGTGAGGCTGGGGGAGCTGAGAGTCCACAGCTGAGGGTGAGAGGCCAAAGGGGCCTCATGCAGGAACGTACAAGTGGAGGAGTGCAGGCAAGGAGCTGCTCAGTTAGACACAGCAAAAGGTGAGAGTCTTTACCTTGCTCACTTGGGTAGCCTGGAGCAAGCTGAAGCCATCCAGGTAGCTGAAGATTTTTGTCAGGGGCTCTGCAGGCAAGTGGATCTCCATCTCAGCTGGCTGAGCCCACGTTCAGTCTCCTTTCTCTCCTCCAGCTTGCTCTGAATTTAAAGGCTTGGCCAATGAGGGCAGTGTTTGGGGGAATTTCCACCTTCAGCCCATCAGGCTCTGACTGAAACAAGCCTCAGGTGGGCAGACTCTCAGCCTGACCTCCACTCGCCCCTTTCCTGGGCCAGATGAGCACAACTGAGGCTGCCCCCACCTAAACTCACTCCACAGTGTTGTTCATGAGGGAGATGAGCCCAACAACCCCTTCCTGACACTGGGAACAGGACGTGCATGACCTGGAGTGGCCCGTGTGGCCAATGTACTTGTCAGAACTTTCTAGGAAAGATCAAGCAATTCCACAGGTGTAGTTGCTCATGTGAAGTCAGTTACGTTGCTCCACATTCCTGGTGTGGGGAATCTGCTTGCCATGGTAACATGTCCACTTTGAGAACTGAATTGGCTCAGTAGGGCCCACCTCTCAGTGGCAGCACAGCCTTTGGGTTTCTGCATTTGTGTACTCAGCTTTCTAGGAGAAAGGGAAAGAACTGAGAAAGCTGTGGACTTGGCTCAATCTGTAAAGTGTCTGCCAAGAGAGATACAGACCTGAGTTCAAATCCCTAGCACACTGTAAAGGCTGGGCACAGGGGTGTATGCCTGCAGCGCTGGTACTGGCAAGGCAGATCAGGCGATCCCTGGAGTTTGTCAGCTAGACAGTCTAGCCAACCAGTCAGATCCAGGCTCAGTGAGAGGCTCTGTGTCAAAAAAGAACATGGAGAGGGATGGAGGAAGACACCTGACATCTACTACTGCCCTCCACACAGTCACACACAGCAGTCACAATACTGCACACACACATGTATACACACAGACACATAGACACACAGAGACACAGAATGACCTGATAGACATCATTGTAGTTCTCTAAGGGAGTGAGTGGTCTTGTCTGAGATGCTGTTTACTGTCAGAAATGTGATGGTTTCCTAGAGTTATAAATCATCCAGTAACGTGTCCCTTCATTCCTGTATATTTCACAGAGGATCCTGGACTGAATATTTGGATCCCTTCCAACATTTATGTGCTGGAATTCTAACCACATCCCCAAGTTTCATAATGCAACTTCTTAAGGTTGATTTTGTATCCTGCCACTTTGCTGAAGCTGTTGTTTCTAGGAGTTTTCTGGTGGAGTTTTTAGCATCCCTTAAGTAAACAATCATATCCTCAGCAAATAGGGATAGCTTGTCTTCCTCTTTTCCAATTAGTACTCCTTTAATTTCCTTTTCTTGCCTTATTGCTCTAGAAAGTGTTTCAAGCACTATATTGAAGAGGAGTGGTGACAGGGGGCAGTCTTGCCGAGTTCCTACCTTTAAAGGGAATGTTTCTGTCATTTCCCCATTTAGGATGATATTGGCTGTGGGCTTCCTGTATATGGCTTTGATTACACTGAGGAATTATTCCTCCAATCCAATTCCTTCTAGGACTTTAAGTATGAAGGGATGCTGGATTTTGTCAAAGGCTTTTTCAGCATCAATTGAGAAGATGGTGTGGTTCTTGTCTTTCATTCCATTTATGTGTTTGATGATGTTTATTGATTTTCATATGTTGAACCATCCCTGCATCTCTGGTATGAATCCAACTTGGTCATGATGGATGATCTTCTTGATGTGGGTCTGTATGCTATTTGCCAGTATCCTGTTTAGAATTTTGGCATCTGTGTTCATTAGGGAGATGGGTCTATAGTTCTCCTTTTTGGTTGTATCTTT